>CM068312.1:456747-811741 GCA_034768735.1 Schistosoma mekongi
CAACTCAGTCCGTTTCGTGTAGAACGCCACCGCGTTCACCACTAGGCTACTGTGGCGTTTGGCACGAAGCGGGCTGAGTTCGAATCCAAGTGTGTACATTAATATTGGGATACAGGTACATCAAGCCTCTGCGTCCCAAATAGGACAAAACTTGCGTCTTGGATTCCGCTTGCCAGTCACAATCGAACTTAAACATATAGTTATTTCAACTGGTAAAAGTGATTATAAATCAATTCAGTTGAAGTATTTAAATTTTTCATTCGTCATTCGACCTCAGTTACAGCTTAGTTATAGTGTTTTACGAAGTTGAATAAAATCCAAGTAAACCAATCTATCTGAAGAGTTTATTAAAGCTACTGACTGCTTACAGATTTGTTAGTTTAATTCAAAGATCCTCATGAACTATCTCAATATCAATATAAGATTGAACGAAATGAAAGTTAAATGGTAATTTAAGAATCATGATGTCGGTTACACATAAATCGTGTTATCAAACTCTGATAAGGAGTGTAAATTGTCTCAGTCAGATTCAAATGAAACAAAGACAAGTTCAAAAGTATTGTTTTAGTTGGATTGTAGCTGTCAAATGATATTCGGGCCACATTTTTTGTCCTATCTGGGAATCATTAGCTGGATGTATCCGCATCTCAATGTTGGTGTTCAAACTGAGACTCATTTTATTTGGTGCCAAACGCCACCTCGTTCACCACATTGTTTACTGAGTTTAGACAGCTGCTTTTATCCAACATGTATGTATATATAATTAGAATGCATATGAATCATCTTATTGATTTTATCATGAACTGAAGTTCATCGGTAGATGTTGCCAAATTTGCAGCCTGAGCGGATTGCCTCGATATACCAGTGAACTATCGCTAATGAGATTCACCGGTGATAATACTTTACTATATATTACTACTGGTCATTTGAAATCACTACTTTTATTAGTCTGATATTGGTATATATCTGATTCAAATACATTTTAATTACATAAACAAGATGAATCTCAACATTATAAAAGTTTGTATTAAATTAGATTATGATAATAGTAAGTAATTCATTTCTACCCTATAGCAATATCTCATATAGGCATAGATGTTATTCAGGCCTCCTTTTATATATCGAGTTAATATTATTACATATAACTATGTGATAGGTTGTTATGTGCTTACCTTCAGGAAGATTTGGGAGGAAGAACAAGTTCCAGCAGACTGGAAAGAAGGGTACCTCATCAAGATACCAAAGAAAGGCGATCTCAGCAATTGTGAGAACTACAGAGGCATTACCCTACTTTCAGTACCAGGAAAGGTCTTCAACAGAGTGTTATTGAACAGATTAAAGGACCCAGTCGACGGCCAACTCCGAGATCAACAGGCCGGATTCCGTAAAGATCGATCATGTACCGATCAAATCGCTACTCTACGGTTCATTGTTGAACAATCAATTGAATGGAATTCACCACTTTACATCAACTTCATCGACTATGAAAAAGCATTCGACAGCGTGGATAGGAGAATATTATGGAAAAAATTCTGAACTTATGTGCTTACCTGGAGTTTATCAGTTTCATTGTTTACAAGTATTTCCAAGAAACCATGTATGAATGTCAAATTATCTAACATCTGTATTAGAAACAACGTTTTTCTAGTATGGTAAATTATTTGGTATATGGTTGTACATTTATATTTGTTGAATTGATTCAAACTTTTTATGATGATGTAATGAGTTATTGTTGTTGATTTTGTTGTTAAGGGAATGTTTGTGAGCCAAAATAATTTATTATTTCTTGATTACTATCACTACTAATTGACGTAATTGATTAAAGAAAAATCTATCTTTGATCATTTTTGTATTTATATATGCTAAGTGATGAATTGATGCACTTTAAGAAGAATAAAGTTGGCAATCAATACTACTGAATAATAATTCAACAATCTAATGATTAAATATCGATCTGGAAGGCTGATGGTTTTAACCTTGACTCTGATGGACATAATTAAAGTAAAAGTCTATACTAATCGATAAATCAATTAATGCCTGTTTCCACGTGGAGCATAGGGCACCGACCAGTATTCTCAAGCCAACTAAGTTCGTCCCAAGTGATGTTCATTTTCTTCATGTCAGTTTTCAATTCCCAAACCAATGTGTTCTTTGGTCTTCCTTGTTACTTTTAGCCTTAAGTATTAAAAACTAGTGCTTATCTTGTGATGCAGTTTGGTGAGTTCCTCAATATGTGTTCTGTTCACCCCAAACGTCATTTTCGAATTTCTTCTTCTGCTGGAAGTTGATTTATTCACTGCAACAGAAGTTTTTGGTGATGGTATCTGGGCAACGGCTGCAAAGTATCATGCATAGATAATTGTTTAGAAATACTTGTATCTTTTGAATGATGATTTTCGTAATTCTTCAAGTTTCAGCTCCATATAACAGAACTGTCATCACATTTGTGTTGAGTATTTCGACTTTGATGTTGGCTGATAGTTGCTTTGAATTCCAGATGTTTCTCAGTTTTAGAAATGTTGACCGTGCCTTACCAATCCGCGCCTTCACATTTATATAAAGATCCTCCTTTGTTTTTCGATGATGCTGCAACCCAAGTACGTAAAGGTTTCCACATTTTCCGGAATTTCTCCATCAAGTGTAATTGGGTTAGTGTTCGTTGTTTTGTATTGGACGATCTTGCTTTCCGACTTGTGCATGTTAAGGCCTACAGGTGGTTTCAGATGCTGCTGATTCACTGTCCGTCTTCACCTGTATTTCTTACTGTGTATGGGAAAAAAGAGCTAGTTAGGTGATCTGCATAGTCGAAGTGATCTAGTTACATCCATGTCGTCCACTGTATTCCGTACTTGCTTTGAGTTGTTGCAGTTTTCATGATCTAGTCAACAACCAGCAAAAAGAGGAATAGGGACAGCAAACAACTTTGTTTTACTCTACTCTTTACGTCGAACGAATCAGTGAGCTAATCTCCATACACGATTTTCAGTGTAGTTAGTCGTAAGAATTCAGTATGATGTTGACTATCTTTCTAAATATCTCATAATGTCGAAGGCTCCATAATGTAATTCTATTCACGCTGTCAAATGTCTACTCTTAGTCGAGGAAAGTGATGCAAATTGGTGAGTTCCATTCAATTGACTGTTTAACGATTGACAGTATAGTGGTTATTTTGTCGGTGCACAATCGATGTTTACGGAATCCGGCCTGTTGATCTGTAAGTTGAACATCGACTGAATTCTCAGTTTAGTGCAACGACATTCTTTTTAAAACTTTTCATGGTACTGAAGACAGAGTGATGTCTCTGAAGTCCTCGTAATTGCCAAGATCTATGTTCTTTTGTATCTTGTTGAGATAGCCTTCTTTCCAGTCAGTTGGCACTTATTATTCCTTCCAAATTTTCCGAAAGAAAATGTGGATTAACTTTGTAGTTGCTTCTATATCTTACTTCGATGCCTCATCTGGTGTGCTGTCTGGCCTTATGCTCATTTCTTCGACTTTTGTGTCGATGGTTATAAGGAAACCCGTGGCTGATGTTTGGATGACTAGTGGTGCCAAGGGGACTGGTTAGTTTAACAGTTATTCGAAGTCTTCTACCCATGTGTTTCGTTGACATTCCATCTCATTGACTGGTTCGCCATCTTTGTTTTTGATTAGTCATTCTGGCTTATTGAGTTTTCCATCTTGTTTCTTTGTTGCATCGAATAGTTGCCTCATGTTTCCTTCTCTTACAGCTTTCACGGCCGTCACTACTACGTCCTCCACATATTTCCATCTCTTTGCTCCTCCTTTCTTTGACCTTATCCAGAGTACTGACAAAGATCCTTTCCTTTAAGGTGGTGCCTGATACGACCCAAAACTTCTTGACATTATGAAGTTTTTGTTTCCATAATCTTATTCCTATTGTCCTTCACAGTAGTTCCATCTTCTTCCAGTAGATCGCAAAATGCTTGGAAATTACTGTTAAAAGTTATCTTGAATTCGTTGGGTATGTCAGTATCCCGGAGAAGATATTTGTTGAATTATTGTAATGCTGGTGCTTCAGTTGCCCAGTGCTTCTTCATCGAGAATATGCTGCCATCTATAATCGTTTTGTAGAAGGCATATGGGCTAGTAAACCTCTAACTGTTTTCGTTCTTTTCTCACAGTCTATGTCGCTGCAAAATATCATCATATCCGGTATAATTCATTCAAACATTGGCGTTTCGGTTTCCCATCAGAATGGTCAGGTCCTTGGCTGAGCATTTATCGATGATTGACTGCAGCCTTGCATAGAACTAGTCTATGTCGTCTTTGTAACTGTTGTTGATGGGTACATAGCACTGGATGATATTCATTGCAATCCGATCCTTTTTTAGCATGAAGGATAATCGGATGATCCTAGGTACATGATGCTTCCATCCTATAAGAGCTTTCCATGCTTCTTTGGACAACATTAGTGCTCCTCCTTGTGTGTGTGAAGTATTTTTTCTTCGTGACCGGAGTATAAAAGCACTTCTATTAAGGATAATCTTTACTGTCTAGTTTGTAACCATTGGGTTACGCTTATTCCAAGTATCTTTTCATTTCTTCAGCTACTTGCATGCTTCACCTTGTTTCCCATATCATGCGAACATTCCATGAACAAATATTAATTGTTGTTCTGTTTGTCAGAAGAGACATCGGTCTCGTGACTTCCGAACAAACTCGGCATTCACCATGATGCATCATAACTCTTTGAAATAAATATCATTCAAATCCTGGGGCAGAGTTTAAATTGTTAGAAAAGTTCTCATTTAGTTGGAACTTTTTGGCAAGGTCGTTTATTTACGGAATGGGGTTGCTAACCCAAGAACAAATTGCTTTGGGAATCGGAGATTGACATGAAGAGAATGAACATTATTTTGAAAGAATTGGATATTAGAGCCTAGCATAAAGGTGGTTAGAGTACGGTTGTCGGCGTCCTATGCACCAAGCGGGGTAATAGGCATTAAATGATCAATCGATACAGTTCAGGTTATAAGGCATGTTTTCGTCATGGAGAATAATCGTAAGCTTCATGTTTACATTGTACCATTATTAACATACTCAATGTATATGATATAATGATCTATAAAACACAAAACGTTTGTTCACCTGTATGTTTATTTGAGAAAGCTCGAGTTTCGAATTAAGTGAATTTTAATGATACTCAGCAGCAGCACAACGGTTCAATACAGGCTTTCTCCGAGACGCTGAGAAACTCAATGAATTCAAAATAGCTCTCAACAACAGGTTCCAAATCTTACAAGATCTACTGAAAAAAGAAGAAATCACTATGGAGGACAACTGGAAAGCAATCAAAGAAGCACTAACGTCAACGTGTCAGGAGGTTCTAGGCCTCAAAAAGCACCATTATAAGGGATGGATCTCCACTGAGACATTGAGCAAAATTCAACAAAGGTGAAACAAGAAGTTAGAAATCAACAACAGCAGAACAAGAGCGGGAAAAATCAAGGCACAAACTGAATACTCAGAAGCAAATAAGCAGGTAAAAAAGAGCATTAGAGCTGACCAATGGAAATACATCGAAGGCCTTGCAATGACTGCGGAAAAGGCTGCAAGAGAAAGAAATGTAAAGCAGCTAAACGACATAACGAAGAA
This sequence comes from Schistosoma mekongi, assembly GCA_034768735.1. Taxonomy (NCBI): domain Eukaryota; kingdom Metazoa; phylum Platyhelminthes; class Trematoda; order Strigeidida; family Schistosomatidae; genus Schistosoma; species Schistosoma mekongi. Next base: position 462,367 of record CM068312.1, read on the forward strand.
ACTGGCAGATAAACATAGTAAACCGGAGCGACCGGACAAGAACAAAGAAGGCAAGACACTCACTGAGATTGAAGAACAAAAGAATAGGTAAGTAGAACACTTTGAGGAACTTCTAAATAGGCCAGCTCCACTGAACGCACCAGACATCGAAGCAGCACCTACAGATCTCCCGATAGATGTCACTCCACCAACGATGGTAGAAATCAAGATAGCCATCAGACAAATCAAAAGTGGGAAAGCAGCAGGACCTGACAATATACTAGCTGAAGCACTGAAGTCAGATATCGACCTTACAGCAAGGATACTTCACCTTTTATTCAAAAAGATCTTGGAGGAAGAACAAGTGCCGGCTGCAGACTGGAAAGAAGGACAATTTATCAAGATACCAAAGAAAGAAGATTTGAACAAATGAGAGAACTACAGAGGGATCACGCTACTGTCGATACCAGGGAAAGTCTTTAACAGAGTATTGTTGAACAGAATGAAAGATTCAGTGGAGGCTCAACTTCGAGATCAACAGGCTGGTTTTCGTAAGGATAGTTCGTGCACGGACCAAATCGCAACACCACGGATCATCGTTGAACAATCATTTGAATGGAACTCGCCACTGTACATCAACTTCATTGATTATGAGAAGGCGTTTGATAGTGTAGACAGGAGAACACTATGGAAAATTCTTCGACACTACGGCGCACCAGAGAAACTCGTCAACATCATCCGGAAGTCTTACGAACGGAACACAGTGCAAAATTGTGCATGGAGGACAACTGACGAATGCATTTTCAGTGAGGACCGGAGTCAGACAAGGTTGCTTGCTCTCAACTTTTCTCTTCCTCCTAGTGATTGACTGCATCATTAAGACCTCCACATCTGAGGGGATGCACGGAAATGAATGGACAAGTAGGATGTGAGTCGATGATTTGGACTTGGCGGATGATCTAGCTCTCTTAGCACATACACACCAACAGATGCAAGCGAAGACAACCACTGTAGCAGCAACTTCAGCATCAGTAGGCTTGAACATACTTAAGGGAAACAGCAAGATTCTCAAATAAAACACAGGGAACACCAACCCAATTCAACTTGATGGAGAAACTCTGGAAGAAGTGAATACTTTCATTTATCTGAGGAGCATCATCGATGAACAAGGAGGGTCCGATGCAGATGTAAAGACAACGATTGGCAAAGCCAGAGCAGCATTCCTACAGTTGAAAAACATCTGGAACTCAAAACAAATATCAACTAACCTCAAAGTCAGACTCTTCAATTCAAACGTGAAGACAGTCCTGCTGTATGCAGCTGAAACTTGGAGAATTACTGCAAACATCCTCAGACGGATACAAGTATTTATAAACAACTGCCTACGAAAGATACTGAATATCCGTTGGCCGGAAATCATCAGCATCAGCTTACTATGAGAGAGGACAAACCAACTTCCTGCTGAAGAGGAAATTAGGAAAAGACGTTGTAAATGGATAGGACATACATTGCGGAAACCATCAGACTGCATCACGAGACAAGCATTAACATGGGATCCTGTTGGGAAACGGAAACGAAGAAGGTCAAAGAACACGCTGCGTCTAGAATTGGATGCAGACATTAAAAGGTTGAGCAGCAACTGGAAACAGCTGGAAAGGATTGCTGAGGACAGAGTTAAATGGTGGATGCTGGTGAGCGGCCTATGCTCCTCAGCGAGGAGTAACGGGCATAAGTAAGTAAGTAATATTAACGATAATCATAATTAGACATATGATTTGCCTAAATCACCATAACTAAATACAATTTCTATGTTAAAAATAGACTATTCATTTAGTTAGTTCTTTTAATTCTAAAAAAATTGTTTATACTACAATGAATGTAGGCTACAATTTAACAACAATTTACAACAACAACCAACAAATGGTGTTGTATTTTTAAAGTTTCATTTAACTAGATAACAGACATTTTAGTATGGTTTAGTTACATCATAATCTATTGTCATCATTTCGTGAGAACATATCAATGTGTGTATGCCTTTTGTTTTTCTTGTTTATCTTGTTTTGTTTTACATTTTAAAGGTAGATTCTTCAGTATACTCGAAGAGTATCATAGTAACACATTCGGAATATTTTTTATTCTCATGTTCTGTTGTTGTTGTTGTTTGCTCTCTTTTTTTTTCTAAGTTACTGTATCCATTTCTATGAATAATCGACTAGATCTCATATGAATTCAACAATGTTGATCTTACAGCATAAAGATGATATTGACATTGATGAATTCATGTTATATAGCTGTTGCATACTGACCGATTCAAAGAGAATAAATAAGTTTAAATGACCATTTCATTTATTTTAAGTAAAGATAAATTAATTATGAATTTATTCCTATTACTGTTATATTCCCTTCATCTTAACCTCCCACTAGACTTTTAAACTACTGTCATATTATTTTCACTATGTTCAGGTTGGATTGTGGCTGGTAAACACAATTTATGGCGCGCGTTTTGTCTCATTTGAAACTCATCTGCTGGATGCAGCTGCATGTCAATGTTGATACTCACAGAGGAACTCTAACTTAGTTCATTTCGCACCAAACACCACTGCATTTACCACTAGATCAATGTATTCAGACAGCCACACTTGTGCAGCCGGTAAATATATGTAATTGGACTTTATTTGAACCTTCCCTTTAATGTATCAGGCTAATGTGTCTATAATAGGACGAAATGCGCATCCTTGATTCCACTTCTATGTCACAATCCAACTAAAAGATTTCTTTTGAAGTATTGCTATATAGTAGCGATCCGCTTAGTATGCCTGTATAGCAACAGAGACTGATCAGTTTCAGTTCACGATAAATCAACCGGAAGATCCACATGCATTCTAATTGTAATTCACTATGTATCTGCTGCATAATTTCATGACCATGATTGTTCTTCTTTTGTATATATCATATCCTCGTATTGGTTTTCAGTTTATTAGAACGAGTAAATGAAATATAGTCTGATTGGTTGCTTGTTGGGTAAGCTTAGCGACTAGAAATCACAGGATAGTCATGTGAGCATAGAACAATCGCTTTAGTGTCTGAGTTTTCTAGTATTAGTTTCTAACACAAGTTAGTGTCTTCATATATCGTTATCGACCGTAGTTTGCGACATGTCGAAAGGTATTCAGTGAGATAAAGTTTATTACAAGACGTCATGTTTGAAATGATTATGAAAAGATAAAATAAACTTCGGAAAAATAAAAAAGATCAGTCCATTAAATGTCCATAGACTAAAAGGTCTACTAAATAACTACCAGCAGGACTCATTATCTGTTTCAGTAGACCGAAACTCCCCCCTTAAAATATTTTAGTTCATATACAGAAAGACTAACAACCAAAGCCCAACCATATTATGGACGAGTCAAAATAATCAAGTTGAGGTGTTTCATAGAGATTGGTATTAAGTTAAATCCAGTGATTTTGGTCACAGCTTAATGTTGGAAAGATGTCACTGTACACTAGTGAGGTTTGAATTGCTATTTTGCCCAAGTAATGGAATCTTCAGCAGTGTATACGTTCAATTCCTCTGTAGTCATCGAACCCATGTTCTTCAGGTTGGCTAACGCCTTATCTCTTGTACTATTGGGGCGTCGTCCAATGGCAGAATTTCCACCCCCATCAGTGTCCTATATAGTGCGACGTTCATATATTGTCACCTATGATATATGTTTTACCCTTGTCAGGTCGGAACCGGCTGGTCGCTTCGCTACCTCAGTAAGTTCTTTTTGATGGTACAAAGCATCTTGCGCCAACGGGTTTCCACTCATTATTTTGTTTGATTGCTTTTATTACTCAATGTCAGTACATCTGATGAGCTGACTAAGTCACCGACCCACTCTGTTCTGTTACTCTTCTTCTTTTCGGATTTTTGTACGAACGTAATTCTTCACTCCCTGGAATTTAAAGTACCTTCTGGCTAGACACAAACCGTTGGAACCATGTGTAAAAAATAGATTTCGTAAACGTTTTCTGTTTTCCATGGTTAGTTCCGAATTGTTGTCAATGTATATGTTAACTAGTGCCTTTAAAGTAGGCTTACATATTGTAATGTAGAGTATACAAGTCATTATCGGTTGACCAATACCCATAGCATTAATCATTGATAAAGTAGATCATACTTATTGACAATGAACTAAACTTGTCTGTGTAAAGTAATCTATGCTTACAGTGTTCTGGTAACTTCAACTTCACTTAAGAACTTCACTTCTAAGTAATCGAAATCATGATGACTGTTAAAATGGATTCTAAGAAAGTGTATTCGAATAAATCAAGACTTGTCACTTATTAAATATGTGTTATATTGGAACTTACTTACTTACATACTTATGCCCGTTACTCCTCGCTGAGGAGCATAGGCCGCTCACCAGGGTTCGCAATTTAACTCTGTCCTCAGCAATCCTTTCCAATTGCTTCCAGTTGCTGCTCATCCATTTGTGATGTCTGCTTCCAATTCTCGACGCAGTGTGTTGTTTGGCCTTCTTCTTTTCCGTTTCTTAACAGGATTCCATGTTAATGCTTGTCTCGTGATGCAGTCTGATGGTTTCCGCAATGTATGTCCTATCCATTTACAACGTCTTTTCCTAATTTCCTCTTCAGCAGGAAGTTGGTTTGTCCTCTCTCATAGTAAGCTGATGCTGATGATTTCCGGCCAACGGATATTCAGTATCTTTCGTAGGCAGTTGTTTATAAATACTTGTATCCGTCTGAGGATGTTTGCAGTAATTCTCCAAGTTTCAGCTGCATACAGCAGGACTGTCTTCACGTTTGAATTGAAGAGTCTGACTTTGAGGTTAGTTGATATTTGTTTTGAGTTCCAGATGTTTTTCAACTGTAGGAATGCTGCTCTGGCTTTGCCAATCGTTGTCTTTACATCTGCATCGGACCCTCCTTGTTCATCGATGATGCTCCTCAGATAAATGAAAGTATTCACTTCTTCCAGAGTTTCTCCATCAAGTTGAATTGGGTTGGTGTTCCCTGTGTTTTATTTGAGAATCTTGCTGTTTCCCTTATGTATGTTTAAGCCTACTGATGCTGAAGTTGCTGCTACAGTGGTTGTCTTTGCTTGCATCTGTTGGTGTGTATGTCCGGTGGGTTCGGTGGAGCTGGCCTATTAAGAAGTTCCTCGAAGTGTTCTACTTACCTATTCTTTTGTTCTTCAATCTCAGTGAGTGTCTTGCCTTCTTTGTTCTTGTCCGGTCGCTCTGGTTTACCATGTTTATCTGCCAGTTTTTTCGTCGTGTCGTATAGCTGCTTCATATTTCCTTCTCTTGCAGCCTTCTCCGCAGTCATTGCAAGGCCTTCGATGTATTTCCGTTTGTCGCCTCTAATGCTCTTCTTTACCTGGTTATTTACTCCTGAGTATTCAGTTTGTGCCTTGATTTTTCCTGCTCTTGTTCTGCTGTTGTTGATTTCTAACTTCTTGTTTCACCTTTGTTGAATTTTGCTCAATGTCTCAGTGGAGATCCATTCCTCTTAATGGTGCTTCTTGCGGCCTAGAACTTCCTGACACGTTGACGTTAGTGCTTCTTTGATTTCTTTCCAGTTGTTCTCCATAGTGGTTTCTTCTTTCAGCAGATCTTGTAAGGCTTAGAACCTGTTTTTGAGAGACATATTTTGAATTCATTGAGTTTGTCAGTGTCTCGGCGAAGGCCTGTATTGAACCGTTGTACTGCTGACACTGCAGTTGTCCACTGCTTCCTTAGCTTCAGTTTTATTTTAGAAACCACCATGTGGTGGTCTGAAGCTATGTCAGCTCCTCTCCTTGTTCTTACATCTTCCATTGATCTTCTAAATTTTTTATTGATACATATATGATCGACTTGATTCTCAGTAGTGTGATCCAGTGAGACCCTTGTAGCCTTGTGTATGCGTTTGTGGGCGAATATTGTACCACCTATGACCAATTTGTTGAAGGCACATAGGTTTGCAAGTCTTTCACCATTGTCGTTTCTATCTCCCAGTCCTTGTCGTCCCATGATTTCTTCATATCCAGTGTTGTCAATTCCGACTTTGGCGTTGAGGTCCCCCATCAGTATTGTCAGATCCTTTCCTCGACACTTTGCTATAATTGATTGCAGTCTATCGTAAAACTGATCTTTGTCTTCGTCATTGTAATTCCTTTCTTCATTGTTTTGAAAGATGCTTTGATGATCCTGGGTCCATGTGGTTTCCATCCCACAAGTGCATTACGTGCCTCCTTGGACAGCATCAGAGCAACTCCTTGAGTGTGAGGAGCATTTTCCTCTTCGTGGCCGGAGTATAGTAGCGTCTCTCCCGAAGCCAATGTTTTCTGTCCAGCTTGAGTCCAATGAGTTTCAATGATTCCGAGTATTGTCAAGTTGTATCTCTTCAATTCTGCAGCTATTTGATTTGTCTTCCCGCTCTCCCACATTGTTCGAACATTCCATGTACCTATAAAAATATTTGCTCTGGTTGTTAGAAGGGGGGGGCATCGGCCTCATGACTTCTGAAGAATTTCGGCTTTCATCATGAGGCGTCATATATCCTCCACTCCCAGTTTAAATAGTTTATCTTGTTTTATCTGGTTTGCGTTTTTTAGCAAGTTTGCGTTTTAAGGGATGGGGGTGATAGCCCTATGCCCAACCCTCCTCCTTTACCCGGGCTTGGGACCGGCAGTAACCCTAGAAAGGCTACAGGCGGAGTTGTTATATTGGAGCAAGGAATCCTAAATCATAGTCAGTCGAGTTGATTTTTGTGATACTGGAATTCAGGCAGCTAGAATGCATCTGGTTAAACATTAAGTATTGCTCAAATTGCAAGGCTTTCACAGACTTATTTACGGTTGTCACATGTGCTTTCCTTTCCAATTTGTTTTAACCTTATTATGATCATATTATCCCGAACTCTGCATACAACTCTCCTAATCTAGCTTTTATTGTAATTTTTGTATTTAATGTTACTAAATGATCTCGTATATGATGTATGTAGGGCGTTGTTTGTACTCAATAAATGACTTAACTTTAGCTCTCAATCGCCAAGGTTTGTTCTTTCTATCCATACCCTCTAGGAAGGGTTTTGGTCACTTAGGCATTGTGCCAACCAATCGTTTTCAAGTCTATCAGGAAGTGGTCATATCGTAAGTTCTATTCATTGGTTTTGATTCCACCCCTCCATTCAGGAACTGTAGGGTGATCTTATTGAGTAAAACGTTTACCTTTGTACTCTACTTTTCTACTCAGCAATCAATTAGATAAGTTACGGAAAAAAAGTGTACCTACGGTATGTAGTGGAACATTTGACTAATACTAAATCTTAAACTAAACAATCATTTGTGATACCTATCACATGAAAATTGTTGAACAAATAAACTTAGAACAGATCTGATTTTCAATAAGATTTGACTTAAACTTCTACTACAATTATTGACCGTATCAGTACTCCATTCTATAAAACTAAGTTTCTAAGTTCAGTATTGAATAATACAAAACAGAAAAACCTATGAACCTTCCTTCAGTTAGATATGAAAAGAATTAGTTTAATCTAACATTTGAATATGCATACCAGATTATCTTGATATCACTCACCATGATATTGACCACCAGATGATAGGAATACTTTCTTGGATAGATTACGGTATTATGTAATTCTTGTTACCCAATCTACAACGATATGCATGGGCAATAGTTATTATCCCGATATTTATAATCTGACAATGATTATTACACCTCCAACATTTGTATGTAGTATTCATTGAAACTAAGACATATCAAGATAGTGACATAAAGTTATTACTGGATCAGATGAACTCAGGTTCAGAATTTCTGTGCATATTTATTCTGTCTTGGTTCGTGAGTTCCTCTATTCGCCTTCTTCAATAGACTAGACGAAGCTTGAAATCATGTATTTCATACAAGAGCCTACTTTTCAATTATGTATCTTGATTAGCTGAAGTATATGAGAAACGTTAGGACAAACGAACATAAATAAAATGAAAAATGATGTTTCACATATTGGTTGACTTCGTCTGATTGGCATAAACCTCCCTTTTGTCAACCAATGTCCAATGCAGTCAACCTTGTAACAAAATGACTTACTATTTTGTTTCCTGTTTATATTATTATATGAATTTATTCAGTAATTCCTGTGTATTTATTATACATGACATGGTCACATATCTGATGTTCCTGTCTAGACTGATCTGTTATTAATGTAGCATATAGTTATCTAGTGGGAGGGGGGGGATAATTAATTTGACTTAGCTTTTTACCACCGTTCTCTATCTCTCAATATTAATGACTCTGCACAATTTGCGTTTATTTTCCCAGGTATGTTACTCCACCCCACCCCACCGTTGAATGTAAGACAGTGCTCAATCTCATAACATTAAGTATTCAAACAATTTCGTGTGACAAATAATTGAAACAAATACCATTCTGTGGAATGAAACGGTTATAGCAAAACTAAAATAAACTTTAGATAAAGCGACTCCAGTTGTGAACATTAATGCAGGGATGTAGTTGCACCCAGCCAGAAATATATTCACTCCCTAACCACATTCTAACTATAATCATGCTTATAAACTACCGATTGATAATCACAAGCTTCTCAGTATGCACACATGGCATCAGAAACTGATCAATTTCAAGCCATAACAATTTTAATGGTAACTTGCAACACATTAAATTTTTACAGTGAGGAGGAAAAGATCTATAGAATATCATGACGACGTACTAGTTTTTAACATAGAGTTCAGATTTAAACCTCTTAATTGACATGGTTCTTAGGAATTAATAAAGTAGAGTTAGATTGTTTAGTGATTATCTTAAACACCTTTGTTATGTTCACTTCTTGTTACGCACGACTGAACTATGAAGATAACATTCTCCTCTGAAACATAGAAATTTAGAGGGATAATCGTAGAAACGATTAGAGGCCTCCTCTACTATCTTTTCAATGTACATTCTACTGTATATACAAGTAAAGTGATAAATTAAACTGATGATGACAATAGTTAGTTACGAATCTGTCTTAGCGCATGTGCTATTAGCTTTGACTAGTGTATATCGATACTAATGTGACTACAGAAAATGCGCTATATGCAGTTGCTTTGAAAAGTCATCACTTCTGATGATCAACTTAATGGATGTACTTCTTTTACAAATTTCTAAGCGTAGTCACTCGTGTTGTATTGGACTCCGTGGTTTGAATTTATATTCAAATAAACAGCCTTAACAATATTTATTGAAGTGATGTTTCTATTTTCTTCATATCCTGTTGACAGCATATCTATCGAACGTATGTTGTAGCTCTCTAAAAGAGTGTTTTAATCAATTCATTTCTACAACTGATCATACAAATACTGTGAAAGGTTTTCTCTATGTAGTTATATCTTTGGAAGGTAATATCATATTTTAGGTATAGATATCCAGTTCTCTTCTATAGCTTTTGTACAGACTACAGTGAGAGAATCAAGTAATTTTATTGATGTAATTCATGTCAATACATCTGTCAAATATAACATCGATATGTTCTGTACAGTGTACAATTCGTATGATGACAGACATTAATTATGCTTGCTCCAGATCATCAATCATTACAACTACAAGAAATGATCTCATTTGAATGTCCCTGATTACTTCATCTGTATAATATCATACTTTGTTATCTGAACAGGCAGTTTCTGCAAACGTTATGATAATAACTGACCGGATTGTAACTATGGCAAGCATAAACACTCTGAATGCTGGTTAATAACTTCAATAGTTTCTTTTAAAAGGAATATCGGTGAACCATACTGAATTAGTCATTCTGTGTTAACATTACACTTAGTTTATGTAGTTCATAAATGAAAGTAACAAACTGTATAAAGGTCGTTTCATCAATTCTTTTTCTACCTTTTAAGATCACTTCAACATATTTTGTCGCTTAGTATTCGAATGAGGTAGATTATCTTTGTTTTTCTTTCTTCTGATAAAAATCTGTTAAAAGAAAATTGTTTCTGGGGAAAACAATGATGATTTTCTTTTCTTTTATTTATGTTGTACACCTGTTCGGATGGCACCATTTTAATTAATCTACAAATAAGTAGTATAGATTGATAAACATAATAAAAATCACTATCCTTAAACTAGTGCATAATCTATTCAACTAAATGAATTTGACTAAAATCTATTTATTTATTTAAGTCATATGGATGAAATTAGTCTGATGCTTTATTTATTTAAGTAGTAAATGCGATAGTGATTGCAAAAAAAATCTGTAATCATCAATCTATCCGTTTTAAAAGAAACAGACTATTGTTTAAAGTTGATACATATAAGTAGTAGGCATTATTATAAAGGTTTACCTTGATAGTTACTAGTAATTGAATGGAGGTGGCTTGTAAAGATTCATATTAAGTGTTAGTTAATTGAATTCATCGCAGATTAACTTTGTTCTGATACTACTACTGAGAATCAGAGAGCACTGAATAAATGTTTCGTGGAACTCCTATACAATGCGCTTCCTAGATTCCGTCCCTCGAGTTTCAGTTCGACGAATGCCTAACCCTTGCGACAAATGATATGTGATTTGTAAATGATTGTATCTTCCTGTTTTTAATCTTCACCAATACACATAATCAGTATTTCTCTCTAAATGTGCCGCCTGAGTTGTTTATCTCAACATAGTTGTAGGTCATCAGTTTGGATAAAGTTGACTTATAATGAAAAGTGGAATTCATGAATTACTCAATCAGTTAAAGAGAAGTAAACATGAAGGAGGCAATACATTACACTTTCTGTTGATGATAATTTCAATTTTACTTATATTAAGCATTTGCTATGTAATTCAACTGTACTTAACACATCTTAAATAAGTATAAATTTGCCAACTTCATGATATAATCACGTGTTTAAGTTGACCGTTTATCACTTTCTGATGAACTTCATATCCGGCAAACGGAAGTAGTCTCATATGACTGAAATCTAATGTAACACTTCAATTTGTATTTATGCATATAACATCTGTCAAACGAAAAAGTCGTCATTTTCACACTCAACAAAAGAATTTCATCCAAGATAGTCGCCTTGACTACAACAAGTAAGTTGTATTATGAATTTATTAAATGAATAACTACCAATATATTCAGTTCATAACATTCTTTATAGGAAGAGAACTTACATAGTGAAATATACCAACTCTAACACTAGTTGTTACATTAAAAGTGTTAATCCATAAGTGTGTAATGAGTGAGGTTAATAGATAATTAAATGGAATTACAATGAAATCATCATTGAACTAATTCCTCGAATACTGTAGAATGATCTGCATAGAAACACGATTATTCATGAGTGACATCTTCATAATTAACCCAAATGAAATAAATAGTATTTATCCATCGATCACGTTCACCTTTAACGAAGTGTGTAATGATAGGAACTCGTTCGATATCATGAAGATATCTCTAGAAAATGAATACTAGACAGTCACAGTTCCTTTAATCATCAGATACAATAAGAAACTTAATGAAAAAAACTAGTGAACAGCAACGAACGTATTAACCTAATAAACACTATTGAAGAAGAGTTTGAAAAGTTCACTGATTTCGTTTGTGCTACCTACTATCCAAAATCGAAATGATTTCCTAGTTAAAGGTCTATCTACAGTTGTCTTTATCCAATTTTACACAAGAAGATAGATTGTGTCGTTTGACACTTAATCACTGTTCGTATACACGGAATTGCAGAAATTTTCCCACTTTGCTTGTCTTATACTTGTCGTAAACGGAGCAGTTTATTTTGTGAGTAACGCTAGGTAAACATATTTTGGCTTGTGTGAGACTTAATTCTACTGGCTTGTTATGAATTCTGAAGTATCCCTGAAATATAGTATAGGAATCAATTCATTGTTTTCTATGTTTCTACGTCTTTGGATTCTATTCAATTACAGTTTTTGACGAAGTTGCTTGGATAATCATACTCTTGCATAATATTCATCACATACGTTTGTTAATTCTACCACATGACCAGTATGTTACAGTGTGTTTCAGCCCTCTGGAGCAGAGATATTACGATCACTAATGGCGAGAAGTTATATAATGTCTTCGATTATGATTGTTTAGATTAAAGTGGATATGGTTTTAAATTTAAAGGACTTTAATCTCTAACATTCATCATCACTAGTTTTGTAGAGATTGGCAATAATTTCGGATTGATTGTATTTGTTCATAGATTGAACTTGTTTTGTTTCTAATATGGAACTCCTTAGCAATTTATATTCTCTATCACACATAGGATATTAACCTCAGAGAAATGAATTCTTAACTATTAATATTCATTAATACATTGGCTACTTTTATTAATTTGTGATATTTAGCAAAGATGAAAGGTTCAGCAAACAGATCGCTTTTCAGTGATTTCACTTATCTAATCTACCCAACTAAACATATACATAATCTCAATGAAATGATCAGTAACAAGTGAAACCGGATTTTGTCTTCTGAGTCAAGAATTTAAAACAATCTGCACTTCTGATACTTTAGATGAATAGTTAACGTCTCTCATAAAGACTTTAGTTAAAAATACGTTTACCACAATATTCGCCAACGATAACATGAAACCTGTCATAACGAGGTAAGTGGTTACGAACACAATCTATTGAGTATGTTCATTGTGATATTGGGACATTTAGTGATTAACCTATTTGTATTATTTTGTATTATTTTTGTATTAGCTTTTCACATACTCATTGTACTATCTATTCTTCGTCTCGACTTATTACAATTTTGCTATGAATCTATTGTCGCCTTTTTTCGTACAAAATCTCTATAACCGTTTATCGATCTTTAACATATTTTGTGTTTTTCAATACTGTTCGGTACAGAAAGTTCCATAGTAGAGTCACTATATCCCATTTAGTAAATGATTTGACATAGTCTGTTATTTGCAAGTGTTTTATTCTCTTACTTTCTATCTCTGGGCTAGCTTAGCCACATTAGCTCCAATCTTACAAATCAGCGTCAAAGTAGTCAGAACGAATAAACTCTAGGAGCATATCTAACCGTTCTTTGTTAACGCAAGATCAGTGTTTCGACCGTTTTGTATTTTGCCTTCATACGAGCATTGATTAAATTCAGTTCAAGACCTAAACCTTAGAGAGAAACGAAGATCTCTACATCAATGAAGGGACTATAAGCTTAATGTCATCTTTAAAGATTATACAGTGGTTGACAACATAAAGAGGAGTTACTAATGCCATTAAAAGGATGTTATTTGTATTTAATCTGAGATTGTTTTCTAGTAGGCTGATATATACAAACAACTCAGAGGATAAATTACCCCCCCATTTGACCACTTTGTTGTGAATCTGTACATCCACTTGTTCATGTAGAACGAGATACAATCGTCACTCAGTGTGTATTTCATGAAAAACAGTTCAAGAACACTTTTCCACTTAGTTAAAGCAAGCCAACATTGGTTGATTTAGACAAGTAATAATGGAGCGTTTCATTACAGTACCAACAGATTTGTAAAGGTACACTATTCAAAGTAATGAATAGAGAGAATAGAAACTATTATATTCCCGACTTTCATGCATTGATCAAGCCGTGGCTATACACAAAGAAACCTGAATTATACACACAATACAAAATTATTCATCTCCTCATTTTATTATGGATCTAGTTGTGAAGTTTCCATTCCATGTTATCATATCCTTTCTATGCTTACATTTATCACATTCACCATCGTATCCTATAAATCTTCATAAGTCTTCCATCATTTTCTCCACCTCATGTCCACGTAACATTGTTTATTTGAATTGATTTATTTGTGTTTCTATGTACTTCTTCCACTTTTATATAATTCATCTTACAAATATTGTTATTTATATCAATTAACACAACTTATGGTCATATTTTCTATTTAGTTTCTATGATATTCATTCTCTAACACCGATTAAAACTTTACTGACTAATAGTGACTTCATACGCACTTCCTTTTGTTGCTATGTTCAAGTACTTGTAATCATTTTAGTGAAATCATGTTTTATATGAACATATGTAGTTGAGCAGTTTTGAAAATGAAATTACCTTGAAAGATCACTTCACTTAACTACACTATGGGTGTTTCTTTTTTACCTTCCAATGGACAATTTCAGTCTATTAAAAGAGTATGATCCAACGATTGTAATATAATCGATCAGCTTACTGATCGTAACCAAAGAAAAACAAAAACAGGTAAATCGTGTTCTAAAAAAAAATGAAGTGATAAGCGTCTAAAAATGGATCAATACATGTACATAGAATAAAGCAATTGGATACAAAATAAAGCAAAACGAATGAAGGTATCTAGTAGAATGATATATACATCAATAAGTGAAAATATCGTCGTTTATATTTATAAGAAATAAATTAACTGAACTACGACTGTTTCAGCAGAGACTGGTATCAATTTTAATTGATTGAATCCATCACAAATTGATGTTGGAATGGTAACAGGAAAAACCAATAAGCGCTAAACAGTTGTTTAGTTTTAGAATGAGACGACTCAGCAGTGCTTAACCTAGATTCCATTTTAGTGGCTTCATGTTGGTGAATGACTACCACTGGACTCCAGCCCAGTGGTGCAGTGAGTTAGGCGTTTAGCATCCTAAAGCCTATGGAGCAGAAGCTAGGTTGTGCACCACTATGAAGTCTCATACTGGGATGAAATGGCTGCCTAGTGTCCCCTTGGTTCTGAACTGTACCCTGCCCAGACAAATTAAATTAATTAATATTAAATTTATGACTATATAGTATATTCATACTAGAAACTAAAGTGTTCTCGTTTATGTGTACATGTATGTGTATGCTCTGGAGCACTTCATAGCATACAAACAGCTGTATTCAAGATACGGCTTATTGTGTAGATTTCATCGTACTTATTACTGTAGTAACACATTTATGCAAAATTGAAGGAATTTGTACAAATTATTCACTAATTACACTAAAGTTGGCTTAAATAAAGGCATAATTATTAAAATGACAATAGTTGCTATGACAGCATTAGTTAAAAATAACCAAAATAACATACGATCTACAATGATAGCTAATATACGCCATTCATTTATCATATCCAATATCTGTTGTTCATCCGATTGTTTCATATATAAGTAGTATAAATAAGATTGTAAAAAATTTTGTTGTTTTTTACTTTTTTCTAAAATTTTTAATAAATCTTTCATTATTTGACATTGTTGTTGTTTATTTTGTAGAAATTGTAGTTTATTAGCTTTATTATACACTTGTTGATGGAACATGGATGCTGATGATGAAATTACATCATCATCTGGATGATCTGAATCGTTTGTCTCATCATCATGAGATAGATGATTATTAGATTGAATCATAGCAATTGTTTCATAATCATATAACATTTCGTAATGGTTACATTTTTTAATTGTTTGCTTATTTTGATTTTCTGCCTTGTAAATTTTCTTATTCTGTTTTTCTATATTACTTGTTACATAATCAGTATTTAGTAGGATATGAATAGTTTGTGGTGAATTTATTGTTTTCTCATTAGTTACATTATTTAATTGATTTAAATGGTGTTGATGAGGATAATTCAATGTTTCAATTGCTTCATATTGTTTACTGTTAATTAATGATGGTTGTTTTATCTGTTGTGTATATGTTGATGTTTCAGTGTATTTTGTTGCTGTTGTCGTCGATGTCGCCATCGTCGTCGTTGATAGTTCTTGTTCTTCACCTATTGCATTCATTGAATTAACAATATTCAATGGTAAATAATCAGATTGTAAAATTGTGTTATGATGTTTTTTTTTATATTCATCATGATCATTTGTATCATGTGCATTGTTGCTATGGCTACTATTAATATAATAATCATTATGTAATTGATTTGTAATCAATTTTAATTGTTTTGTTAATTTTAATGTTTGATTACGTTTAATTTGATAACGTTGTACAATATTTAAACAAAAGAATTTGGCGATAATATCAAAAAAGAATTTTCTTAAGTATTTAGGTATTGGTTGACGATTTGAACTAGTATGATGAAGATGTAAAACTAATACAGTTAATATAATTGATAATGATGTCATTGTCATAGTAACTGTAAGGTAAACACCTATAAATATTAAATCAAATACAATGAAATTGTATACAGATTTATATGTACTTACTACAGTAAATATATAAAATGATAACAAAGGAGAGTCAATCTAAACATTTCTGAACGTCGGCTTGATAACTTATTGAATTCGTCACAGATTCATGTTGGTAGACTATAATTGAAAACTAGTAGGAAGTGGATAGCTGCTTCTTTCCAGAATGTGATTCTTTAGAAGAGCGCATTCTCTATTCCGGTACCGGAATCGAACCCAAGATGTCGTCGCTATTGGAATTCAGACATATTGGAAATTATATAGTTATCACAGATGACGATGGGTGCTTTTGAACTGTACCATTAACTGATGGAAGCTACAATTCTACCATTTGGCGCCTCTGCAGTGGTGCACAATGTTAAGCATTTTTCAACCTGATGGTTTTGAGTTTGATTCCCCTCTTGAAAAACTAACGTTGTCCGCTGAAGCGTCCTAAACTAAAATGAGGAAGCTACCCAGTACTCCGTGGTTTTCACTAGTGTCCCACCAACATCAGTCTGTGAAAAATTCAATCAACTAAGCTTGTTACCCATTAACAGAAAACCACCTCAATTCTATTAAGTGCATGAATTGAGTTTAAATGAACATAGCACTTTTATCATGGCAATGATAGTGGAAATACTAACGACATTCTAACATACTTCAAAATTATCAGTAAACAGACAATTCTCCAATTCTCTAACGTTTACTTTGGGAGTGGCTGACAACAGACCATTTACCACATTTATGTGCACAGAACGAAACTGTAGTAAGCTGTGATTTGCCTTTTAGTAACTTTAATTTTTTATTAATCGGTTACGCAACATTTTAACTGTTTTTATCCAAGCCTCACTCATTTTGTCGGCGTTTTACTCGTGTTCATGATTGCGTAACTTATATTGCTTATCTTTTAAACTTGTCATATATGTTCGCCTCAGTTTTATAATTGTAGTTGGTCTATTGATGAACAATTGCGTTCATGACACTTTACCTAATCCATGGTTGAAGTGATTTGGTTTTGTGGAAAAAGGTTTCAATGTTATTTGATTGTATTTGCCACAGATTGACGTCGATTTGATACAACTGGAAAGGATGGAGCAGTAGACATGTTGAAAGTGAAATAGTCATTACCAATGAAATTTTTAATGACCTTTGCGCTTTATTACAAATTGACAGAAGTGGGACAGTTTGACTATGGCAAGTCTGTAAGGCGATTCCATATTGAAAATGAACAACCACATACTTTTATTTATGGTTTTATAATACAACTACAATAGACCAAACGTAGTGATAACAACAAGCTCACACACTTTTTTGATTTTTTGATGTGTTTAACGAAGATCTCACTGAGAAATAACCGATGGAAATTTACTGCACTTGACAGATTCCAATTACTCTAATAAATCAGTGTTTATTATCATCTAGTTTCTACTTCTGATTCAATCACTACTAGCCTTTCTTCTGAATAACTTTATTTTTGATAATAGTTATCTCTCTAACTAGAGAGTCATTAGTACAAATTCATCAGGTTTCTGAAATTGACGAGGTAGCCAAGTGACGCTCTCTTCTATTAAAGAGGTTCTAAGTAAAGTAACGTGAAAATTGTGCCTATTCACAGATGAATTAGGTATAATTTAAGATAGAAGTCTTTCAAAATAATGTTGTCCCACTCCACCATTTGATGTGTAATTTTGCTACAGAAAACTTTTTCGAATACTTACAAGTTGTTGGATTATTAAAGAAGTGATTGAAGAAATGAGACTGATTAACGGAGTGGTTAGTCATCACAGTTCATATTGGATTAAAAAATCCCTATGAACGAATGGATTTTTCCGCCGTTTTAAGCTAACACTCTTAAGATCAAAATTACTGGTGATCCATTACCTTATCGGAATATAAGTGATTGTTGCTGCTGCAGTCACGTATGTTTCGGAAAAGTGTACTATACAGTAGTGTGAACACTGTAAGAAAGTTTATAATGAAGTTTTATTACAGCAATAACTATCGTTTATTGGTATTGGTAAAATATTAGAGGCATATCAGTTCCATGTTCGTAAACGAAAACATAATACATGCAGATGAAAAACACTAATTCAGTAAGCACTGAGTTTTATAAATTGGAGCTATAACATTTCAGATCTTCGGAATCTGAGACAAAAGTACAGGGTAAGAAAATTCTCAATGTCTCACACATTAATAAAACAACACTGATTTCAGTAAGTAAGAAATATATGATAGTAGGAAGCATGATATACACCGAGTAACATAAACCCTATACATATTTGAGAAGTTATGGCTATATCCATAAAGTTATCACACATACAAAGCATTTCGTCAAAACAGCAACCAATGATCATACAAACAATGTCAACGTAATACGGTCTCGATTAAGATACTACATACGTCCCTACAGAGTCTTTCAGAAGAGGATGATACTTAGCCAAATCTATGAGATCGCATGCAAAAATTATAACGATCACCAGATCTAAGATCTCTATAGAAGTTAATGAATGACATTAAGACAATTTATACTTAGTTAATTAAATTATATCGAAACAGAAATGTCAATTTCCTCTGCCTTCTGATGATTGGTGTTAAGGTTAATGTTAGGATTCAGTGGTCAGGGTTACAGTTGGGTTAAGATTAGAGTTTGGGTTAGGTTTACTGGTCGAAGTTATCTCTTTGTTTATTTTTTAGGAATATGCTCAAGCCAATAGTTTTAGACATTTTTTATTAGGTTTGTTAAGTCGTAGACACGTTGATGCCATTTTTCTGAATCTATTGGCATTTTTAGATATGGAACTGATTATTGATTCATTAAACTTTATTAATGGTACTTAGCATTATTTACCTCATATTAACGTTGTGGAGATGGTCGCTTTGATCAGATGTTTAGACAAGTGTAGTGGTGGATATATAAATATTTCATTAATAGGACAACTTGAACTAGAATCCTATTCCTAGTGTCAATACCGGGAATTTAACATATTACATTCCTAACATTATTCGATTAGTGATTGAGTATTGCAGTTGTAGAGTAAAGAGAAAATAAAGTCCGAAGATTTAATTGGAATCGTTCTCTCTGATACTTTACTTTAGCCTTGGGTCATACTTATTACTGGTCACTAGACTATTTTGTTTGTAATTAACTGACTCTGAATAGTAATGTTTCTACCACATCTTTACTCTCTTTTCTGGGATGTAATATTCAATAATTTTTTAGGATAAGGTAGTCGAACAATTTAATTACATGAATAACCGAACTGTTTAGCTATGTTGAATTGTGTCATGGTATTAGTTGTAACAACTGAAACGTCCACTTCCAGAATAATGATTTCCATATTGGTTCCTTTACATAAACTGCCTAAGTATTATGTGAGTTGAACTTTGATTGGCGAGTCTTATCCAGGATGAGCGTTCCATCCCACTTGAAACTCGTCAGCTGGATATTCCTGCATCACGTATGGCAACAGAAGTTGATCAATTTCAGCGGGAAGTCCCATATACATTTTAATTATATAAACTACTTACAACTAAATAAGTAATATGAATCTACCAAACGACTTTACAGATATGTTTAAAATTATACATGAAATTTCATATATTAAATCAAAGCATCTAAAAAAGTAATTGAATAACTTACCAATTAACGGTACAAATTCACTTGTTGCAGGCATATTCTCTGCAATCAATAGCATGAATACACTGAATGCCAAAAGAACAGTTATACCAAGTGTTATTTTTTCACCAGAATCAGGTGGTAACCAAAAACTTACTAAACTTAATACAGTTAACCATAAACATGGGAAAATAATATTGAATAAGTAGTAAAGTGTACGTCGTCGCATATAAATTGTAAAACGTAAATCAGGATATGGTTCTTCACAACAAGGATAAAATATCTGTGTAAAAGATGACGAAGTGAAATAGAATTCAACTTATGTATTAGAAGTTCCAGCATATTCAATTACAATTCACCTTTTACATGAGTAACCTGTATACAATAACCAGTATGACTAGTAAATTAGATTATTAGTCCACATTATTAGAAAAACATTGACAGCTAATAGATTTGAGTTACGAGGATTTGTGTCAACAGTGATGCAACTAGAACAAAAGTTAGTGGTCACTAGTTACATTACGTTTTAGAGAAGTTATCTCTCACAGTTCCACTGATATGAAGTGTTAAGAAATGCCTGTATTGAGTACATTTATGCATTTCACCTACGAGAACTATAACATGAATGTTATTTTGTTCAGATTACCAAATCAGATCAATTCTCAAAATCAGTCTAGAAACAGAACGATGAAAATGACATCACACCATGAACACTAATTGAGTTATCACATAACAACAATCGGATAGTAGTAACAACGGCTAAATTTTACAAAAGACAGAACAGAAACCAGCAGAATCACATTAATAGTATTTATTTTACGAAGTGGCCTTAAACGCTAATCTATATCATAATAGTTTCTTTAGTTCTTTGTGAAGGTTGTAGCACACGGTTCCAGTTACTCAAATGTTTCACAGTCCTGTTACTTCACAATTGAATGAAATCTAATTATACCTTAGGAGCTCAACACTGTCACCAGGAGATAAAGTTGGAATGTCTACTGAGTAGTTAGAATGATAATATAGTCATTGCATGGAAGGAATTCACAATGAATCTAAAGAACACATTATTAGAGTTTATTTGCGTATAAATGTTGCGTACGTCGATCAAGAGGTAACATGAATGTGACAAAGTGAGAACGTAAACTATGTATGAACTATTCGGAATACTCACGGACATATAAAAAATAAAAACATATTCTACAGAGGCAGCAACACAGTATTCAATTCAATGGAACCAACATGTTATTGTTAGAATTCGTCTTTTATAACGAATAATTAATATCTCAGAGAACTCTAATAATGTGAATAGATAGAATAATCCATATTTGCTTACATTGTTTCAGTTGTGGAATAATAACTAAAAGAAACTTCTTAACAAACGTTCTACCCCACGCCCACAATTATCAATACTGTCTGTAACATAGAGATTGACAAAAGTCTCCATTGTAAAGATTTTTACTTCCGTAGTCTTATGATATTGTGTGAAGATCATCTAATTCCACTGATGATAACTGTCTTACTTCCAACTTGTTCGAACCCCACTATGAAGTAATCGCTATCCACTGTAGCGTAATACTCAACAGTACATACGTGAGAACAATCCTTGACAAATATGAACAACAAGTTAAGATTGATACCCATAAAACCAATTTAAAATAATTAGATAGTCAATCATTATTTTCTAATTCATCTCTAGCCATACCTTTGAAATCTCTATATCTATTAACTTTGAATATCAATAACATACTTAAATATTAGTTTGCCCTTTGCATTTTGAACATATTACACATTGAATGAATTGGATTCAAACCACAAATGAACCTAACAACTGGGAAGCATTAGATGACTTTATCATTTTATTATGAGACTCCAAGAAATTGCATAAGCATAACCTCAACCAGGAGACAAATACTAGGCAGTTCAGGTTTATTAACTAATTAAGAATTCTATTATTTGACGCCAGCTAGGTATATGATACTGATAGTTAGGCATTGCTGGCTGGCTTTAGTGATCCTGAGGTTGTTCTTCTGGTGAAATCATAGTACTCTACTGAGATAAATTTTCGTTGAATAGGTAAAATAAATTAATTTTTACTAAGAACGCATCAACCTTATATTAATAGATCACAATGTAGTGACCAAGTTTAATTTCTTCTAAGCCTTCCATATACCTGGTCAAACCCTATCAATTTAATATAAATGTAACCACTAAGTGATTCTCCGTCATTGACAATATGTAGAAATCAAGAATTGTTTGGGGGGGGTGGAAGGGAGTAATCGGTACGATAGCTTGAATCTGGGTTGCATCCTATTTGACAGTTATCATTAAGGGGCATATGTAGTCTTAAAGGTGACCTGTGCTCTAAGGCTGATTCGATTTCTTGGTCATCTAATTTCACAACTACTTCACAGATACTCAGTAGTGGCTGATGAGTGCTAAATCATACAAAGTCAGAACTCACAGTTAATTGTCGATTACTCTTTAAGCAAGTCTGCCTCTCAACCTTATTCATTAAACTGCTTAGTACAGAAATATTTCGATTTTACTGTGTATAGTTGGAGCTTATGTCATGACTTAGTCAAACGCTGTAGCATTTATTTGTCTCAACAAAACAGATTATTGTATCTTAAGCGAGATAATAGATTCTATTAATACTGATTTCACACGCAGTATAATATCTCACAACTAATCACGATCTTCCCTTAACTTAACTCAAACACGTTAATCCAACTTAACGATTAGGATGTCGAGAAGTCACAAGCACGTCTATATTATTATTACATACCTATATGATATACAAGACTTAATAATCTTTCTTCAGTATGTCTGTTATGCCATAATTTACTGCTTTTATATGCTTCCTTAGACATGCTGCAGACACTATCAGTAAGTTTGTTAATTTTGCTTAATTATTGATTGACTTAGAAATATCAACTGTTGTGGTGAGACTCAATGGTCTAATGATTAAGCTTTGCCTAAAAAAGCCTAAAAGTTCCTGGTTTCGCCTCCGTGGTAGGTTAGTGGATGTACACTGTTGAAGAGTCCTGTACTAGAACGAAACAACTATCTATGATTTCATGGTTGTCATTAGCTTTCTAATTCAAGCTAATTCGCGATACTAATTCAACATTCAACAGTCTCCACAATACCCAACTACAATAAGTTAGCTGATCTTCACCACAATATTTTCCCTCTTGAATTAAAAAAAAGACAAAAATCCACAATTGTTGTATTAGTTGATGGAAATTATGTTACCAACCCCCCTTCCAACCCCTTAATAATAAACAAGCTTAAGCCTACTTCTAGTACTTCATTATGTTGCCAGTTATGCCTTAATAGAAGACAATGGAATATGACTGATTACAGTAAAAAGAAAATATGTCGAAAACAAAAATAACTTAGAGATAATCCTTCTTCTTCTTGACACTGGATTATGTCATCAAAAAGAAACATTTAACTTGTCCATCCATTTGTGTGTGAATTATATGATGAAGTAGTAATTGCTGTTTATAAATTGAAGTAATTTCAAAATTGAACTGATAGTTTGAATGTGTTTTTTGAATGCTTCTGTTGGTTTCTATATGAACCTAAATTGATCAGTCAACGTTAACATATGTATACCCTTAGCGGATTCTCTCAATACAGTTAAAGTTAATAGGTGTGATTACATTTGAATTGTAACTGACAAGTAATATTCACAACGAGCATTTCGTTCTATTTGAGACTCATCAATTGGAGATATCTTCATCCCACTGTTAAGTTTCACATCGGGACTCGAACACGGTCCGTTTTGTGACAAATACCACTATTGACAGTCACAGTAAAATGGGTAAATTAAGATTAAAGTTGATTTTATTTAATGATAAATTGATGTCAGTTGGATACTGCGAAGAATCAGTAAGCACTACTAGACAAGTGACCTTACGATTATAAAACTCTCTGATAGTCATAGAATTGAATCTCACAGTGAACGTTTACTCACCAACACTATTCAATTTCAAAATAAAAGTTAATGATAATTTACATTGTCACATTTCATTCATTATAATTAATGTGAACATGGAATTAAACTGAAAGAAATTTGATGTAGTTGCTTTATACATGTCGAACAATCTCGGTACATACATTCACTTGTCATATCATTTATATACAAAGAAATATAAGGCTAACAAAGGTCAGATTAAATAATAACTCGAATGATAACAATATGATTGTTGAATAATGAATAGACAGAAAGAAAATGAAAGGAACAGGAACATTTGATACGTCAACAAAGTACAATTAGAAATACCAGGGTATATTCAAGATTAGAATAAAGTTGTTTCATGAATACAACAGAAGTTGACGTTTTCTAATTACTGAAATATTTACAAATTGATGAATAATATTCGTTGATTGGATATGTCACAGATTGATGTTGGTAGGGTACCAGTAAAAGAAGGGAGTACTGAACAACTGTTTTGTTCTAGTGCGAAACTCCTCAGCAGTGCACACTCCAGATTCAACACGAGAGGCTTCAGGTAAACGGCAAATGTCTAACCATCTCCACCACTGGGTGGGTAGAATTCTCACTTTCATTATTTTGTGATATATAGCCAGACGATCATCAATTGTGATTGGTGATAACTATCTCACACTAGAACGAAATAGCTTTCCAGTGCTCCTTGGTTTTCAATGGTACCCTGTTAACATCAGTCTGTGACATATTCAATCAACTAAATGACTAATCTCCACAAAAATAAGCATCCCAAATGAATAATAATATTTGTAGCAACTCGTGTAAAAACTTGGATGTAGTTACCAGAACAAACTTATGACATCTGTCATTTATGAGTTTTATGATAAATGAAAAATGTTTTTTACACTTTAATTCAATCTGTCCAGTCAATAGAATTTAGTGTTGAAGTCATTTTGGCACATGTTTCACTGCATTTGGTAGTAATGTCCAATTATTTCTTTCTATGTCTGTGTCCCGATAATTTGGACTTGGCGAATGATCTAGCTCTCTTAGCACATACACACCAACAGATGCAAGCGAAGACAACCACTGTAGCAGCAACTTCAGCATCCGTAGGCTTGAACATACTTAAGGGAAAGAGCAAGATTCTCAAATAAAACACAGAGAGCCCCAACCGAATTCAACTTGATGGAGAAACTCTGGAAGAATTGAATACTCTTACATATCTGGGGAGCATCATCGATGAACAAGGAGGGTCCGATGCAGATGTAAAGACAACGATTGGCAAAGCCAGAGCAGCATTCCTACAGTTGAAAAACACATGGGACTCGAAACAAATATCAACTAACCTCAAAGTCAGACTCTTCAATTCAATCGTGAAGACAGTCCTGCTGTATGGAGCTGAAACCTGGAGAATTACTGCAAACATCATCAGACGGATACAAGTATTTATAAACAACTGCCTACGCAAGATACTGAATGTCCATTGGCCGGAAATCATCAGTAACAACTTACTATGGGAGAGGACAAACCAACTTCCAGCAGAAGAGGAAATTAGGAAAAGACGATGGAAATGGATAGGACATATAGTACGCAAACTATCAGACTGCATCATAAGACAAGTATTAACATGGAATCCTGCTGGGAATCGGAAAAGAGGAAGGCCAAAGAACACGCTGCGTCGAGAATTGGATGCAGACATTAAAAGGATGAGCAGCAACTGGAAACAACTGGAAAGGATTGCTCAGGACAGAGCTAAATGGAGAACCCTGGTAAGCGTCCTATGCTCCTCAGCGAGGCGTAACGGGCATAAGTAAGTAAGTAAGTAAGCATTGTCTGTGTCCACAAATGCATGTGAATTCATCATGAACACTAGGATATAGCTTAAACATTCATGCAATTTAAAGTTTTGTGGGGAGACTTACGCATTGACTTTTGAGTTATAAATAATTTAACATTGTAATGAGTTTCTTTTGTACTATTAATTTTAAAGATTATACTGCGGAATTCCCTTTACTTCCTTTCCCCTCCTGATGTTATATTGCAGTAAATTTTCCGTAGAGACAAATTCACTTACAGATTTCTTTGTTAATTGCCTTCTGCATTGATTAATAAATTTTAATGAATATTCGTTTAGCGTCTGTGACTTAATCATCCACTTTATGTCTTCTCTTATTACATCGGCTGTACAAATACGTTGGATTCCTTTGAAAAGATGTTTTACCGAGGTTTGTTTGTATTTTAACGGATAAGAAACTAGGAAAATTTAGTTATTATCCATTCCATATTGGCTTCGTATTAGTTAATCTTTTGATGAAGCTATCATCTCTTCTATTTAGACGAACATTGAGGAATAGCACTTAGTTGCTAGTCACTTAAGAAGTTGTCAGTTTGTATGGGATTAAGTCTGTCTAGAGAATAAATCACGTTGAAATCTTTATCGTATATTATAAAAATGTTATCTATATATCTTTTGTATATAAGAACTTTTATAATAAGTTTATTCATATTCTCATTGTATGACAAATAGACACCTACCGAAAAAAACTTCTATTAGACTTTTATTAGAAACACCATCGATCTGTTGACAGTGTTCATCCTCGAATGTAAGATAAACTTTCTATACAGAATCAAATTATGTCTTTCAATTGTCTCAAACAAATAGGGATCATAATTAGCTTCACATTTTTATACAGAAATGTCTTGACAAGTTTGTGTGTTACCAGATTTTCTGAGTTGTATGCAACAAATACATCACTTTTCTTAGTTTAAGTCTATCCTCAGAATCAGACTAACTATCTTAAATTACACTTAGGGACATTTCAGTGAATACAGCTGGTGTATCTTGAGGTGATCCTCTATAGGGCTAAAATATACACACTTATTGATGATCAAATCGTAACAAAGTGAACAGTTCAGTAATAACAGTCGTACATCGTAAACTTTGGACTCTTCATCTAGAAGTTTGTATTCTGGTACGATTTATTTGGAAGTGGCAAAAAGTACTTAAACTAAGTCAAACAGGATTTCCAATTGACTCTACTCAAATTGCTATATAACACAACATATTCCTCGCAGTATCAACAAAACTGAGTGTACGATCAAGGGTTTACTGAAGATGATTTGTATCTCAGTAAGAGGATTTTGGCAAAGTTGCTTTTTTTGAGATATAAAGTTTAGACAAATCAGTCAATCAGCACCTGTTACCCCATGTGGAGTATAGGCCGCCGACTAGCATTCTCCAACTCCGCCTGAAATCCTCTAAGGGTAACAGTCATTCCCAAACTTGGACAAAGGAGAAGAGTTGGGAATGCATTTATCAACCCCATCCCGTAGAAAGCAACCTTCCAGAAATAAAGCTAAGCAGAAAATATTATTTAAACTATGTGGTTTAAACATGAAGTTTTTATTAACCCATAAATTAACAATGTCACCGTAAAAGTCAGATAGAATTATGATATGAGACCTTCCAGATGGCTACTGCCTAAGCCAGATTCTTGACTATGATTGTTCAAAGCTTTTCCAAGTGATTATTAAATTGGGCCTAGTTTAATGTGATCATTTATTGATGTGTAATCTAAACTATGAACTTCTTGGAATTTTTTTTGATCAACAAGAAATGTCTAATAAATACTAATGAAGTTGTAATAAAGCGGTTGCTCACAAGCCCAGCCTGGGACTAAGTAGACATTAAGGCAGACTTTTAGGCTTCCGCTAGATCACCGTAATTTGATCCGTAAAAAAATATTTTCATATTTCGTCAATCGTTATCTGTGATTGGTATAAACATTCCGTTCTATCAATTTAACCCATTAATTTAGTGTGAAACAGTTTTACTACATTGGAAACGAAAACACGAAGTCAAATATAATTACGATGGTTTGCGGTGAATGCTGTTAGGAATATTTCACTCAATCCATTTGTTTAATAATGGGTCAGTGGAGCAAAGGATTAGACGTTCGCCAACCTGGAGACTACGGGGAGGAATCCCATACTCCGATGAAACTGCTTTCTAGTACTTTCTATTGTTCAATGATACCCTATCAACATCAATCTGTGACGAATTCAATTAAAAAGATAAAATGAATTCTGATCTAAATGTTAACCAAAAAGATATACACATACAGAAACTATTTACACTTTTGCATACCTCATGTCTTTCTACGACAATTTTAAGTAAATCCCATTCTCCATTTTCTATATAATTCGATGTGTCGACTTCATCATGTCTAAAAAGTGAACAACAACAATGTTACATTTAATCTCATGAATAACACAATTGTATAATCCTATGTAAACTGTTCATTAGCTGATGAAAATAGTAAATTCCATCTACTGCCTCCCCCCCTCCCAGCTTTTTTTTACATAAAATCAACCCGGTTACGAATAATAAACAACTTTCAGTGTTTACGTGTCAACAATCCAAGTTTATAAAGCAGTAACTAAGTATTCAAGTTTTAGTCTTGAATTAAACTTGACAAGTATTAGTTTATATTGATCAATCTCTCATTTGATAGATGCATCTTGACTGAATTACGCCGATATTGTCATGTTATAGCAGGTTTATTTGTAATTTATGATTAGCAGTAAAAATCACTAAGCATGTCTCATGCTGTTTGATACTTGTCAACTAGACGTCTCAGTACGTCTGTGTTGGTATTCACAATTAGAATTCAATCTATTGTATTTTTCTTCAAATATTAACTCTAGATTCATCGAGTCACTAAGTAGTAGTAAAGAATCGAGTACGGAAACGTTATGTTTCTTTTTGGTTATTTTGCCAATAAAAGGAAGTTTCTGTGTTATTATAATGTTCCTTATCAGTGGAATGTCATAAATATTAATGGTCAAGACGAGTCACGTGATATTAGAGTTGTAGAATGATGTATCCATCTTTGATTTAAAGTGTAGTCTATAGAAAACCAGCTTGAATTAGGTTGTGTCATTTGCCACACTCCAGCAAACTATGCTTGGAACATTTAGGGAAGCGATAGTCTCTTGGAGATTATATTTCAGGTTAAGTAATTCTAAAGCTTGAGATCATTCCTACTAGATAGCCTGTTGAACTAAAATGTCTAGACTTATTCACTAATGAGTCGTAGATAATGCGTTGTTTGTTTTTCTCTTTATGATGCTGATCAGATAATATTGTTCAAGTAGAGATATGGTTTATCATCTAAGTGACTCAACATGTTATAGCACTTTGTTGTGGAGCTGACTAAATATTTATTATTCATAGTACACATGCTGATGATGCTTCTTTCCTTTATATTCAGAATAATGAGTAGACCAGTAACGTAGTTGGTCACTGGATATCTATGAATACCACTGAGCACTGAACAACTGTATGGGACCTAGTATGCGACTCCTCAGTAGGTAACAACATCAGCCTCAATAAAGAAGCGAATTTACATTATTCGGGTTTTGGAATGAATACTTGACATGACTGTGGTAGCCAGCTGTCGGATTCCAACTTCAAGTAACTTGTCATATGGCACAACGGCAATTCAATGGGAATGGTAGTACATTTCCTAATCTTATTATGTTTGAACACTACCAAACCTAATTTTTCATTAGTTTCTAGGATAATTTAAAGTTAATGATTAATTGACTGATTGTTATCGAAGTTAAATTGATGTGATCTAGTGAAAAGTATTTTTCATTTGTAGTGTTTATTCGTCAATAATGATGACTTTGATGCTTCATATTCGATTATTGAATGATTGGTAATTGGTGTTGATGTTTTAGCTTCTTGCATATGATTTATATTAAGGATGTAAGTGGGCACGAAAGCTGATGAGTTTTATACTGGGATGAAAGAACTCCAGTTTCAGGCTATTTCCATTTAAGTCCAGTTTCTAATGAATTAATGCAATAAATTGCAACTAATCGCATGAGTATCATGTCAAAATAAGTACAAAATATAACTGATTCAAATGAATTAAGGTGTTTCAAGTTTCTATTTGATAACACTAGACTACTTAAATATATATTTTTATTCTCTTCATAAAATGTCTTTTCTTAACATGCAGTAGAAAGAAATTTCTATTGATACTTCGGACACTTCATTTCAATGTCAGTTTTTGGCAATTATCTGATGTAAGTCAGATGTAAGTCGAACTAGAAATTCAATAAAAGTAGCGTCGATCTCAATGTAAGTATAACTTGTTTCAGTTTCACTTAAGGAATTAAACTCATTTACGTAATAATTATGGGTGATGTGGTTTGTTAAGAAACCATAGATAGTTAAAATGGGAAAGCTGTAGTCTCCATGGTAACAATTAGTGGCGACATGTTTCTAACTGGTTAGAATAGATCACTGCAGTGTATGCAATCTTAGTGATTAGTTATATTTTCCTATGAAATCCATCATTATTATTACTTTTAAACACCATTGAGTTAAACTAAATTTATGTAAGACTACGAAACGACTTCCGTAGGTAGCATAATGCTCACTGCAGACACATACATAAAAATGTTATATGGAATTTATTTTCCTGCTAAAGGGATTTTTACAGCCAACCTATATCTGACAAAATCCTGTAACTATGATATATGTATTTAGTTAATTGAATATGTCACAAATTAATGTTGGCAGGGTATTATGGAAAACCAAGAAGCACTAGACAACTGTTTTGTTCTAGTGTGGGACTCGTCAGAAGTGCGCACTCTAGTTTCCATATTATGGGCTTCAGGTTGACAACGAACACTAAACCATTTGCACTACTGGGTTGGTATCGAGTGGCACAATTCCCACCTCCATCAACTTGTGATATTTATATTTGTCGAATCATAAGCTACTCACAAGCTGCCAAGCGACTGTTATATTTGTTTTTCTTTTCGGAACTATTGTAACCTTACTATACCTGAAACCTTGTACGTCCCAGGCAACTGGAAGGTCACTCTAGTGGTGACGGATTTACACAGACCCCAAAAGAAGAAAGTTAAACCAATTATCTATTTTCAGGCTTATTCGCACCATTTTTAAAATCATCTTCCTTCAGTAACCAATCTATTTCATCCTACAATGTCAGACACTTTGGACGACCATTAAGCACATCTCGATGCTTTGACGAAGTACATGTCTACTTCAATAGTTGACAAATATGATACCTTTTTTAGCCTATTAATGATTTTAGTTAAGATCCAATATTCCTATTCATCCATCTGTATGACGATAATTTTATTATTGAATTCTTTTTATGATTGATGATGCTGATGAAGTTCAGTTTTCACTTAGAAAACTTGGTACTTAAAAACTTAGCAAAAATGTGTTAATTTTAACCTTCTATAGCATCCTATTAACTTATCTTTCAATAAAACTGAATACATTCTCTCAAATGTTTGGTCTACAAACATTGTTGTTCAACATTAGTTATGGGTGCCTTCGAATCTCAGAATCAACGCTCGATGTTTATTTTACGCATGCTGGTAAAGTGAATCAAAAGCATCAATTGAAACATACAAGTATTTATGAACAGCTGTCTGCTCAACGTACTTCGAATCCGTTGTCCAGTAACAATCTACATTGGTAGAGATCGAACAAACTTCCGACCGAGGCGGAAATTAAAAATCATAGCTGGAGGTGTATAGGATAAGCATTAAATAAATCACCAAACTGTGTCACAAGAAATTCAATAACTAGAAGCACTGAAGACCAAAGGAAAAGAGAAAAACCAAACAACACATTCTGGAGAGAACCGGAAACAGACAAGAGTAGTAAAATGAATAAAACATTAAAACAATTGGAGAGGAAAGGCCAGGGCAGAGTTGGTTGTAGATTGCTAGTCAGTGACCAATGCTGTATGTTGAGTAACGGACATTCATTGGTATAGTGAACCAAAAATGTAAATAACTGAAAATTAATTTTATAACTAACAATCACTTGAAATCAGTCTTGAGATTCCTGTACTTCTAGACAACTGTAGTAGAATGCAATCATGCATTGAACAAAGTTTAGATATGTTACTGACAACGGTTACTCGTGAATATTAGCGTTTATTGAACCTCAAACATAACACATCAATAGTAGAAAATAAGACAAACCCTCTGGATTTGGATTCACTAAACACAGTCAATTCAATAAAGATAAATGTCATGCATAAATCAACTATGTTAAAACATTGAATTCAGTTAATAGTTAACAAATTGAAAGTAACTTACCGTTTAATAATGTTCACCTGCCAACCATCATATGTCCATGAACCAAATTTCATAGTACATGATTGATCATCAAATGGAAAATAAGTGATATCAATTTTACAAGTTGATCTTAGCTTAGCTGGTGGTGGCCAAAATACATTACCATTTGATTGTACCATTGCTTTACTTTGCATATAATCTGTTTTATAATCATCTGCACTAAAAGCATACAAAACAATAAGAAAACTGTATTAGTTAAATAAGGGGATGTAGAGTCCCTCTAAGCATTCATTACTTCTATTGTAAACATGTTAAGTTGATTGTATATATTGATAGAGTGAAGATGAAAACATACTCTCTGTGAAACTTAAAGTAGATTCATTTGATTTCACTTAACATTAAAAGAAGTTAACTTCAGTAGTTAAAATCGACAAACATGACATTGAATTCAATGCTCCACAGCAAATGTTTCTCGGTTTTTATTGGTTATCTAACCTACTGAGATACTGAAGTTTAATCCAATGATCTCCACAAACGAATAGCGTGACAATTGTCAACATTCAGTGATCAATTGAATCAAATAATTCGATCATATTGGAAGTCAGTCACCGTTTTTTCAAAGTTCTTAAAGTAACCTCTGGAAATGTAGAGATTGATGATATCAAGTTCATCTAGAGTTTCTAGACTTCATACAGACAAGTATTATCTATCAAAAATTATACATCCAACGATTTCCCACATTCAGTTAGTCTGGCCCTGTTACTTCACATGGAACATAGACCACGGAATAGCATTCTACAACCAACTCTGTCCTGGCCTCTACTCTCCAGTTCTTCTAGAGTGTTGTTTATTCTGCCATTCTTGTCTCTTTTTGTTTCTCGACAAAATGTGTTGTTTTGTTTTCCTCTCTTCATCAAGTCTTTAGTGTTCCAGGTAAATGCTTATCTTGTGACACATTTGGTTATTCTGTCAATATACGTCAGATCTATTTTCAGCGCCTTTTCCTAATTTTCTCCTCGGATGGAATTTTGGTTTTTCCCTTCCATAGAAGGTTGTTTTAGATGGCATTTGATTAATGATAACCAGGAAAACCTATTTTAATTTCCCACTATACCAGATAGACAACATGGAACAGTTTTGATGATCATCGTTTAAACAAAATACTGTATACTAGTAGTTCTTTGTTACGGCATGGGTAGTTTGTATTTTATTGGCTAACCAGATAGCGAAACATCATCATTACTTCCTTCAAACAAATAAGTAGATGTTGATCACATTTGTTTAAAATAACAATCAAAGCTTCACAATTAAACCTAATATTACTAGATAGCTGTTTCATACTCATGTAAGACTCATCAAAAGTTCCTACAACAGTACTATTTTACTTTAACTACTTGATTAGTTGTGATCAGTTTCTAAATGCACTTTATAAAAATTCATATTTCTTTCTTGTGCATGTTTGTGAATGCAAAAACAATCTGCAGATTGTATTACTACTTATAAAATAATAAGTACTATCGCTTAATAACCATATTAATATGAGTGGTAACGTCATGATAATGTAGACTAATTTAGTAACTAATAGAAATGTAAACATCTAGTTGAATAAATACTTCTTTTATAAAATTCCCAATGAATAAAAGTACAGAATCAAATGAACTCTTTCCTGATATCATTAGATGGTTTCACTTTTGTCCTAGAATAAGATTAATTGACTGTGCGCATTCATAACTTCGAAATCAATAATGAAACACTGTTAACTAAAATGAAACATTTGTTTACTGGTCCGTGCTTTATGATAGTTGTCTAACTCATACCAATTCATGATATCAAACTTGTATTCAGAATTCTCCATAACCTCTAATTACATTCAGAATCAGCTCACTAGTCACCAACGTCTGGAGAATATTTCTAAACATCTAGTGAGAAGTCGTGATCAGTAGACACCGGTGGTGTCAGGCTTGAAGTAGTTAAGTACCACTGGCAATAGATAAGGTTGTGCAATTACTTCGCAAATTCACTGGGTTAGAAATAACATCCATCAGATGTCGCTTACATTGCAAAACCTAATAATCCTAGGGTAAATTTTCAGTCAAAGCGTGTATATAAGTGCTGTCTAGGAGTACCATAATAGAAAGAAACAGCTGTCAAGCCTTTCCTAGGTACATAACCGATGCCTGTCTCTGACAGAAATGAATAATTAATAGTCGGATATGTTTTTTCAATTGGTAATATAGACAAAATTCCTTTAATTATTCATGACAATTAAGAGATTTACAAGCTTTGATACATAAATACAAATTAATATTGTTGTTATACACTGAATACTAACCGATGAAATAATTATCGTTTTGACTACCCATGTAATATTTTCAGGACATAGTATTCCAAATGACAGTCATAAAGTAACCCAATAAGAACTCAGCACCAACAGTAGTATTAATGGTAGTAGTAGTAGTAGTATTAGTATTAATATTAGTATTAGTAGTAATGGTAGTATTAGCAATAGTACTAGTAGTAGTGATAGTAGTAGTAGTAGTAGTAGTAGTAGTAGTAGCATTTCATATTAGTAGAATAGCGTACAGACTAGAAATTAATTTGACCACGAATATATCATATTACCATAGGATAAGCGTAGAGTGAGGGTTGAGAAAGAAAAGAACAATGAAATGCAAGGAATATGTGATTTGTTTTTATACTTTATATTCTTTATGATACGACATAAATGAAACCATCTTATTACATCAGTTTAACTTTAAAATTTTCTAACAAGGTGGGCAATCTATTGTTATGAATATTTAAAACACTCAATATCATCATTGTCATCATCGATTCCTGTTACCATTTGTAGAGTATTGGCAGCTGACCATAATTCCTCATCCAACTCATTCCTCGGGTCCACTTCACAGATGTTCCAAAGTTGTATACATTCTTTTTATATCTGCTCCCGATTTCCGGCACAATGTATTGTTTGGTCTTTTCCTTTCCCTTTGGCCTTGAAGATTCCAAGTTAGTGGTTGTCATGTAACACAGTTTGGTGATTTCTGCAACGTATGCCCCAGTTCACCTTTAGTTTTTTTAACATTTTTATCCTCAGCAGGGATTTGATATGTTTTCTGCCACGTTCGATTGCTGTTGATGGTGTCTGGTCAATGGGACTGGAGTAAACAAATGTTTATGAGTACCTGTATTTTCTGGAAACAACTTTTGCCTAATTACGCTAACCGGATAGGACCTAATTTCTTGTCCATTATTTAGAAAACAAATTCATATACCATATAGTGGATTAGATGAAACATGATAGGTAACTCTGAATGTTCTATTCAGGTCTACAAAATGTTCCATACTGATGGAGTACAAAAGAATTGATGCCTTTTAATTATTCTTAACTGTTGCTTACTCAACTAAACAAGATGATGAATATCTTGTGTAAATCGTTTTATGCGAGTAAATGGATTGGTAAATACGCATAGAGATAAACAATTTTGTCAGTCCTTCGACGCTATGATTATTGAATGATTATGAAATAACACGTTCAGTAAATATGAAGTTAATGTCTCATTTCTGTCTATTTTATATATTCATTGATGAATATAATTGAATATTCATTGTTACTAAGTAAGTTGTGGATATCACTTGATTCTTTACCTCTGAGGCTATCGGGATAAATTAATTTTACCGAAAACTCGTCAACTTCCGATTGTATCAGGTTGGTTCTAGGCATTAGAAGTGAATGAATTGTGCATTCTACTTACTATCCCATCTTGTTATTCAGATGAATTGACAATTTAAAACAAGATACTGACATACTACTTAAATATTATGGTTGTTTATATATACGAATATTTAAGGAAATGAATAATTAGATAAATAAAAAGATTTTAGAGAAATAGAAAGATAGATAGATGTTTTTTGACTTGTATTGACGTTGACTAACAGAATCCAGCTGGATGTATCTATATCTTAATGTTTATGTTTAAAACATGACTCCAACTTAGTTCATTTCGTTGCAAATGATACCGCGTTTACTACTGGGCTACTGAGTCCACATAGCTACACTTGTACAACGGGTATATATATGTACTCAGGATGCATTTCTATCTTTGCATTGTAAACAACGACACTTGCATGTAGGCACATCCAGTCGAACGAAGAACACTTCCTAGATTCTACTAGCTAGTCACAACCCATCTCAAACAATACATGTGAACTATCGCTTTATTGAAGCTACCCCCATCCCAGGATGCACATATGACAACAAAGTCTGATCAGTTTTAGCCAATCAACGGGAAGATCTAATTACATTCAAACAATATAGAAAGACAGATGATCAGCAGTGGATAGACAGATTAGAAGTAGATAGATGGATAGAAAGAAATAAACATCGAAATCCCTGAACTTTCAACAAGATTCCTCCTCCTCTTTGTTTTTCTTTCCATTTCCCTCTTCGTCGCTCACCTGATTACTAACAAACGAAACAAACAACTAGTATATAAGTTGGAATGTGACTGGCAAGTGGAATCCAGAACGCGCATTTCGTCCTATTTGGGACTTGTCGGCTGGATGTACCTGCATCCCAATGTGAAACGAACAACAAAACTGAGATCAAAAATTTTACAGTTAATAAAGTAGGTAGCTTTAAGTGTTTATAAGAGACAATTAATTGATTTTGAGAAGGGAAAAAATTCATATATCGTTTATCTTCTACAGGTAAATCAGTTAATCACTTTAGTGTGAATGAAGACAATCAAATAACAGTAATAAATAGTTGATTACCTTATCACTTGGAATAAAACCAGTAATTTTATTCTAAGAGATTTCAACTAAAATTACTTTATTTAGTATGTCGAATGGAGGGGGAAGGGAAAGGAGCTGTTGAGAACCAGGGAGAACTATATAGTAATTATATCCTAATATGCGGATTCTTAATAGACTACATATTCTCATAAGCCTATGAAAATCCAAACTTATAACCTATTCATCTAGTTAGCACAACTGTTAATATGCAATTGTAATTTCAAAAAGCGACCAGTGGTACAGGTCTACAATTGTCTATATTTGTCCAATATCATTGTAGGCACATCCAGTCGAACGAAGAACACTTCCTAGATTCTACTAGCTAGTCACAACCCATCTCAAACAATACATGTGAACTATCGCTTTATTGAAGCTACCCCCATCCCAGGATGCACATATGACAACAAAGTCTGATCAGTTTTAGCCAATCAACGGGAAGATCTAATTACATTCAAACAATATAGAAAGACAGATGATCAGCAGTGGATAGACAGATTAGAAGTAGATAGATGGATAGAAAGAAATAAACATCGAAATCCCTGAACTTTCAACAAGATTCCTCCTCCTCTTTGTTTTTCTTTCCATTTCCCTCTTCGTCGCTCACCTGATTACTAACAAACGAAACAAACAACTAGTATATAAGTTGGAATGTGACTGGCAAGTGGAATCCAGAACGCGCATTTCGTCCTATTTGGGACTTGTCGGCTGGATGTACCTGCATCCCAATGTGAAACGAACAACAAAACTGAGATCAAAAATTTTACAGTTAATAAAGTAGGTAGCTTTAAGTGTTTATAAGAGACAATTAATTGATTTTGAGAAGGGAAAAAATTCATATATCGTTTATCTTCTACAGGTAAATCAGTTAATCACTTTAGTGTGAATGAAGACAATCAAATAACAGTAATAAATAGTTGATTACCTTATCACTTGGAATAAAACCAGTAATTTTATTCTAAGAGATTTCAACTAAAATTACTTTATTTAGTATGTCGAATGGAGGGGGAAGGGAAAGGAGCTGTTGAGAACCAGGGAGAACTATATAGTAATTATATCCTAATATGCGGATTCTTAATAGACTACATATTCTCATAAGCCTATGAAAATCCAAACTTATAACCTATTCATCTAGTTAGCACAACTGTTAATATGCAATTGTAATTTCAAAAAGCGACCAGTGGTACAGGTCTACAATTGTCTATATTTGTCCAATATCATTGTAGGCACATCCAAAACAGTTTCTGGAACCTGTCTCACAGTTGGACACTAGTGAGTTGACTAAACATTTTGATGAACAGATGGAATTAAATAACATGAAACTTCGTTAACATTTGTAAATGCTGCAGTCTACTGAATTCACTTAAATTCATTGACTTCAACAGAACAGATGCAATTGCCATAATAAGTAAACTCTTAATGCTTATATTCAAAAAATCGTCAAACTGATCACATGTCAAGTATGTCAGTATGTAGACTGATTATTAAGTACTGACCAGTGTTAGGTCTATCTAATACTGTTTGGTGTCGTTGACATTCTATTAACAAAGTTGTCGTGTAACTAGTTTAAGTGACATGGAGTTTCGTGTATTACATTAATTAATTTGCATGGTTTGGTGCTGTCTGTGTAATACTCTCAATCAATGCCTGTTACCTCACGTAGAGTATAGACCGTAGACAAGCAGTCTGTCCTGGCTTCTCCCGACTTTTCCAAAGTGCCACGAACACCTTTCATGTCTGCTTTCTATTTCCTGCTCAATGTAATCTTTGGTCTTCCTCTTTTCCTTTTGCCTTGAAAATTCTGTTAGTACTTGTTATGTGACGTAAATTAATGGGTTCCGCAAAGTATATCCTATCCACTTCCAGCTCCTTTTTGTAATTACTTCGTCATATGTGGGTTAATTTGTTGTATGCCACAGAAAGTTGTTGTTAATGGTATCTGGCCATCGGATCTGAAGTATCTTGTACAAACAGTTGTTTATAATTACTTACATCTTTTGAATGGTGCTTTTATGATAGTTAACATAAGTCGGCTTAAGAATAGCTTCTCTATAGTGAATTTAAACCCAGGTCACGTAATCAGAAATTTACTAATTATGTCACTTCACAGTTGATTCATTCCATTTCATAAATTACGTCATCGATAACTGAGTATAAATGTGCTTAGCAATTATGTTGTTATTTCTATTACCCTCCGCTTACTCTATTTATCCCAATTACAGTGGTTAACCAATTTAGATAACTAGTAATGACAATTCAGCTACGAGACTGTTTTCTTTATGACAGAATGTATCATCAACTATACCTCTACATTAGCACATATAGTGACTAGTATATGTAATATATTTGTTCGTTGATTACATAATATATCATGAAGAGACTTCAAGAATGAAATGTGTTGCGTAATAGTCTAAAGAATGACAATATTCACTGAAATAGAATTAATTTACAAATTAGATGAAAGAATGATAATTGGCCACTTTAGTGAGACGAGGAAGAGACACCTACAGAAGTACTACTAATTACGAATGAATAGAATAGGTTCATCATACTGATTGCAAACATCAAAACAAAACAAAAACAATAATAAACAAACGGAGAAGTTTGATGATGAATTCGCTGAAAAGAGACCTGCTCACTTACATTTATGCTTCAAATGAAGACTAGGGTAAATTCAGAGATCGCAAGTGGTATGTGTTTATGCCCACCAATATAAGAATACCTTTTAAACTCAGGTTATGCTGTCCTAACCTTCACGGAATCATTCATTGTCATACTATGTTATTGTTAAACAATGAGACTCGAAAAGGCTTTACATTTATTATTGAGGTGGTTTTGTGGAGATAAGTATTAACTTCGAGTCCGGAATCAAGAGATTTTACTAGTGACGATTTCCATACTATAGCAAATTTCCTGTTTAATACTCCTTGATTATCAGTGATACTTAACAAACAATAATTTGTGACGAGTACAGGCAGCTAAACTTGATAACTATCATCACGAATGAATTAATTATAACCTTAGCCATTGTTTTTAATGTATGATAGGTATCCATCATTAGTTGACCGTGATTGGGAAGACACTCAGAACTACCGATTACTAAACAACTGTTTTATTGTTTTATGACGATCTTTAAGAGTCAGTGTTCATCAGAAATCAAATAGGTAACCATTATTTTACTCAAATATCACTTGATATTATAGTTCTATGAATGAAATCAAGGTGTTTATAGATGTGTACATAGAAGCAGTTCTATACTTCATTGTAACGTTCATGCATCAAATGACGTATTCTTCTTTGCATTCAGTTCGAAGTAGCTATCATTATTCGAAAACAAATGAAGCGTACTTATATTCTATTAAAAACAATTCAATTAATTCTATTTAATGTCTAAACTATGTTCTTCTGACAGACAATAAACATTGTCATTGATACATTAAAGCTTTTTATCAACATACATGTAACAATGAATTCATTTCATACAAAGATAATTTCATTATCAGACTAAATGAATAATTCATGACTACTTAATTTAATAAGTAGTTGCATAATTTCATTATAGATTTCATGTTTATCAATCAATTCAATCGTATACAGAGAGCTGTAATTTAAAAAAAAAAAATTTCTTACTTATAGTTCCCTTTATTAGCTTGAAAAGAATAAGAACTGAATGTATGCTGAATTCATTTTTACTTGTCTGGTTCTTATCAGTTGCATACAAACCTGAATATGTTGTTATAAAGTCAACATTGAAATAAATCTAACCTACTTAGAATGATAATTTTCGTTGGAATGTTTTTTTAAAATGATGCATAAAAGCTTATACTATTAGTTTGTAACTATCAGAGTATATATAAGATGCGAAACGAGGTTCTAGAAAATCGATTAGTAAAGCAACAGGAGGTTACGTAACTGAAATCAAGTGATTGTGGAATGAATAGATAAAATTGTACAAAATGTTTCTACGGTGTCGTCTCCAACTAACTTGACAACACCGGTAATACGCTGAACATGCTGAGGTCCTTTAATTTTCTTAGTAGGCTGGCAGCATTCATTCTTTCAAAATTTGCAAAGTCTACTGCTAACCTCTGCTGAAGATCAATTTTTATGTTCGTAAGGAAAAAGTTGTCGCTCTAGCAACTAAAATCTTTAATATCATCACATCGATTAGAACAAATGATGTAATGTAATTGCATCATTTTGTCCATTTCTGAAATATTTTGACTATTTTATTCAATCATTTATTTCATTCATAAAATTCAATCTACCCCGTTACATCATGCCACTTGTATCAAATTAACTTTTTTATTTATTCATTACGCAATCACCTAATTTCAATTATGCAGCCCCTTGTTACTACACTAATCAACTTTTTAGAATCTTCTTTCTCATCATATATATACTAGCGATCATCTCTGATACTCTCATACAACACTCATACTCTACATTACATCATGTTAGAAGACATTTCATGTAAATTCCAACTAAAATTATGATTATAAGTAGTTGTTGCATGCAGCTGATGAGAACCGGACGAGATGAAATGAATTCATCATACATTCTGCTCAGTTAGTTGCTCTTCTTATTAACTCTATCGCATTGACTTATTTTAAATCTAATAACAAAATATTTCATAATTTTCGTCTTTCACTCATTAAACGTAATTGATGAGTTCACTTACTCCTACAAAACTTTTAATGATACAACAACAGAAGCATTTCAGTGTATTCACTTTAGTTATAAACCGTTGAGCTTAATCAATAGAACAGAAATGTAGTTTAGAATATTATAATATTGAACATTACTCAATAAGCATTCAATTGAATTTATCATTAGTCTGATAGAAAGGTATCTGCAGAAACAACATATCAGTTGTAAAGTGTGAAAATATTACGTAATGCAAAAATTTTAATCTACAATGTAGTATTAATTACATTAAAGAATACAATTACATCTTACAGATGAGTACAAAATATTAAGTAAATTAAGTGAAGCATGGTGTCCTAACGGTGATATTTAATTACCTAACATATAATGAAAGATAGTTGCAATTGTTATAGATTGATCTCAGTTGGATGCTGAATGATAGGAACAGCTGTTAGAAGGTTGTTCTATTCTAGTTTAAAGCTCTTCAGTGACTTTGGAAAAGAAACATTTAACCTATATCCTTCGTTTCATTCAGCAAAGCTTATCCACATGTATATATAATGACACGAATACATGCAACGTGGATAACAACACGTTGCACATATTTGGGTGGAACGTAGGCCACTAACTAGCATTCTCCTAACTTGACAACATCGTGATAAGCCTTTCTTTTACCGTGGTGGATAATATCACCCAAAATTTATTACACAACTAAGCAATCAGCATATATTGATCACCTTACAAATATGTAACACTTTCCTACTTTAACGTTACAAGGAATGCGTCATTCTCTCCTCTATTTTTGTTTATTAACTGTACTTACACTCATCTACTCTTAATTTACAGCAATATAAATACACTTTAACATTGTAATGCAGGTATATCCGACGTACGAGCCCCAAATAGGAAAAACGCGCGTTCTGGATTCCACTTGCCAGTTACAATCCGACTTCATACTTGTGAATAATTGCTATATCTAGGCAATCTGCTCAGGATGCACACATGGCAACAGAGGCTGACCAGCTTCAGTCCAAACAAACCAACGGGAATATACAAAATTCATCCTATTACTTATTAGGAATAATATGATCAACATTAATTTCTATAGATTTCATTGTAATTCTAGGCTGTCTACAGTTGGCGATAGGAAGCTTCTAAATAGATTTATGAATTCGTTCTATTATACAAATCTTGTTCTTTTTGAATGATTCGAATTTATAAAGAGATTTGGTTACGTTAAATACTCAACATTATTTACTGAAGAGGTTACTAAGTGCCTAAATCTCAAAGAACCAAACATTTTACGTGGCTCTGTTGTAAGATATCTAATAGGCACTGGACATGTAATGAACATGGTGGATATTTTTAAACTAACAAACAAGAGCAACATTTCCGAAATGATAAGATTTGCTGAAACCATCAGAATTAGAAAGTCAACATCTGACTTCTCTATCTAAAAAGAACCAATGATGAATCTTCAAATGTTTAAATATGTAACATAAACAGTGATTATCATTACTATTCAGTCATTTGTTAATGGACACAGTTCAATCGTCATTTTTGTCCATCAGCCCTATTTGTCATTATTAATTGTTAAACAATCGAGTCACTTATAGATTATTCTAGATCTAACGTTTAAATGCTAACCTTCAGTTTTGTTTGGGTTGGATTATGACTGGTAAAAGGAATATAGGATGAGCGTTTCGTACTGTTTGGGACTCGTCGGCTGGATGTACCTACACTGGGATTCGAGCCCACTTAGTTTAGTGTAAATGCGACACAGTCCTCAGTCTATAAAAAATCAAGAGGAAGACCCAAATATTTTCAAATTATAACATACAGTCTGTTTATTTTAGTAGGTCTTATAATGTAATCAGATTGTTAAAGTCATAGCAACTAATCGGTCTGCTATAATCATTTATCTGTTTACATTATTGAACCTTTACACACATTATGCAATAAACTAAATCCAGGTTATTTCTAGAATAATCACTCCAGTTAGAATTCGTGACTGATAGAGTGTAGATATGTTGGGAATGCGATAGTTATCACCGATAACAATGGATTACCTTCACTTCATTTCACAAATTACTGAAAATGAGAATTCTACTACTGGATAGAGGCCAATCCAGTGATGCATTGGGTCGATCGTTCGTTAATGTAAAACTTTATACATTAAAATACCGTACAATATAACATTTGGTTTAGTTTAACTCCATAATTCCATTATCATTTACCTATTATACAATACAATATCAGGTAACCATAATTTTTGGCATGGTATTCGTATTCTTGACAGATTATTATAATCTTGTGGATTCCATGTTAATCTTTCATCAATCCATTCCTGTAAAGTATAAAATAAAGTAAACAATCAGATAAATGCGACAAGAATATGTCGACGTAATTAAACATTGATAGTGTTTACAAGTTTAATGAGAAGATTCTCTATTAATAAACTATCATCAATGATATTGTTATGTTGGGCTGTTCGAGAAGAATAACTAACTT
This sequence comes from Schistosoma mekongi, assembly GCA_034768735.1. Lineage (NCBI taxonomy): Eukaryota > Metazoa > Platyhelminthes > Trematoda > Strigeidida > Schistosomatidae > Schistosoma > Schistosoma mekongi. The sequence goes on from CM068312.1 coordinate 506,148, forward strand.
ACGAAACTGTATTTTAAAAGATTATTTCAGTCACCGTAATTGTGAATAAAGTAAACATTTTATTCTTAATAACTGTTACGTTTTGATTGTCATATCCTCCAGTTTAACACAATGTCAGAATGTATTGTTTCTCAGTTATGAACTCCGCGTGGAATCCTTTAATAGTTAATGCCTGTCCCAAACTTGGATAAAGGAGGGGAGTTTCCCATGAAGTTTAAAACCCGATTCCTTGAAAAAGCCTTTGCTAAAAAAACGCTAACCAGACAGAACCTTTTAATTCATTTTAACTCTTCCCTAGCAGTTGAAAAATCTTCATTTCAAAGAGTTATTACGCATTATGGTGAAAGCCGAGTTTCTTCGGAAATCACTAGACAGATGTCTCTTCTGACAACATGAACAACAACTAATATTGGTACATGGAATGTTTGCACGGTGAGAGAGACAGAGATAAAGCTAGACAACATAATAGGTGAGGCATTTAAGTCAAATATATAGGCAACTACAAAAATACTCTATAACGAAATCAGGAAAAATCGGAAGAAATGACAAGTGTCAACTAACTGGGAAAAAATGGTTATCTCGTCAAGATTCAAAAGAACTTACATCATGGCAATAACAAAAACTTCAAAAGCATCAGTGTGCTTTCACTACCATGAAAATTCACTAATGAGTGCTAATGTACCAAATGGAGGATCCAGTCGACACCCAACTTACACATCGACAGGGCGAATTTCGTAACACATCGCTTGTGTACCTAACATTTCTTGAATCCGTGATTCATTGTTAAGCAATCAGTTAAATAGATTTCATCACTTTGCATCAATTTCTATCACTTGAGAAAGCCTCCGACGGCGTGGATAGATGTACATTATAGAGCCTTCTTCAACATCATGGCATATTCGAAAATATAAACAAAATCATACGAAACTCTCACAACTAACTACACTGTAAAATCGTGCATGGAGGTCATCGCATGGATTCATTCGATGTAAAGAGTGGAGTAAGACAAGGTTGTTTACTGTCCCCATTCCTTTTTCTGCTAGTGAATCAGCAGCATCTGCAACCACCTGTACGCCTTAACATGAACAAATCGGAAAGTAAGATCGTACGATACAAAACAATGAACGCTAACCCAATTACAATTGATGGAGAAATTCTGGAAAATGTGGAAATTTTTACATACCTGGGTGGTAGCATCATTGATAAAGTTGAAGAGTCTGATCTAAATGTGAAGATGAAGGGTAGCATTTCTATAACTGAGAAATATCTGGAATTCAAATCAACTATCAGCCAACATCAAAGTCAAAATACTCAATACAATGTGATAACAGTTCTGTTGTGTGGAACTGAAACCTGAGGAACTACGAAAGGCATTATTCAAAAGACACAAGTATTTATATACAACTGTCTGTGTAAGTTACTTTGCATCCAATATCCAGATACCATCAGCGACAACTTAGTATGGCAGAGAATACGTCAACCAGCGAATTAATTTGTGGTTGCTAAATGCTCAAGAATTGAATTATTTATTGTCATGAATTCTCCTCTAGAAACTTAAACTCATATATATAATTGGAAATTTGACACTTTGTGATCCTAATGTACTCTGTTTTACATGAGGAAGTTGACATACAGATATACATAGATGTAGACAATAGAGGTTGCATAACCTTTAAAAAATCACAGACTGTAGGCATCGTAGAAACCATAACGTGCAGTTGTGATGCCGTTAGAAGGCGTTGATATGATTGATGCATATTACTAAGTGATTGATGCGTCTTTGTGCCCACGAAGATACAATAACGAGAGCCAATGCATAAAGTCAGATAACACATAGAACCAATTAGAATTTACCATTAGTACAAAACAAACTAGATGGTGGCAGTGAATAGGAGTAACTTGTACATCACTAATTAACTGTAGTTAATAATAAGAGACAATATACTAACAGTCATTATACTGAACAGGGGGGGGGGATAAGTTAAATGGAACGTAACAATAATAGAAATGAAATGTCTACATTACACGCAGTTAAAATTATTGAAATAGTATTCTATAACACAGTTCTGAATGTTCGTTAGTTTTCTTTAGTCATCCAAGATAATAGTGGTGAAACGTTACTCTCAGAGATTTTGACAGTTAATTTCTCAAAATATCTCTTGGAATATCACCTCTAAACTTAAAGTTCATAAATTTAGTTTTATTTTCAGTTATTGGTACACATTTTAAATGTGGGTGTAATTCTATATTTGCATCTATGAATTTAAGTGGATAGCAATTTCTGATAAGTATGCTGTCGACTTTGAACCAATTCACCATCCACGTTATCATTTGAACACATTCGAGTATCATTTTACTGCCTAATGAAACCCAACTTTAAGTATTCGTATATAGGTTATTGCAGGTTAGCTTTCTAGGGAGTGAAGAGTCCGGTATTCTTTTTAATGAGACACTAAAAAATGAGATCCAGAAATAAGAACTAATGTAACATTTTTGCAAAATGTTATGTACATTACTTGTGTATACATACCAAGTTTAATTTATGTAGTATAACCAACTAAGTGCTTGTTTGTTGTTTGCACTTGTCAAAAAATGAGGTTGGTTGGGCACAGCTAAAAGCCATGGAAAACTGAACAGTTGATTCTTCCTAGTATGGGACTCTAACATAATTTATACCCACAATTTCACCCTCCAGAAAATCCAACCCACGACGTTCAGACTGACAAGCGTTTAACCCTCTGCACTACTTAGTTGACCATCTTCCATTAGTAGAGTTCCCATTCTCATCAGTCTGTAATATAGTGCAGTGATATCTGTCCCAGTTCACAATAAGTCTAAATTCTATTGATCACAACTTTTCACTAGAATTTCATGAACAGTTTGAAGTTAATAGTTAGTGAGATAGTTTTTGATTTCGTGACAGATTAAAAGGTAAACACTGTTAATCACTTCTATTCTAAGTACTTAAATGACATTACTCTATGATGAATACAAACAATAAATTAAATATCAATCTCTACATTACTTACTACTTTATACATACTACTTATTATTATCATTTAATTTTTCTCATATAAAATAAAAACAGAAAGTTTTTTTTTTTTTTCATCTTGTAAACAAACAATCACATTAATTTTTTTTTCTTTTTATGTAAAAAAAAAAAAAAGTTTCATAACAAAACAAATGCACAGTTACACGAATTCATTGATGAAAAAAAAAACAATGTTTTCCCTGTTTTTTTTTTTCCTTTTTTTTACATCTCATCGATAAAAATCGTCTATCGATTATGTCAATCATCAAAATTTGAATTTAATGTAGTCAAGTATGATTTATATGATTTATAATTGAAATGTATAGAGATTGTTTAGTCACTGTTGTCAAATTTATGTGAACAATGGATGAATTACTTCAATATATAGTTATAATTTATAAGTAGTATTTGAGTTTATTTATAAACAACTGCCTACGAAAGATACTGAATGTATGTTGGCCGGAAATCATCAGCAACAGTTTACTATGGGAGAGGACAAACCAACTTCCAGCAGAAGGAGAAATTAAGAAAAGATGTTGGAAATGGATAGGACATACATTACGCAAACCATCAGATTGCATCACAGGACAAGCATTAACATGGAATCCCGTTGGGAAACGGAAACGAGGAAGGTCAAAGAACACGCTGCGTCGAGAATTGGAAGCAGACATTAAAAGGATGAACAGCAACTGGAAACAGCTGTAAATGAATGCTCAGGACAGAGTTGAATGGAGAATACTGGTGAACAGCCTATGCTCCTCTGTGAGGGGTAATAGGCGTAAATATGTGTGTACGTATATGATCTTCTTGAGTACTGAATAATAATAATAGCTTTAATTAATAGCATGTTTAATACAATATGAACCATATATTCACTTCTATTTAGGCTGTAGCTTTAACAAATGAAGGTTTGGATAAGGTTCCACTGTCCTTCTGGACAACACTGTCATAAATAGTATATAGTCAGCTAATACGAATTCTTTAAAATTAACTGAAATCTCAACGTTATAAACTAAAGTTTAATTGTTAACAGTTACAATAGCTGATTTTGTTGTTGTTGAATTATGCTCTAATTTTATTGCTTACAGAAAACAATCAAAACTCTACGACTAATTTATCAATCACAACATACATGATGCTTGGAAAGTCTTTTAAAGTTAAGTTGAGCTACTCAGTTGTCTAAATCACTTCATTTGTATGTCAGTTTAATTTAAATGATATACACTTTGTAATAAGCTTTAAGAAACTGTAATCTATTGATCAACTTAACCATTCATTGATTTACCTGGTAACTAGATTTCTGTGGGTCATATTATCACTATGTAATGAAAATCTAAGGCATTACATTATTCAATGTAATTCAATTATTTTAGTTGCCTTAAGGAATTCATATTTATATCAAGGTAATATTATTACTAAGAGATATTCATTATATGAAACAGGATTGTGATTGACTGTAGTTTAAGGTAGTCAGCATAAATTATGTTCTATATGGATTAAAGACAATGACAATTCAGGAACCAGCTGTAGTACAGTATTACTGAGATATGAACACTGAGCAATGAGTCGGTTATAATATTTGGGCATTGAATTATCTGTGTTGATTAGGTATTTTGTCATGCACTCTCATGTTAAAGAAAAATAGATGTAGTATTGTAATCACCTTCAGAAGTGATTATACTTAAATGTAAACATATTGATTATTCTTGTTCAAGGTTTACATATACCACATGTTTTATGCATTGATTTTTGTAACACGCAAGATGTGATACCCGTCCAAAAGTACCCAGTTATCCCAGTCAAAAAGAAAACACATGAGTCTTGAGGGTCTAGTTAATGAAGTCATGAACAGATCCCTCTCCACCGCTGATGAATAACTTCGTCCATTCCACAACACTATTACCAAATCCACATTAGTCAACGACACTAAGGTAGATTTTCTCAACTATTCATGATACGCAGTAATCGTTAATGTTCGGTCAAAACTATAAATAAACTAAGTGATCTTATGAGATACTAAACTTCAGCTCTACTTCTGTCCATTTGATACAGCTGAGTTTGTGGTGGATCAACTGATCAGATTCCACAAAACTTATATGAATTCAATGGATTGATCATTTTCACAGAATTAAACCCCATAATGTTGACTTAATCTACCTTGAACTGAACTCAATGACTCTTACGTAGTACATCAGAAAGTATATCGATGATAGTGAGAACTACGTAGAAAAAGACCGTTTATTTTACCGTAAATATCTCTAGCATTCATCACAACCCGTTCATGAATCCCGGACAAACTAGAATATGCCCGTTCATAGAAGAGTCCTAGTGACTTATATCAACTTCTTAGTGATGAATTCAAGTTCCATTTGTAACTCTGATAAATTAAATAGGATACCTTATTTATGATGAACTACATACGAACGAAATAAATTGGTAAAGAATTGAATTGACTGTGTAATAAAGTAACAATCGTTAATTGTAGGAAAATCTTTATATATTACAAGTGTTCAGGCCCATTCCTTATTTTCCTATTGAAATTTGTAGGTCTTAATTCAATTTAATTTAAGAAATTATTCGTTTCATAGAAAATAAAGAATTAGGTAATCGTGTAATAATCAATAATCAATCAATTAATGTATGTTGCCAGTCGTAGAGCATAGGTCACTGACTAGGATTCTCCAACCGTCTGTGTTCTTGGCACTTCTTTCCAGTACTTTCCAGATGTTATTCATTCGTTTCATGTCTGCCACCAAATTCTAACTTAATATGATCAACAGTCATCCTATTTTCTTTTGGCCTTGACGATAATTGCTTGTCTTATGATGCAATTTAGTGATGTCTGTCCTAGAAGTTAAGATATTTTACTATTTATAGTACACCATGATCTTGATCAAAAGTATTTTAAAACATGTACACAAAATCCTGGATAAATCATCTTTAAAGTGGGATCTATTTATCTAGTATGATGGTTGCATGCATATTTGTGGACCTAGTCCGAGGTAGAGAGAAAAGAGAACCTGTCCGTGTTGGATTGATTTATTGGATACTTTGGAGTTTATACGTGTTAAGATTGTTCCTCAGAGTAGGTTCATTTTAATGCAGTGTTTGGTCTTCCTCTGATTGTCTTTTCAGCATTATCATCTTTGATGTTGGGATTGATGAAATTTAATGGCTAGTCTTTTTTTAATAGTCATATTTCTATCATCATCAGTTATTTCTCCACAATATCTCAAGTGTATGTTTTTTTCACTCTGAAAACACAGTGTTCTTGCAACCAGTTAGATAAAAACTATTAAACTTTAAGTATCGACTGTTCCATGTACTTTTCAGAAAAACTGTGTGATGAACAGCAAGGTCTGTTCTCCAGTAGATGAAGTAAAGTGTAAATTATCATTTTTCGCTTGATGTATAGTAAACTGAAGGTTATAATACGTCTTACCGAGATGCTCCAATACGTGTGTTTCGTGTTCATTACTATTACATACAATAAACACACCAGTCACTTATCTGGAGTGTTCAGATTAGCAGTTTGATTAAGCTCTATCTTCTTGAAACTACTTATAAGCATAGCTTCTAGATCAAGAGCTAGTGGATAAAGCATTACAGAATCGACTATATATATGATACTGTTCAACTAAAATTAGGTGGGTGAACATGTAATTTTTGTTGAATGATCCTACTTTGTAATTGTTATCTTTAGCCTTAAGATATTTGATTGTTTGTATTCTTCTTAGATTGATGTCGTTTAAGTGAAAACTAGGAGGCACTAGACAGCTGTTTCGTCATTATATAAAACTTATCAGCAACAGCAGTAATCAACTCACTAATGGCCAGCTTCAGGATGTTTTTGCGGTTCTAGTGAAAAGTTGTGACTTGGAGTTCGAACTCCTCGGAAATAACGTAGTCATCACCAATGACAATGACTATTTGTAGTGCTATATAACAAATTGCTTCAAATGGGAATAAGACCGCTGAATTCCATGCAGTTCAATGGCTCGTTGTGAGATATAATGACTATGGGTTAAATTCCATGTTGAAATAGAGGTTTACGCAGTTGGTGAGGCTTTTACTAGACCAAAACAACTATTCAGTGCTTCCTAGTTTTCAGTGGCATTTAGTCACGATCAGTATTTAGTTTCAACAAAAGGTAAACAAGGATGTTACATTTAGAATAAACCAATTGACTTATCAGATATGTTATTGTGATTTACTAATTTCATAGTGTTAATAGCAAGTCGTTGTTAAAACAAGTTTTAACATTAGATTACCAAGAAGAGGTCATCTGAATATTCCTGATCACTTTCTTAACTAAAGAATCGGTGGACATGACTTTTACGGCCGAACCAATGAGGAATGAAGGAAGTGTTTCAAGGTCACCGCGGCCACCTGAAAGCATTATGCTAACTATTGAGCGTGTTCTAGACCTTATAAGAGACAAAAATCTGCTTGTTCGTTTGCAAACTATGGGATTGTTAAGAAAATCATTAAATTGTCAATGTGGCAAGGAAATGGCAGTTTTCGAAACAAAAGGGACACGAGATGGTTGTTGCTTTTGTTGCACTGAGTGCTGGTGCAAAAAGTCCATCCTAACAGATTCATCTTTTGCTTGTTCCAAGCTAATATTAAAACAAATTCTCGTCTTAATTGTCGAATGTGTAGTTGGAATTAAAGTAACGACTGCCGCTTCACTAGCAGATGTTTCTGAAAAGGCGGCAATCCAGTGGTATGAATACTGCAGCATATTATGTTCCGGCATTTTAGTCCCACTACAAATCCAATTTGAAGGACAGGAAAAAGTAGTTTAAATCGATAAATCACTGATTTGCAAAAGAAAGTATAATAGGGGACGCCGGGTTAAAGAAGACTGGGTAAGTAGTTCATTTTTCTAATATTTGTAATTCTTTGGAATATGGAATAAATCATTAAACAAAGGATATTGCGAGAAGATTCAAGACAGATAGGCCGCCACGCTTCTGCTTCTAGTAGAAAAATATATATTACCTGGCACAATAATATATAGGATAAGTGCACAACGTTGTAGTGCATAAGAAGCAATTTATTGACCCGTCAACGGGAGTGCATACTAACAATATCGAATCAATGTGGAGTGGAGTTAGATGCCACTTACGGCCGTATTATGGATCGCAAGGAAGGATGTTATGGAGCCACCTAAATGATTATTTATATAAAATGCATCGTGATATCAAGTCTTCTGAATTCGAGAATAACTTGCATAAGTTTATTGATGATATAAAAATAATATATCCTGTGTAATTTTTCAATTATAAGTAATTTGTAAGAAATTGAAGACTTCTCATTGCATTTTGGGTTATAGTTAAGTCGTGGTATTACATGCATATAATTTGAGAGGATAAATATTTCGTAATTTACCAAAAATTTCCGTCGGGGAGGGGTAGGCATGCTACAATGAGTCTGAGTTTAGAAATCTCTAATAAATCACCAAAATTGAAGGGAAATAACCGGTTTTAGATTAGAGGGCTGTGATTGGTTCATTTCGATTAAGGCTTCCAAGGTCATTTTATAGTCGCTAAAGTTCGGCCATAAAAGTCATGTCTACCAAAGAATCAATTGACAATTTAAAAAAAATCAAGAATTGAATACATTGAGAGGATATGATCCTTAATCAACGATTTTCTTAAGAAATATTCAATACTTTATCGATTTCCGTTTTAAGACAATAATCAATAAATTTCTGTAAATAGTAATGGTACTTGTAGACCTGACAATATCAAAAGTATTCAGTAAAAGCAATGAAAAACAGTAATTATTAGGATAAACTTGTATATTCCCGTTGATTTGTTATAGACTGAAGTTTGTCAGTCATTGTTGCTATATGTGCATCCTGAGCGGATTACCTCGATATAGCGAATTTTTCACCAGTATTATATAAGTTAGATTGTGACTGGCAAGTGGAATCCAGGACGCGCATTTCGTCCTATTTAAGACTCATCGGCTGGATGTACCTGCATCCGAATGTTGATGTTCACAGTGGGATTCGAACTCAATCCGTTTCGTGTCGAACGACACTGCGTTCCCCATTAGACTACTGAGTTCAGACAGTCACACTGGTGCAACGGGTACATTGTTATTATGATAAACTTGTATATTTCCGTTGATTTGTTTTAGACTAAAGCTGGTGAAGTTGGACGAAACGTGCGTCCTGGATTCCACTTGCCAGTCACAATCCAACTTATGCAATAACAGTAATTGTAATTTATGATGAAAAAAAAGATTTTAAGTACAAAATAGGAATAATGTTGTCCTATTCTAATTGTCTTTTTATAGAAACGTTCAAAATAATGTATGTTTTATTAGTTTGGATGAAAACAACAGATTGTTCATATAATTAAAAAGTATTTGGATCATCCTGTTGATTTTTTCATGGACTGCACATATGCGACTGTTTGTATTAAGTAGACTAGTGATGAACGCGGTGACATTTAGCACAAAACGACTGATTTTGAGCCGCAGTGTGAATTTCAACACTCGGATGCAAGTACATACACTTGATAAGTCTCCAATAGAACAAAATGCTCTTCCTAAGATCTTCTTGCCAGCCACGATGTAACTCAAATAATTGACAATCTAATTGGAAACTGGTGAAGCTTTATATGAAGTTAATAATTTATTCATAAGTTCTATTACATTTTGTTAAATTACTTGTATTCACATGGTTAACTATGAATAATTTAACATTTTACATGAGGCACAATTAAACATCATGATTATTCCACTAAAGATATTGATACTGCCTTATTGAACAGTCTTTGAATAGCAAAAAACTATTATGAACTGGCGATTAGTGTAACTAATATCAGTAGTTAGAAAATTAGACATTTCTATAATGGATGCTATTTTGGATAGATGAAAAAATTTCGTCACTCAGATGAATTTTAAATGGATCATAAGGTGTTCATTGTTGTTTTAGACAATTCAAGTAATAGTGAGCATGGTGAGTAATCTACAAATAAGTTGAATCTATGTTTTGTGGATATTGATATTCAATTTCGTTGTTTGTATACACTACATATTTATGTCCATTAGAGACTAGGAGACATAAAGGAACACTGGATAGCTGTTGTGTCCTATTATAGAAATTCACAGTATGACGCCACCTTGAATAAGATAACAAATCTTCAGATATCGCGGTGGACGCTTAACCATCAGCACCACGATGTTGGCATTTATTTGAAGAATTCTCAAATCAGTCAAATCGTGTTGCAGTGTGACAATCTATTACTGACCTTGGTGACGAATGTAAACAATAAAATAAAATGAAAAAATTCACAAACACAACATCACAACTCATCTAAAGTAATCATCACTCTAGTAACTAACTTAATAATGTTTCTAAACTTCCTAAAGTTCCGATGAGAAGCCATAACAGGTGGGTGTTTGACATGTCAAAATTATGACATTTACTACTAATTCATCGTGCTAGATCACAAATTTATCACAATGGTACTTAATACACAGACACCAAGTTCGACTTGGAGTATGAACTTCAGTACAACTGACAAGTCCCAAAAGAACGAAAAGCAAGTTTATATTTCAATCATAATTAGGCAAGCATATTCTTATGCGATGTGTCCTTACCGAACAGTTAATAGATACCCTACTTAGTACCAATTTCTACAAATTACCTCTATTCAGATACTAATCTATTGAACACTTAAACATTAATAACAACACGATATAATTTTTTTACAAACTATTCATTTGTTTCTTCTTTATCACTTCCAACAGTCGATCTTTTACATCTGTGAATCCATAAAAGATTCAGTTCAACTGTCAACTTTTTAATTTATTACATTCTGTAAAGATAATTCAAACCAATCTACACGGAAACACACTTGATAACTACCTTCATCTTATTCATCTTTTAGTTTGACTCCTCATAGTTATCTGTTAATAGAATACTTCATAAAATATTATAATTCTACGTGGGAGATATGAACACCTACATTGTATTTCATGGTTAAATGTAATTAATTCTCCAACTATTTTATGCATTGGCTACTTATATGTTGAATTAAGTAGTTTATTATTTCGTTTGTGTTTTGTAGAAATTTGATGTATTCATGGGGTGGGAGGATAGTGAGTAGTAGGTGGATTGAGGTAGTTTCAATCGTATACTTTATGAATGTAAATACAATCAGAAATGAATTCAGAGAAGTTTTCTATTTTTATTCTATTAAATTGTAGGTGATTTCTAAAGACAATTTTCTGGTTGAAATTGTTTTGTCCTTTCCTAAAACTCATCAGCAGTGCAGTGCTACAATTTCTCGATGGATTTTCAACTAATTTTAAACGTCTTAAAGGTTTATTTATGTTTGTAATCAGACATTAAGATTTTATTTTATATACCTTCTATTGGTGCATGTTCATTTTTGTAGTTTTGGGTATTTCAGATACATTTACTTATGTATTCCTTCAAAGCGATGCATTTACCTTCATATTGCAATTGTTAACTTCTGCATCAAGCAATTCATGCACGTTTAAGTTCCAAAGTCTTATTATATTATAGAATGACATTAGTTAGACAACTGTTGAAAATTAATAAGCACTGGAAGTCTGTAGTTTCCAAATATGGAACTCATAATTAAACCACATCCAAGTTACTGATAGTAAAAGAAATCCAGGTTTTGAGGAAAGCTTTTAATCTGCTAATAACACTGTAATAATTATCCATAATTTAAATGCTTATGCAGTTTGAGTTTTGGATACACTCCATGAAGCCTGTTCATCTTGAGCTCAGTCACTAGAGTGGTTGAGGATACATACAAAATGACTAGTGTTTCCTATTTCCCTGTAGTTATCAAAACTGACGTCACATTTCGACTATACCTTAATATAATATCACTTTATCAAAGAGACTGTACAACATTAAAATTTAATATGATTATAATCTTAACATTATTGATGAATATACAATTGCAGTACAAGCATCATTACAAAATATCTCGCCACTACAGGTCATTCATTCTAAACAGATTCATAATGAACAGATACTTAACGAATAAAGTATACTTCTGTCTACTATGTTGTCCTATAGCGTTTATTGTTCACTTAGAGAAGCAAAAATTATGAAAGTAAAAGATACCCAACTGATCTTAAAAGTGAAATCATATGATTTATGACTAAACATGCTTCACTAGACATTAATTAAATATCCGAATTGAGATGGATTTCATAGGCTTATATTTTTAGTTCACTAAGTAGGTTACAGATTAATGTTGGTAGAGTACCATTAAAAATTAAGAATTACTGGACATGTGTACGGTCCTAGTATAGGACTTCTCAGCATACTGCACTTCCGATTCCGCCTCATGGGCTTGAAACTGGAGTGCACCTAGCCATCTACACCACTGAACCCACTGGTATACAACGGCAGAATTCTCAACTCCATCAACCAACTAAATGATATCAATCTCCACAAACCACTTCAATTTAATTAAAATAATTAGCTTACTAGTGACTAACTTCGAAATGTCCTTTAAGCTCTGGTGAAAAGTCGTGACTGTTGGAGTTCACACTTGTCGGGGGTGAGACAGTTATCACCAATGACAATAGATGATAGTCAAGATATATATCAGAAATTGACTGAAGCAGGAATTCTACCATTGGATGCCGGCTGGACTAGTAGTGTATAGATGTTTGTCAACCTGATGCTTATGGGGTGAAATCTAGGTTGTACATTGCCTAGGAGTCCCATCCCAGGGCAAAACAGTAGTCTAGTGCTCTCTGGTTTTCAATGGTACACTGACAACGTCAATCTGTGACGAATTCAGTTAATTACATAATAATCAAAAATTAACTATATAAGGTTAAAATTGATTGTCATTAAACCCTCTAGATGTTTAACTATGCTAAAACATCATTAAACTGTTCAGTTCATCATCATTTTATTAACAAACCATTTCGTTACTAAACGCAATCCAGATAATTCATTGATGAATGTATAGATAAAACGAAATTCTATTTTGATGAATCGTTTTTAAATAGATTTATGTGTGCATCAATTCAGTATTTCTAAAGTAGTAGACGTCGACGGTTAAATGTTGTTCTCGTAGTCTAGTTGTTGAATAAATACTATGTAATCTGAAGATCGTAGACATTGCCTGTCGGTTAAGTGTATGTGTACAATACTGTAGAGTCTTATACTAATACGAAACAGATCTTCAGTGCTTTCTGTTTTCTATGACATGATATATGGATTTCCTAAAATATTTAGGTACTGAATAAAAATAAAATAACACGACTCAGCATATTAAGTTTACAGGAAGATATCGGTTACCTGCTCAATCCAAACGTTCAGTGTAAGTACCTGATTAACTTCATCCTACATAGAAGAAAATAAAAGAAGAATATTAAAGACTTATAAACTCAATTGATATGCAGTTATATCATCGCTGCAGATGTTCACACATTTACTGACGATTTGCATTGTCTGGAAAATTGTTGAATATTGAAGATTTTATAAAAAAACGTATGATATGACGAATTGTCAAAGTTGATAGTAAGTTCCTCATCTGTAGATGAAATAGGTTGATTATTTCACAAGACTGGGTAACACACTGAGTATATTATAACAAGAGTCATAACCAAATGTTCTTGGATACATTTGAAAGCTTACATATCTTGCCACTAATATTGTTATAAACTGAAAATGATTAGTTTCTACATATAGAGGTAATTCAAAAGTATGAATAAAACTAAACATCAACACTATGCTGTAGACGTATATATTCTACTAAGAACTCAATCATATTAAAGCAACTACAGCTGCCCATCAGCTTTTCAAAAGTTTTCAGTCATAGATAGGTATTTTACATTAAACAATGGTTGATTGATTTATGTAACAGTACAAAAAAAGCTAAACTTAATTTAGGTCATTCACACCATTAGACACAATATATTCAAGATGAATTTGTCAAACGAAAAGTAGTAACGTTTACATTAAAGTTGAAGACATGACAAGACTAAAGAATGGCCACGAACTAATAAGAAAACCTATTGATATTTCATGGTCATAGCGAATAGTTTAGTCAACAATGTTGACAATTTATAGTATGCTAGCTGATTTTGATGAAAAAAATCAATGTCAGCTATTTACAGGAGAAAGGTTTCCTTTGAAGAAAATGTTTATGCTACTATGAGAATCTATGCACCTGGATGAATGTTTGATGAATCGTGATAAGCCTATATTTCCGTGTCATAAATGATGGCAAAAAAAGAGATCACTTAAATTTGGTTCATTTTTTTACGCAAAAATTAAAATTTCCTTCTCTGCAGGTAGTTGTCCTGGTGATTCAGTGGTTACTGGAGACATCTGTAATTGGAGGCGCAACTGTGGCAGATATTAGTAGAGTAAAATCTTTGTAATGGTATTAGTACAGCAGGAATATCTGTTTGAAAATACTAGTGAAAACATTAATGTTTAAAATTGGTGTTGGTAAAATTGTTGGGATTAATGAAACGATTATAAGAAAGCGCAAAAATAATCAAACACCCAGCATTTATACAGTACAGATAGGTTGTTTCAGTGTTGAAATCTACAGTAAATCATCGGTATTTGGAATTGATATTTTGAAAAACGACATTTTGAAAAATATTTCTAACCACAGGATGTCTACCATAATCCCAATTATTAAGGAAGTATGTCGAACAAGGAATAACAATTAACATTGATGATTTAAAGTCATACAAGTGTTTATCAAGACTTGAATACAATTATTACATCGTTGTTCCCAGCTAGCACTATGTACATTCCACAACAAGAATTTACGCAAATAATGTAGAAGCCTTGTGGTGTACGTTAAAGGAACTATCTTCAGAAATGTAAAGGAACTCATAGAAATATGCGTTATACTCATATGGATGAATAATTGGCATCTAAGTTGTTTTAACTTTAAATACTTGCAACCTCTTAGATAATCATGTAACGTTCATTAATTATGTAACATTATTGCATACACTTGAATAATACTTCATTTTGGTAGTTTTTTTAACAATAGTATAATCCTGTTGTAAATCGTTTTCTTATTGACCAATTTTCGTTAAGGAAATTTCAGTGTCAAACTAACAGACAATTAAATTCACTCATCATGTCATCAGATGTCTTATGATGCCATAATAAATTCTAAGATACATAGATTATGACTGTCAGAATAAATCAGGACTATACGCTTAGTCAGTTTTTCACTAGCCGCCTGCATATACCTGGAACTAAATGTTGATGTACCTAAATATTCTAGTAAGCGGAATCTAGGGTACGTGTTTCACCTTATTTATGACTAGTCAGATAGATGTGCCTGAATTCCAGTGTTGATTTTTACACTGAGACTAGCAATTTGTTCAATTCGCGTCAAATGCCACCGAGTCTCAACTTGATAGCCTAGCAGCGAAAGCCCCGGCGTTTTGCACAAAAACGAACTGAGTTTCAGTTCCAATGTGAACGTCAACACTGGGATGCAGGTACATTCACCTGACGAGCTCCAGATACAACGAAATGCACGTACTGGGTTCTGCCTGCCAGTAACAACCCAACTCAATCGATACGAAAATAATCCGCTCAGGATGTACAAATGGCAACAGAGACTGGTCAATTTCAATTCATGACAAATCAATGGGAACATCAAGATACATTCTAATTATATGGTTCAGATAATTGAAAAGTCTGATCTCGTTTTGTTAACTTATAGAATGCTAACCTAGACTTCATTAAGTGTTTTACTCTGTGAATTTATGTGATCTCAATCTTTGTCTTCTTTTTAAACAACATAAACTATTTATAAAAACCTCGAGAAAAATCACAATCCGTTGTGCCTTTGATGGAAGATAATTGGTTATCAAATCATCGTGTAAACTTAAGTCAATAAATCATTAAGGGTGTACAAAAGTTGATGACTAGACGGAAGTATATTTCTCAAAACTGGATAGTGCTCTTTAAATGATTGTGTTGGATACATTTTCAATAGTTCCATTGATTCATGCTGTTTATTTACAACACTGAGTCAAATTATGTTATTTTGAAATAGGATAACGAAGATTAATTACTTATAGTCAAAGATATACGTCTATCAATGAATCAACTATGGCACATTAAACATTCAATAAACTGTTCTAATCTACGCTTGAATTTTGTTATATTGGGACAAAAAACCAGTGATCACAATCTATCCACTCTACTTTTCATCCTATCGGGACATTTATGACGAAGACTGATCAGTCAGTAGCAATGATATTCGTGTTACTCAAGTTACAGGCTTCAAATAGACTCATTAACAATTATCGTATTTTGATTTAAGATGAAGGTAAATATCTTCATATTTGACTCAGAAACAGTGGTACAGACTGTTAGGAGTTCGCCATCCTAAAGGCCCTGGTTCCAAGTGACTGGCAGAACCGACTGTTCCCACAGCTAAGGAACCCGACATAGAAAAAAATAGCTGTCTAAATCTACCTAATTTTTAATGGTATTCAGCTAACACGAATCTTTAACGAAAACACTGTTAATTATGAATTGTGTTCTGCTCCGGGTTTGTTGTAACCTTATTTTGGTTCCATTATCCTCTAAGAAGGTTGTAATCTGCGAGATATATCTTTTTACTAGAGTTCTGGCAATTAATTCCTGAGTTTACTTATCAGTGAGTTGATACTGATTGAGTTTAGGCCTGTTGGTTTATGTTATAACTAGATGTCTTAGACAAAATCCTTTGGTGGGATCGTAGGTGCCTGCTATTTAACAGTTCCCTGATAGGGTAAAATAGATATTGGGTGCTTCGCGTCTATCGCAAGTTTGAAATTCTCTATCAGTTCTAGGAAACAATCCTGGTCCATCCAAATAACAATTCCATGAGAGGCCAAAACGCGTACTGTATGTTCCATTGCTGACCATAAACTAAATATTCTACAATATGTTATGTTATAGAAGGTGTAGATATTTTTTGATAAGCTTTTCTCTACACTAACAGTGGATTTCTATGCTTGACGAGTTTACGATTTTTCTCCTAAATAATCCCAGCTTTTCGTCATCAGCATCATAAAACTGGTCGAAGGTAGACTAAAGAATATCCTTACCCTCCCCAGATAACTTTTATTTTTCGTAGCCATCTTCAGTAGAATGCTAGTTACTTCGAAACTGCATCAACCAGCTTTACACACTGTAGTCATTACCACAGAGCTAATTTGAAAAGTGATTCACATCACATGTCATAAGTAATCATTAAGTAGCCCATGATAGTGAATCGTTTTAAACTGTCATTGTTCCAGTGTACATACATTCTTTTGACTAATTCAGAGTACAATTGAAAACTTAAGTCAACTAGGAAAATTACAGACTCTTAGTATATCCAGTATTTGACAAACTGTTGAATTAAGGGTGAAAATAATCTTCTATATAATTCGAAATCTAGCTGCATCTATGTTGTCCACTGTATTCCATGCTTGCCTTGAGATGTTAAAGTTTCCATAACTCAGTCAACCGCCAGAAAATAGAGGAAGGGCAAGAGTATACAGCCTTGTCCGACACCAGTATTTACTTCGAATAAATGCTTGATTTGCCCTCCAGTCAAGAAAGAAATTAGGAAAAGACGCTGGCTGGTGCATAAGACACATTTTGGGAAAATAATCAAGCTGTGTCATAAGACAAATATTCACTTAGAATCCTCATGATCAAAGAAAGACAGTAAGACAAAAGAACACATTGGAGGCATATATAATTTGAATGAACAACACTTTGAAAGAACTAGAAAGAAAAGTCTTGGATTGTGTGTAGTTGGCGAATGCTAATCAGTCACTTATACTTCACGTAGGTTAACAAGCATTGAAACAACGTTTCTCGATATTTACAGTAAGATAACATATATTGAATGTCTCTGTTAGTTAAACACTGAATACATTTAAACTATTGACTAAATGTCATAATAAATCACTTGAGTTCACTATATGATAACTAGTGACTGATTAACACCAATTGTTAACATTACTAATAAGTAATAATAGTAATATATTAGAGGTCAGTTATAATTTTGTTTTTAAAACAGAAAAAAAAAAAAAACAAAATGATAATGATAATTGAGAACATAAAGTATAATAATTGAATAATACCAGAAAGAAAAAAAATATATCAAGTTGTTGCATTAACCTGTTTATATAGGCATCTTATTGGGGGAGGGGGGGGGATAATTAAATTAGTTGTCAGAACAAATGAATTTTAAAAAAACATTCAATTGATTATGTTTTGATTAACCTTAAGAATGATGATTCATTAACGAATATATGCCAAGTATGATAAAGTTGTTTTAAGGTAAATTGTTTCAAGTATGTACCACATAATAGAAGGGTAAAGATTGTTGAACAACTCCACCTCTGCCTCCCGCACCCATTTATTAACCCAGTTACCAAACTACTTCATGAATTTATCTTTTTCATTGATATTAAGTGACTATTAAGTTGTTTCGATAAACATTTCATCATCATTATTTGTCATCCAGTTAGCAATTATATACTTAATTAGTGAATAAAGTTTTGTTTTGATGATAAGTAGTTGAAATTGATCAACAGGAAAATTTACTTCATAAACACTTGAAGTTAATTAACATCTAAGCTACAATTTTCTTTCATTATGTCATTTAATTATAAATAGGTACAAACTAAAATATCTAAATGTTTTCTTACTAACTTACGTACTCCCGTTACTTCTCGCTGAGGGGCATAGGTCGCTCATCAGTGTTCTCCATTTAACTCTGTCCTGAGCAATGCTCTTCAACTGTTTACAGTTGTTGTTCATCCTTTTAATGTCTGCTTCCAATTCTCGACGCAGTATGATCTTTAGCCTTCCTCTTTTTCGTTTCCCAACACGATCCCATGTTAATGTTTGTCTCGTGATGCAGTCTGATGGTTTGCGCAATGCATGTCCTATCCATTTCGAACGTCTTTTTCTAATTTCCTCTTCAACAGGAAGTTGGTTTGTCCTCTCCCATAGTAAGTTGTTGCTGATGATTTCCGGCCAATGGACATTCTGTATTTTTCGTAGGCAGTTGTTTATAAATACTTGTATCCGTCTGAGGATGTTTGCAGTAATTCTCCAGGTTTCAGCTCCATACAGCAGGACTGTCTTCACGTTCGAATTGAAGAGTCTGACTTTGAGGTTAGTTGATATTTGTTTTGAGTTCCAGATGTTTTTCAACTGTAGGAATGCTGCCCTTGCCTTGCTAATCCTTGTCTTTACATCTGCATCAGACCCACCTTTTTCATCGATGATGCTCCCCAGATATGTGAAAGTATTCACTTCTTCCAGAGTTTCTCCATCAAGTTGAATTGGGTTGGTGCTCCCTGTGTTGTATTTGAGAATCTTGCTCTTACCCTTATGTATGTTCAAGCCTACTGATGCTAAAGTTGCTGCTACACTGATTGTCTTCGCTTGCATTTGTTGGTGTGTATGTGCTAAAAGAGCTAGATCATCTGCAAAGTCCAAATCATCGAGTTGCATCCTACTTGTCCATTGAATCCCGTACATTCCCTCAGATGTGGAGGTCTTCATGATCCAGTCGACCACTAGGAGGAAGAGAAAAGGTGAAAGTAGGCAACCTTGTCTGACTCCGGTCCTCCATGCACAATTTTGCACTATGTCCCGTCGTAAGACTTCCGGATGATGTTGACGAGTTTCTCTGGTACGCCGTAGTGTCGAAGAAGTTTCCATAGTGTTCTTCTATCTACACTGTCAAACGCCTTCTCATAATCAATGAATTTGATGTACAGTGACGAGTTCCACTCAATTGATTGTTCAACGATGATCCGTAGTGTTGCGATTTGGTCTGTGCACGACCGATCCTTACGAAAACCAGCTTGTTGATCTCGAAGTTGAGCCTCCACTAAATCTTTTATTCTGTTCAACAACACTCTGTTGAAAACTTTCCCTGGTACCGACAGTAGCGTGATCCCTCTGTAGTTGTCACATTTGCTCAAATCTCCTTTCTTTGGTATCTTGATAAGATGTCCTTCTTTCCAGTCTGCAGCCGGCACTTGTTCTTCCTCCCAGATCCATTTGAACCTTAAGTGGAGTACCCTTGCTGTTAGGTTGATATCTGACTTGAGTGCTAACCAGACTAAACAAGCTAAATGTTTTCACTAATCAATTATTCATCAGGCAACAGTTGGAACGTGATTATTAACAATGAAATCCACCATTCGAAACTTATTCTATTTGAGACTCTTTACAGCTGTTTCCAAATGAATTTGAGTAGTCACGTTTAAATTAGTATTTGCGACAAACTTAAAAGCGTCATTCATGAAGCCATTGCTTCCCTAAAAAAACATCATAAATAGGTTCTCTAAGGGTTTGAGTTTACTGATTGTTGATATTAAAGACTTGTACATGATCACCTACTATATGCATATGTGTGTCTTGTGTGGCTTGCTCCAAAGGTTAATTCATTGCTTGCAGTTGTTTAAGTCTACTGAGACACCACTCCTTTCACCTGTACTCCAAACGTAATTATACATTTTTAAAAAACTTATATCTACCAGATAATGTCAAAAGAATCTCATCAGGATTTACATTCGCTGACTGAGACTAATCAATCTAAGTTCATGATATCAGTAAAAGGAAGATAATGACATTTAGTATAGAATTGATTAGTTTAAATGGTATATATTACCAATACTCCTCAAATCTCGTTCTGTTGGTCATGTTGCAATATGAGTCAAATGGTCTCAGTATAAGACTATCACTTCATTTCATTTTCTTAGTAATTTTCACAGATCAAATAAGTGTATGTAAATTTATGAATATACTGTATCGCTCTAAAGTGTAGGAAACCAAGTTAACTATTTCTATTCAGTTACAGGTGAATGCTAAGAATACCATTGAGTTTGAACTAATTAGCACGAACTGTTATGAGCTACACAATCATTAAAAATTAGAAAATATCGCACCATTAGATTAGTAGTTGCTAAGTCAGTAATGCTACCACTAAGCATTTGTCATGAAGTCTAAATATTATGGCCTCTATTTTATGTTGTGGAGTCCCACTGAGGAACAAAACGCTTGTCCAGTATTCCATGATGCTAATGATTCTATAACTTTTATAAATTTATAGCATCGAATTCAAATTTAACAGTCTTCTCAACACCTAATTCTTCTTAATATTATCTGACTTGTGAATAAATTTCATTAGTTCTATTAAGAAGACTAGACAAATAGGTTGCAACCATGTAGTGTGTAAACCAGTTACTCATTACCTCTGAAAGATGAGATTATACAAATATATTGATGACTGACATAAATTAGAAACATCATCTATTGACACCAGTTGTCTTATGGGTCTGATATTCAACTATTCACCATAAAGTTGAATTAATTTCATTTAGTTTTAAGATAGATACCACCATATTATCTTTATATCTATATTTTTATAAGTTTATTAAGCAAATAACTTTAAATGATTTTCATTTTTAGCTGATTGAATTCGTCGTAGATTGATTTCATGGAATCTAAAGTATACACTGTTGAGGAGTCCAGTATTAGGGTGAGATGGATGTCCATTACATCCTGGTTTTCAGTGATAACCTTCCAACACCAATCTGTGACGAATCCAATCAACTAAACTTAGTATCGATTTCCAGAGATTCTCACAATTCACATTTTTCTTTCTTCTATCATTTTCCTTCATTTTTAATTTTCTTTATTCTTATTTCCTTTTCCTTATTTAACCCTAAATTCAATGAACCTTAAAAAACATATCAACTTACAATTTGAAGTTTAAACTTATTCAGAATAATTTCATTATACATATTTCAACTTTCAGTGTATTCAACTCAAATTATCATGTTTGATAACACGAATTCATCACAGCTAAACAATAAATGATAGCCACGAAACACTGGAGAGGTGTTTCGTATCTTTCTACTCTTCAGTAATACTCATCCATGATTCTACCTGGGATAGAATCCACTGTCTTCTGGTACCATATTTTGCGCCTTACCAACAGACCACTGAACTGACTTTCCATTACAATTACATTGTTATGATTCAACTAATTCAACCATTGAATAGGTCATTTCCGTAATTTATTTCTAACAGATTAATCATTTTGACAGTCACTTCATTCACTACATTTAAATAAATTGCACTTGTAAATTAATTTTATTAAATTAAATTAAAGAAAAATGTTAACGTTTCGTTTGACAGATTGATTAGAGCTAC
Source organism: Schistosoma mekongi (assembly GCA_034768735.1). Classification (NCBI taxonomy): domain Eukaryota; kingdom Metazoa; phylum Platyhelminthes; class Trematoda; order Strigeidida; family Schistosomatidae; genus Schistosoma; species Schistosoma mekongi. The sequence goes on from CM068312.1 coordinate 528,413, forward strand.
ATCAGGAGGTTAACTTGTTGTTATTGTGGGGGGGAGGAGTGAAATCGACTACCTTCCCTCTTCCCTCCCCACTCCAATAAATAACTATTTGGAAATGAAAGAATAAAATTCGCATTTATTTATTTATTTATTTATTATGTTTATGTTGGTGTTGATTGAATTCGCCACAGATTGATGTTGACAAGATACCATTGAAAATTAGGGAGTACTCGACAGACTTTTTATACTAATATGTGACTTCTAAGCAGTGTACACCCTGGACTCCATCTTAGTGGCTTCAGGTTGATGGACGCTTGACACTTCATACTATCAGACCGGCCAGCATTTAGTGGTGAAATTCTGACTCCCATCAATTTCCGAAATAATTCGACTATAATTCACTGTCACTAGTGATATCTGTCACACTCAATATATCTGAACTTCACCAGTTACAACTTCTTACTAGAACTTCAGGAACATCATGAAGCTTGTCACTAGTGAGCTGATTGCTGTAAATAAATTAAAATGGTTTTCGGAGATTGATATTTTAGTTGGTTGATGGAGTTGGAAATTCCACCATTGAACGCCGACCGAATGGTACATGATGTTAGTAAGCTACCAGTGTGAAGGTTCAGGGGCGGAGTCAGGAGTGAGCACCACTGAAGAATCCTATACTTGGTACACTGCGAATACCAATCTGTGATGAGTTCTATCGACTAAAGGTATTTCGATATGTTTAAGCCCACATTACACCACATAACTAAATGTTAGTTGTTATCCTTATCTAAAACCTTATCTATCCCCTTCGTCACAGTTCTAAATGTTGTGACAGCTAATTGATAATCTATTAAATTTACCCTTAAATTTACCTCTAGAATCACAGTCCCTGTGTCTATTCTATCACTGATATAATTAACACTTCTAAATACATTATGATTACTCGTACTGTGTTAATTCAGCATTAGAATCTTGACTAATCTACATATATTCAAGAATTCACATGACCGTTAGGTAATAGCTTTACCGGCTACTCCTTTTCAAATATAACAAGATTTGACATTTAGACTAAGTATCTGTTGATCATATCACATACACACTCGGAAACTTTCCTGTAGATGATGAACATTTTTATAATGCTACTATACTAACAAATTTATACAACACTGAATACCATTTAATGTAATATACGAAATGTTTTAGAGAATCAACCTATCATTCGTAAAATATATTACCTTCACTTTAGACGAAGAGTATAATGATAATAATTCATCCGTAGACGTCTTCCTTAGTAAAAGATAGTATCATACGTGTCACATGTTTTGGATTGTAGCTTCTAAGTAAAATTTGGAATGTGCTTAGTTTTATTGGTTACTAATCAGTTCGATGTACCTGTATACTAGTTATAATGTCCATACTAACACCTGAATCCAGTCAGTAATGTTGAATATTGTTAGACTAGTAAGAGTAATTGTCACTTCTCAGTCTCCAACCCTATAGGAGAGTCATAACCGTTGCGGTACTTAAACATACTTGATGAAAGTTGGTTATAACAACCTCAAAGTACTGCTGGATGTTTCTATGGACAACTGTTTAAGGCTATCGCAAACCCTGCTCTGTTGTGCTGGGTCCTTACTTGTTAAGGCCTTATCGCTAGAAATAATCTATGAAATAAAGCAAAGAATGTATTTTGAAGGTCAATCTTTACTAATACAACCCTTTGTTCTTGAGAATTTTCAGAATTAATCCAGTGCTGGCTGGCTACTGTATACGCCATCTAATTGCCTTACAAAAGGCAGTATTACTTTACTTTTAAACTTTAAGTCGGTCGGTTTTAGTTACGAAAATTAAGCTCGACAAATACACCTTTGATTTTACCATGCTGAAGTCATGAAAATATTCTACACTGCAAACCAGTCGGCAATATCTTCAAGAAAATATTCATTAGTTCATATTTTCTCGTCAATAATCAAATTGAATTCATGTATTTAAATTAGAAATGTGAATCATTAGATGTTGACTAACACAGTTACCTGACTGTCCTCAGTTAAATTTACGATACGGTAGTGGATAGACTTACTTAAACCGACTTGCTTATGCTAAAGTAAAACATCTATCTAATGTATTATTTAAGTTGGTTTGTGTCTGACAAGCAGAATCCAGGACACGAGTTTCATCCTATTTGGTACTAGTCGGAAGAATGTACCAGCATTCCAATATTGATGTTCACATAGCGATACTGACTCAATCCGTTTCGTGCTAGACACCACCGCGTTCATTACTAAATTGCTGAGTCCAGACAAGTTCGCCCTGATTTTCTATCTTATACCTAGTAGTCATCAAAATGATTGTCATGTGATATAAACAAAATAACTTACCAATTGACTAATTTGTATTAATGTAAACTGAAATCCAACTTGTACACTTTTTGATGCATTAAATATTGGTCTGGAAGCTGTATCATATCCATTTAATATTTTTGATAATAATCTTTGTTCATCTGTCATAATAGTTGTAATCAATGGAATTGAAACTTCTGATGAATTAATAAAGTTTTTATGAATATCATCTGTCATTATTTCATCTTCAATATTCATTTCTCCATCGTTATTTATCATCTCATTAGTTATTTTACTATTAATATAGATTAAATGAATTATAAGTAAACTGATTACATAATCAATCCACTTCATATTTACTGTTATGTAATAGATCTCTTTGATAATTTAATATAATTCAACTTGACTGAAGTGTATCGAAATTTATAAATAAATGTAACTATACTATTGACAAGACAAATAAGTAGATTATGTGATGAATGAAAATGATTAAGTAATCACGATCATAGTCTAAAAGAAAAGTGAATTATATGATTACATATTTAACCTGAAAGAAATTAGTTGATTGGTCGATAAAAATGAACCAATCAAAAAACTGGATATTAATATGACCTTTAAGTACATTTTAATGAAATGGATACATCCGACTTCATATCGAGACCATGGATTTATTGATTTATCCGCGGCAACCTTCCAACCTACCCACTTGTTCTCCATACATTGACTTAAACAGACAAGTAAGTATTTAATTGTTTAAGAAAAACAACTACAAAAATGCTTAAAAGATACGTTAAGTCCATAATCTTTTCTTTCACCTCCGATGCATATAAGTTAATACATTTATTTGGTTTTCATGATGGACGATCTATCCAAAATGCTAAAACGCGTTAATCAGTCGCTATCAAGGTAGTTGGAGTTTTATCAATGACTTCATCAAAATATTCACATGCAAAAACTGGTTTCTACACAGTTAAGTTAAACGATGAATTCTCAACTTTAATGGTAACGACTAAATAATCAGTAATCGAGTCATTCGTCAAGTTTCTCGTATGTTCAAGACGTCGGAATTGATAGTATTCTGCTTTTTAATGCTATTCATAATAATTACAAAACATTGATGAAATAAATTAAATGATATCAAAGTACAACTTACCAGTTACCAAAAATTTTCAAGTTGATTTATTTCGCTGTATTGCTTAAACTAACTTCAGTGTAATCTGGTTATTTATTTATTCTTTAAAGAATTAACTGAAACAAAACTGCTGAAAACATCCGAATACCCGATTTCTATACGTTAAAATATTCAATCAATTAGTCGGCGTATGCTACACCTCATGGGGTACAGGCGACTGACCATCATTTTCCAACTAGCTCTGTCCTAATCTCTCCTCTTTCTAGTTCTTTCCAAGTGCAATTTTTTCGTGTTCATTAGTCATTTTATTTTTCATTCTCTGAGCTTGTTACGAGACGTAGTTTGATGATTTCCTTAATGTTTGTTCTGTGCGCCTCCAGCGTTTTTTTCACAATTTCTTGCTTATCTGAAAGCTAGTTTGTTCTCCATCTTAGTAGGTGTCTGACTAACTGATACGAAGTAACTTGCCTAAAAACTGCTGATAAATACTTGCATTTTTTAAATGATGCTTCTCGAATTTTTTCAAGTTTTGATTCCATATAATAGAAGTGTCCTGATGTTTTTACGATAAGCTTGTATTTTCCCGTTAATTTGTAATGAATTGAAACTGGTCAGTCTCTGTTATTATATATGCATCCTGAGCATAATGCCTCGTTATAGAGATAGTACACATGCAATATACACACATGTAATGTACACACATATATGCGCGTTGCACAAGTTTGACTATCCGGACACAGTAGCCTAGTGGTGAACGAAGTGGTATTTGGCACGAAGCGGACTGAATTCGAATCCCAGTGTAAAAATCAACATTTGGATGCAGGCACATTCAGTCGATGATTCTCAAATAGAACGAAACGCACGTTCTGAGTTTTGCTTGCCAGTAGCAATCGAATTTAAATATGTCCTGACCTTTGTATTGAAAATTCCGACTGTGATTTTTATTGACGGTTCTTTGGAGTTCCAGAGATTCTTCATTTGATGAAGTCTTGCCGCTGCGTTGACTTAATAATTCGTGTCTTTGGATTTCCATTAGATCCCGTTTATTAATCAGTAGAGATGCCCAGATATGATTCATCGAAATAATGCATATTGCGTAATACATTGTATGGTGAGATTTTCATCATGTAAACATTGAACAAGTCATGTAGTGACATTACATACGTTTCAACAGACTAATTACATAAATAAGCTGTAGAAAATGCAAAAGTCTAACTCGGTTCCTAGAATGGCATTGAATGTTTACGGAGAGTTATTTACACTTGAATACACATAGATAGTAATAATCCAGTTAACTATACTCACGGCATCGTAGTGACCGACAAGCCATTAATAAAACAGTATTTCAAAGCCTTCAGGCAGTAATATATGACAATGAAATTGATTAGGATGCTTTAGGGGACTAATGAATATAATAGGACAGACTAAACAAAACATTATCAAAAATTCCTATTGCATTATTTCAACGTTTAAAACATGGTAGCATACTATAATTGGTCAATTATAGGGGAACAGAAAGTATCTAACGGTTGTTGTATCCATGTATTGAAGGATTAACTTAAATCGTTTTAACGGCTTCTAAACAGCCTATGTTACTAATAAACATGCTCTCACTAGAGGTAAATTTTGAGTGATAAGTTTAACACTATCAGTACAAAACCATGTGCTATTATGTAGTTGCCTGGCACCGTAAATTGGTTTATATTTGAAATATACACCAATAGATTGTAACTCAGTAATCTAAATGTTGAGTATACCTAACGAAACTTGACTTTCTTATGTTTGATTCCTAATGTTATTGTAGATGTGGATTGATTAGAGGTACTATATTTCGTCAATTTATTAGTTATTGGTAGCTTCTTAGCTAAGGTTAATCTACTCTATAAACTGTAAACAATCACCACCTTCTATTAAACTCATATAAACAGCAGAATTATTCAACATAATCAGTATATATGTGACACTATTGTTTTTCATCTTATTATTTCCACCCGATAATAATAAGTCATAGTAACAACTTTATATTAACCATGAAAACAATTGTATAATAAAAATCAATGACATTAGGATAAACTTGTATATTCCCGTTGATTTGTTATAGACTGAAGTTGGTCAGTCATTGTTGCTATATGTACATCCTGAGCGGATTGCCTCGATATAGCGAATTTTTCACAAGTATTGTATAAGTTGGATTGTGACTAGCAAGTGAAATCCAAGACGCGCGTTTCGTCCTATTTGGGACTCATCGGCTGGATGTACTTGCATCCCAATGTTGATGTTCACAGATGGGTTCGAACTCAGTCCGTTTCGTGTCGAACGCCACCAGCCTCAGTCTGTAACAAATCAACGGGAATATACAAGTTTATCCTAATATTAATGTGCCTGTTGCACCAATGTGACTGTCTGGACTCAGTAGTTTAGTTGTTGAATGCGGTGGCGTTTGACATGAAACGGACTGAGTTCGAATCCAACCGTGAACATCAACATTGGGATGCAAGTACATCCAGCCGATGAGTCCCAAATAGGACGAAACGCGCGTCACAATCCAACTTATATAAAACTGAATGACATTGTAAGTAATAAAATTTTCTGTTCCAATGAGCAATCTTTATTTATTTAAGTAGTAAATATCTTGAACTAATTAAAATTAACTAGTTCTCTTCATGAATGAATGAAGATTAATTTATGCCTGTTTGAAACTACATTATTCAATGAAGTTTTGGCATGTTATATGTCTCTATTCTTTATTACAATTAAACTAGAAATTGTTGAATATTTTATTACAAATAGGGGGAGTTTGTAGAGATAGTTAACTGTTTAACTCAATTTTGATATCACGAATTGATCTGAATCAGACAACCATTGATCACCTGGAAGCACTGGACAGCTGTTTCGTCCTAGTATGGGACTCCTCAGCAGTGCGCATCCACGACCCCGTCGGGGATCGAACCCAGAACCGTCTGGCCCCGCGGCGAACGCTTTACCATTGGACCACTGAGTCGGCTCCCAACGGTTGATATTTCCAATTCAGTTAATTCGTGATACATTGCGCGACCTTCTCTATGCCACTGGTGAGTTACTGCCTCACACCCGACACGGTTAAACTCTACTGGTCACGTCTTCACACTAGAACTCCAGGAATTACCTCAAGGAGCTAGTCACTAGTGAGCTCATGTTTTTATTCAATTAATAATATTTAAATGTTTATTAACTTTTCTTAGTCTGGAGTTACTTTGTTGTTATTACTGAAAACGTTTAGAGGTAATCAATATGGTATCATCTGAAGTTTTTAAACAGTTAGCAATTATTACGTAATCTTGAATAATGTAAATTTGTTTATACAATCAGACATGAAGTCATACAGCTTCGGAAATATTATGACTGACGGATTTATAATTGATATTTTTTATTGAATGATAATGGCTACAAATTACGTTGGTTACAACTCAGTGACCAGTTAAAGTGTACTTTTAAAAATACTTGTAAGTAGAAGTTTGCTGCAGATTTGTGTTGGCAGGAAAGCATTGAAGACCAGGGAGCGGTGGACAGCTATTCCTTTCAGTAGAGCTCAACGTAGATTTCACCCCAGTGTCTTCAGGTTAGTAAATTCCTAACCCTCTGTACCAATAGACCGGCAGGAATCTAATGGTAGGACTTTTATTTAAATTAATTTATGATATAGCACGATGATTAATTGTCAGCCTTGTGGTATGTAGGGTTAAGCGTCTAACAATTTGGAGCCTCCTGTAGGGAATCTAGAAGACACACTCATGAGGAGTTCCATACTGGGACTAAACAGCTGTCCAGTGCTTCTTGGTTTACAATGGAATTGAATCAACTAAACGTAATACACGTCGCCACAAATTATATCAACTCATTTATAAATAAAATTCATTTTCACAGCCTTTTCTTAACTGTGGTCTTTTGTACAAAACTCGAACTGATTCATGATAACAAATTAAAAATGTAACAATCTTCACAACATACAATTACAATAGATATCAGGTCACAACAGACTAAGTTCTTAAGAAAATTCCAGGAGTTTTAGTAAGAAGACGCTACCAGTGGAGTTCAACCACGTCAGATATAGGTCAGTTACTCACCAATAAACACGGATGAGGTCATGCAAGTATATCGTGGACTGAGGAAATTAGAAACTTTAACTGTTGAATGTCAGTTATCTCAATGGTCTTATAGATAAGCGTTCGCAGGGAGGCCTGAAGTTTCTGGATTCGATTCTGTTAAGGATCATGGGTGTGCATTGGTGAAGTATTCCATACTAATACAAAACAAATGTTCATTGTCTATTACATAACTCTCAATTGAAACTTGAAACTATACTCGATTCCTTCCTAAGAAACTTTAACAATTTGTTTTCTTAACATAATACTACTATATAGTTGTAGATTACTAAGTATGTAATTCCTCTGTGGGTGAACGATTGTATAGCTAATGTAAATGACATCATCTAAAAAGAAAATTTTCCTCACTGATTACTTTGCATTCTTTAATAGGAATGTTGAAATAAAGTAGGATCAAAGTAAAAAAGTTATTAAACGGGAAAAATTGCACTTTTTAAATATGCACACACACACGCACACACACGCACAAATTACACTTTGTTGTATTTGTCTATTAACAATTCACAGGTACATAGGTACCTTTAAGTAAACAATTTATGTATGTTGTCATGATGAAAAATGTTTGTTTATTCATAGAATTAATCACTACATATTTCATTTTTCATTCGGTTTTTCCATACTCTACTTTCTACTTCATAAAGTATTCATCTGTAAGTTATGCATTTAATATCAAATGCATAGGTTACTAAAAGAATTTGCCTTATTGGTTTTTCATCTTCACCGTCTCCACCTCTTCACCCCTAATCACCTTCCCACTCATATAGTAATAAAGTTCTTTGAACTTGTTACCTAGAACATTGATTAGTTGTAGATGAGTGAAATAAATCTTGTTTTGTTTTGCATTCCATTTCGTTTGAATAATCACATTCTAACTATTCTGTTCATTGATTCTGTGAGGTAATTCAATATAATGAAATCTATACTGATGAATGGTGGATTGTTTACTTCATGTTCATCTTAGGCATAATTCTCAACTACACAAAACTGATTTATTTATTTTATACAACTCCCAATATGGATTATTAAGGGGAATTTAATACAATGATTCCTTAAACTATCTTTCTTCATATTATAAACTAATCCATAAGTGTGTAATGAATTATAACCTATATGAGGTATATACTACTGAAAAGTTTCCTACTTGAATTCATTAGTACACAAATGTGACCAATATGTGATGAATAATAGAAATAGTAAGAATCGCGTTCAGTGAAGAGATCACTTTCCGTTAAGAAAACATAAAGGCAATGCAGTAAATACAATTGTGTATATAGTCATCTCTACAGGAGATTTCCCTATTAAAAAAAATAATTCATTACCTAATGTAATTAGGATGATTTTACAAATGAACTGAAGCTGTCAGCCTCTAATGCTATACATGCATCCTAAGTGAATTGCCTCTTGGTAGCTATTAATCACAAGTATTGCTTAAATTGGATTGCGACTGGCAAGCGGAATTCATGACGTATATTTCGTTCTATTTTGGATTCATCGGCTGGATATACCCTTATCCCAATGTTGATTTTCACACCGACAGTCTAACTCATTTCGTTTTGTGACAAACGCCACCGCGTTTAATACTAGACTAGTAAGTTCAGAAAGTCACGCTTATGCAACAGGTATATACGTAGTTGGCACTAAACGAACTCACTCCGAATTCCGGTGTGAAAATTAAAATTGAAATGCAGGTACATCCAGGTGACGAGTCCCCAATAGGACAAAACGCGTGTCCTGGATTCCGCTTGTCAGTCACAATCCAACTTAAACGGTTACATAGTGCGTTTAGAGACATGTATTTTATCTCAACTCCGTTAATTCAGCGATTTAAAAGTACATAACTAATTCTTCAAAGAATTCTGAGATCAAATACTAAAGAGTAATTAATATCTTCTGCTTTTATAGGCTGTTTCATAAACACAGTAAACTTACATATAACCGTGACCTAGTTAAAGTCGGACCTCTACTTGCAGATGAGAGTATGAAAGTTAAGTAAGACATTGTAATATATTAAGTACCAAAACAATCTGTTTATTTAACACAGTGAAAGTAGTTTTGTGAAGATTGTTTGATTGTATTTAGCCAAATGATCTCGGCTGTATACCATAAGTAGTCAGAGTGTACTGTTAGACAGCTGTTTAGTTTCAGCTCAAAACGTTTCCAATATCCCCGTAAACATCAAAACCAAGACATTCAGGTCACATGAAGAAGTTTTTAATTTCAGAATCTCGTCGTAGGCGTTGTCTAACGACACGATTTTAGTTTCACACAACGTCAGATCGCATACCAACATGTCTGAACTGTATCTGTAACGAATTCTTACTCTCGAAAGTCTTGTAATAAGTCAATAATGAAGCAATTATTACCATTAAGATAGCACAATTTCATAGTTAGTAAACATCACAACTACCTATTGGTTGGGTACTACTAAAAGCCAGTAAGTCACGTACAATTCTGGTATTAGAAGTCCTCGATCACAGCGATTGGTGATCGACAGTTCACTTGAAGATATATCAGCCATGATTTCAATTCAGGTTGACACTGTGAACTCATTTTACTACAGAGTTTGATCTTAAGACTGTTCTTGTTTTCCAATTGTACTCAAATGATATCAATCTACGATAAATACATAAATAATGCATTCCATTCACATCATTGAATTACATAAAATGAAATAGTTGATATCATAAACTTACCTTCTCTTTCATAAGTCTAATGTTATACATTTGATCTAATAGGCCAAGGAGGAAGTATTTTACAGATTGATATCATTATGATGTAATTGTTTGTTAGTTTTGCATGTAAATCACTCATTGAAATGATGAAATGAGACTGATTGAAAGTTCATAAGTCAATATTGTCTGTTATATTTTTGTATTCAGATGTATTGCATATGTATTTTACTGTTATTGATTGCTTGTAAATTATTGTTGTAGCATCAATCAGTAAGATACAACACAGATATGTAGAACAATACTGTATCTACAGTTACATCATTATCAGGCATTTTACTCTAATACACGGCAATGTTTGTGTAGGAATATGAAAATCGTGACATAAATGAAGACAGTTAGTGAATCGATTACAAAAATGGTAGATTGTATAATTGATCATGATAAGAGTAAGGTGTAGACTGGTATAGTAGAATGGCCGATGTACTAGTAGCAGTAGTGATAAATAGACTGATAACAAAACATGGATACTTATTTCAGCGTAAGATAAATACGAGTAGTTGTAAGTTGGATGTAGGTAGAAAAGTTTTGAAATTAAGCTTATTGAAATTATAATAATGATAACAACACTTGAAAACCAAGGGGCACTGGTATGCCGTTTCGTTCTAGTATGGAATTCCTTAGCAGTGCGCACCCCATATTTTACCCCATGGGCTTAAGGTTGTCGAACACTTAACTTTCTGTACCAGCGGGTTGGCCGGTATCCAATAGTAGAACTCGAACTTATATCGACTTGTGATATATGAAGCGACGATCATGTATTACCATCGGTGATAACTGTCTCATTCCCGACAAGTCTGAACTCCATCAGTTATGAATTCTCAATAGAGCTTCTACACTAGAGCAAAATGGCTATCCAATGTTCTCTAGTTTCCATTTGTACCCTGCCAACATTATTCTTTGACATTGTCAATCTAATAAAAACGCCAATCTCCACAAAAATACTAATTTCAATTCAATTATGATGAAAATTATTCAGAACTAAGTGTCTAAATAATGTTATTAATTAAGTAGAAAAAGGAAAAGAGGTATGAAAACGGAGGTTTGTTAAGAACAAATAAGAGAGTGTACAGAAATCAGTAATTTGTTTATTACCTCATATAACGTCATGGGAGGGATAGGAGTGTTAAATATTTCTTTCGGACATATAGACTCGGGTTGTTGGCCCAAATCCGTTTGGCTTTTGCAATATGTGAAAGACGATATCGAATCCCAACCACAAACTTTGGTGGTATACGGTATACTAATCTATATGCTTTAGTTCTGTCTATTACATGTCCATTGTCTATCAAGAGTGATAAAATAGAACTACGCATGGATGTTACTAAACTCTTACCAAACCAAGATGGTAGATGCTCGTTAACCCGTTGGTTTAGTTGTCTGGTCGTATGTCTAATATAGCTTTCTATACAGGAGTATCTAAATTCATAAGTTCACATGGATGAAGTAAAAATCAGGCAACTTATCCTTCAGATGGGTTACTACCAATGGTCGGTTAGTGAATATTAAACATAAAAGCGCTCCATTAAATGTTTTTTAAACAGCTCTATTTGGTCTCCAGTTTAATGCAGCAGTTATTAGAAACTAAAAGGTTTGGTCTTTCCTGTCAGTACTAAATGCTGTGAATACAAAAACAACTTGACAGTTTGAGTAACATATAGAAAAGACTAACCGTAGTACTTAAATGACCATCTAAAATTTTATTGTAGTTAACTAGTATGTGAGGCGTTATTGACGTAAAGGCTGCTGCAAATGTGAAATAAAATGTATACTATGGCCAATATATCATAGCTAGAACTAGTATTTAAGCTAAAGGTTGAAACACTCAGTTAAAATTGAGCTTTCATTGTTAGAAACGTGATTTTGCGTAATGTTTTAGGGTAATAAATGGGTTCTAACAGTATCTAAAAACCGAACATATGGTGGAAAATAACATATGGATTGGAAAAACAGTATGCAAAACAACTGGGAAAAATGTATGTAAAAAGCAGGGCTCTGAAACATTTTGCGTTTTATCCAAAGATTCATAAGACCTTATAATATTCTTTATCGACTTTGTTTCATCTTTTTGTTCAGTCATACAGTACACTTGAACTTAAATCCAGGAATATAATTGAGACTTAAGATAAGAAACATTGTTTGTCGTATGGCTTAATATTAGTGATAGGGTTTTAATCTAGTATGGGACTCCTTAATAGTGAGAACTATTGATTCTTACAGGGAATCCAAAGTAGAGCATACGGGTTGGCGAAGGCATAATACCTCTTCACCAATGGGCTTCCAACATTTAATGATAGAATTTCGTATCCCACCAATTTATGATACAACCCGACAATCACCAATTGCCATTAGTGGCAGGTGTTTAACCCATAACAAATATAAAATTCAACACTCATGACAAGACATGATCGTCCCGATATAGTAGAAAGTAGTATACCATTAGATGTCGGCCTAGTGGTTCAGTTGGTCAAGCGCTCACTGTGTGACCTGGGAGGCTTGAGATGGATTCTCTGACAGAACTCAGCGTGGGCACTGCTAATAAGTCCTACACTAAGACGATTCAGTTTACTGATGATCTTTGTCTTTAGTAGTATCCAACCTGATCGTTTTGTGATAAATACAAACAACTTAAAATCGTTCACCACAAAACCATCTCAATTGAATTGAAGTTTGATTAATCATTTCAGCAGTTTATACAAAGTCTGTACGGTTTAACTCAAACTCCTGTATCTCAATAGAGTGTGTTACATAACGCATTTATACGCACATACTTTTGTAAATACTGTATTTTCCGGGGAAATTTTTAAAATCCAATCAAATCTTTCAACCTCAATATGGTTAATTACATTTACAAATTAACCAAGTTATAATGAACAGTCTACAAGGGAAAAATATAGAGTTAACTTTAATTTGCTTAAAATGCTGTTTATATTTTATTAAATATCCCCTGTAGATACTACTTTTTTCATCAAAGTAGATACATATTATTATACTAAATGTTAATGGTATCAATACTACTGTTAATAATAATATTAGTAGTATAAAACGTAATTACTAATTCTAATAAAGAATAACACGCGATATTTTGTAGACTATATAATCAACATTATATGATGGATTCAATAAGTTATCACTGTCATGTTATTCTTTTCTTAATGAAGTTCATTTAAATATTCTAAGCATGTGGCAAACTTTTCACGTTGCCTGCATGTGTCTAAGTTTGAATTAAACAAAGCCAAGTAAAATTGCTTGAGTTGGATTGTGATAGGTATGCAGAAACCAGAAGAAGCGTTTCATTCTATTTGGGACTCATCAGCTGGATAAACCTGCATACCAGTGTTAAAGTTCACACCGGGACTCGAACTCAGTTTGCTTCGCGTCAAACGCTGCCACTCCCCACCACAAGGTTACCGTGTCGAAACAGTCATACTTAAACAATGGGAATATACACGTGATTAGAATATATTTCGATCTTCGTGTCAATTTGTCACAGACTGAAATTGATCAGTCTCTATTGCCATATGTGCATCATCAGGGGATTACCTCAACATAACGATAATTCACAAGTATTGTTTGAAACCACATGCAAGCAAAGACAACCAGTGTAGCAGCAACTTCAGCATCAGTAAGCTTGAACATACATAAGGGAAAGAGCAAACTTCTTAAATACAACACAGGGAGCACCAACCCAATTCAACTTGGTGGAGAAACTCTGGAAGAAGTGAATACTTTCACATATCTGGGGAGCATCATCGATGAACAAGGAGGGTCTAATGCAGTTGTAGTGGTAAGGATTGGCAAAGCCAGAGCAGCATTCCTACAGTTGAAAAACATATGGGACTTAAAACAAATATCAACTAACCTCAAAGTCAGACTCATCAGTTTGAACGTCAAGATAGTTTTGCTGTATGGAGCTGAAACTTGAATGTCCGTTGGGTGGAAACCATCAGCAACAGCTTACTATGGGTGAGGAGAAACCAACTTTCAGCCGAAGAGGAAATTAGGAAAAGACGATGGAAATGGATAGGACATACATTACGCAAACCATCAGACTGCATCACGAGACGAGCATTAACATAGAATCCTGTTTTGGGAAACAGAAAAGAGGAAGACCAAAGAACACGCTGCGTCGAGAATTGGAAGCAGACATTAAAAGGATGAACAGCAACTGGAAACAATTGGAAAGGATTGCTCAGGACAGAGCTAAATGGAGAACACTGGTGAGCGGCCTACGGTCCTCAGTGAGGAGTAACGGGCGTAAGTTAGTAAGTAAGATGTATGGATGATACAGAGGAATAATAAAAGAAAAGGACCATAACTAAATCGTTATTGTATAAAGTGAGATTGTCACTAAAATTAATAGGAATAAAATAATAAAATTACATATGAAGATGCTATTAAGAATTGTTGTTACCGTCTGTGGTTAATGAAAAGCAAGAAAACAAATGAAACTAAACTAAATATCTTTTGTCCACATAGAATTGACCAGTAAATTATGTTCAATACCTTAATGTCTCATACCTATCACCACTGACTCATAATTTACCTTGATTGGCTTAATATTTTGGTTGTTTGCATAAGTACACATTATAATTATGCTTTACATATCTATTCATAAACTGCGCCTAAAATCCCCCTAGGGTTTCTGTCGGTTCCAAGCTTGGATAAATAAGGAGGGTTGGACATTTGGTTAGCAAGCCTAACCCATAAAAAACAACCTTTCAGAAATACGCTAATCAAGGAAATATCTAATCAGTGTACTTATTCAAATGATAAAAATATAAAAGTAACAATCATTTTCAACTGAAAAGCATTTCATACATACATGAAATGATCTGAGCTAGGCAATCAATCACAACAAGGGAGCATTGGATAGCTATTTCCTTTTAGTATGAAACCATTTAGCAGCGCATATCCATGACCTCACCTGGTGGGGATATATAGCCCATAAGCCTTCCGGACTAATCGATAAGATACTACTGAAATAATTAACAGCTAATCATTGATATTTCTAGCTTCAGTCAATTTGCGATATATTTGCGTCGTCTTATCCACTGCTATTAGTGAGTAACTACCTCACACCCGACATGATCTCCTTTAAAAGTTAGTCATTAATGAACTCCCTGAGTATTAATAGTTATCTAACTTATATCATTCAACAATCTCTACAACACTAAACTGCTTAGAACACTTACACTTGAAATAAAACAATACGTATTCAAAAAGAAAAAAGCTTTTGTTAACGTTAAAATAATTTGTTGTATAAAAGCAAATGGAACAGATGTTAACTACTAGTTACTATGTGAAATTTTATCAGTTTGTTTTATTGTGTGTGTATAGACACAATGTATTTACATTTGTTGGTAAAATAAGTGTACAATTGAAAATATATGTAAAAAAAATTATTGATTAGAAACTGATTAAAAAAATTGAAAATCAATAAAATTGTTCCATCCAATCTACTGAGAAAATGTGGTAAGTGAAGTTCAACCATCAAATAATGTGAAGCAGTTACTCACTAGGGACGATAAATGAGGTAGCGCAGGTAGACCGCGAATCGATTAATTTGAAAATACCGGTCGTTTGATGCCTGCCGTCTCAGTAGTCCATTGATTAAGCGTTCACTACGAGGATTGGAGATCCTGGGTTTGATCTCCGGTGGAGCCGTTGATACACATTTTAGAGGAGTCACGTACTAGAACAGAACGATTGTTCATTGTTTCCTGGTTTTCAGTGGTCATTAATCCCAGGCCAAAATAAGTTTTCAAATTCGGATTCGACAATCTTTGTATCACCCTATTTTGAACACAACAGTTTGAATCATGTCAACTTTACATATTGTATATAAATAGTCAAAATGTTTAAAACAGATTGAATGTGTGTATGTGCACATATTGTTTTATAAATATGTACATTGTTAAACTAATCAAAGCTATGAAACTGATTACCTTACTACTCATGATAAGTATGCTTTATAAACCTATAGATGACAAGTTTACTAGGCAGTAATTGATAGAATCATGAAATGTTATGGTTGGTAGATTTTGGGCATACACTGAATAAAATAGCTGTCACTAAACGCTGGATATAATCAACCCGATGGATTATATATTGATTAAAATGAAAATCTTATGAATGGAAGCCGGCTGGGTCAACGGTATTGATGTTAATGCTGTCATTGTAGGATTTGGAAGGCCTTAAGCTCAATGTCTCGTGATATCTATACTACAATCAAACAGCTGACTGATATTACTAGCTGGTTTACAGTAGAAATGAACAAAGTTGTGCCATTGAAAATAATAACGATAAATTAAAATCAATCCCTAAAAAATCTTATTAAATAAAATATTGATATTAGATGATTGAATTCGTCACAGATTGAAATTGGGAAGGTAGCACTGATAACCAAGAAGTACTGGGCAGCCATTTCGTCTTATTATAATACTCCTCCGCAGGATGTAACTTAGATCTTGCCCCATAGGCTTCAGGTTTGCTAACGACTAACTCACTGTACTACTAGGCTGGCTGGTATCCAATGGTAGAATTCCAACTTCCGTCAGTTTGTGATATATAGTGAGACGAGCATCTATTGACATCGGTGAAAACTGTCTTATTTCAGTCAATTATATATGAACAAGAGTACAAATAAACAGCTTGAACACATGCATGATGTAATGAAAATGCTACTGATTTGAAGGGAAGTTTAACCAAGCAAATATTATGGTGAACTAACGAAATCATCGCCATCGACCATTTGTGAAATAGCGGTATCACAAATTTCTTCTCAATACAGACCTGAGTTGTCACTTTGAATCCAAATAATCTCTACTACGTGTTGCTAACAAATTCTGACCTCGTTAAACAACTACACTAGTATAAGGTATGCCATCTTTAATAATTTAGTTCCATTCCATTACTTGACAACTACTGACATCTTGTGGTGACATACATCTGAGTGAGTGATTCCGTACTCTTCCTCCAGTTAATTCGTCCCTGAATTCTACTCTTCATCAAACAATCAGAAGCTTTATTGAACCTGACAGTTGAAATGACAAATACCATGCTCATTAGAGCAGTGATTTAAGATTTTTAGCATCACTTCGTAATAGACGTCATCACTTTTGTATCTTTGTCTATTGTAAACAAAAAATCTGATATTGTTTTCCGATAGATATTTTCTGGTTCAGGAATTCCTACCGAACTGAAAGTGAATTTGAAACGAAAATATGCTGCTATTTTATGATACTTGACATGTAGCATAATCCTAATGAACTTTGAACTAAATCTGTATACAGAATGAAGTATCAACCTCAACGACCATCAATATCAAAAGCAATAAGTACGCTAATTTCACAGTAAATTTTGTATCTAGTGATGTAGTCAGCGTTTAATTTCTGGACGTAGGTAAGTTATATTAGCATAGTAACTAGAAGGTTTCAAATGAATCACGAAATTGTCAGTAAATATAAATATGAGCTTTTAATGCTACTGATAAAATCGAAATAAGTAATGAATTTACTTGATGTTTATCATACTATACTGTTAAATGTTCATTGCTTGTTAACCAGTCCAAACAAAACATCATTTCATCATTTTATTTAGTGTCAGATATTTCTTCTGACGGTTACTAACCACGCAGTAGTGATCCAATTTAAATAATGATTATACCGTAATTTAACGTAAATACTTATTTAATTAGGATAAACCTGTATTTTCCCGTTGATTTTTAATGGACTGAAACTGGTCAGTCTCTGTTGCCATATGTGCATCCTGAGCGGATTGCCTTGATATAGCGTTATAACACAAGTTAAATATTTAACTTGGATTGTGACTGGTGTGAACATCAACATTGGGGTGCAGATACATCCAGCCGATGAGTCCCAAATAGGATGAAACGTGCGTTCTGGATTCCACTTGCCAGTCACAATCCAACGTAAATGTATGTTGGTGTTAATTCTCATATAGTTGGACTCGAACTTATCAATGTTTGCGTTGAATGCGAACACCTTATCGATTGGTTTATTCAGTCCAGAGTTCACACTATCTCTGTGTAAAGAATATGAATTTAATTGCAAAAGTTTGTCTTACAACTTTTGTCGCTTACAGTTATTCATACCAATATCCTCAAATGCCTGCGAACTTTTTAATATTACTGTTAAATCAAGCATAACGTTGTTAATGATACAAGTAATACTGCTGAATTCACTCCACCAGCAACAATAACTACTACTAATACTATTACTACTACTTATAAAAATACATTTTATTGAATTAAAAGACCTGCTTAGACAAACTTAGCTCTATGTTAAGTTATTTGCATTTGATCACACATTGATGTCCGTTGAGTGCCAATGAAAACCGAAAAGAATTTAACATCTACTTCCTCCTAGTGTGGTACCCCTAAACAGTACATACCCTCGATTACAACAAAGTATCGAAAACGAAACCTTCATGGTCGGCGGTTAATTCTTAATCGTCTGCACCAATGGACCATATTCAATTGGTATTATAATTCACTGATGGAATTCCCACTTCCATTGATTTATGATATAGCTCAACAATAATTTAATACCATTTGTGATAAAAGACTCACTTTAGATATATCTGAACTTGGTGTTCTGTTTCGGTGTTGTCCAAGCAACATCACTATAAGTCGAACACAAACAATTAAACTTAATACCTATTCTTACAAAACTATCTCACTTAAACTATAGTCAAAAGTCATCATCTTCAGTTTCGTGAATTTTAACAATCATTAAAGTTTTAATAAATCCTATCCACTGGATAAAAACAAAGCTTATTACCTAATAAGATTTTATTAAACAAGTAAAGGAGGAAGATTTCCTATATTGGACTGTCGAACAATACTTATGAATAATCTTTACATGGAAGCGATCCGTTCATGATGTACAGAGGCTGATCAATCTTAGTCCGTAATAAATCAATGGAACGATCAAAATACATTCTAATTACATGTATATATATTGCCCGGTGCACAAGTGTGGCTGTGTGTACTCATTAGTTTAGTGCCATATGTGGTATCGTTTGACATTAAACGAACTGAATTAGAGTAACTATATGGACAATGTGAACTGGTAGCAAGTACATCCATCTGATAAGTCTCCAACAAGACGAAACGCTCACCCTGGATTTTAGTTGCTAGCCATAATCAAAATCAAGCAAAAAAGAAAAACCTTATCTCAATCATCTGAATTGATTATGTAGATTAGTGATACTGAGAGAATTTATCTTCAATCAGTTACCATGCAACGTAATCAATCAACTCTATTCGTTTTAATTTCAAAAGAAAATAACATTTACAATGTCGCTATAAACTATACAGTAATCAACTATTCTTAACATCAAATTTGATCAGAATACTAATTAAACTTGTCATTGTAACAATGGTAGTAATATATACCTAATGCGACCATTGACTTTGTTGAAGATATCGAAGACATAGTGACATATTATTAATTCTGAAGTAAATAGAGATCATTTCGTGGAGACTAGTAATAAGTTTAGTTAAATGAATTCATCACAGATTGATGTTGGTAGAGTGCATTTCAAAACCAAGGATTACTGAAAAGCTGATTTAGTACAGACTTTTTGAGTGTAAGACAGTTTTCACCAATGACACTGGATGATTGTCGCGACATGCTACGAAATGATGAAAGTGAGCATCCAATCAGTGAACTCCGTCCCGCCGATGCAGAATGTTAGGCGTCCGCGAATCTGAAGACTCAGTGTTTGATTCCCTTGACAGAACGTACGGTGTGCACTGTCGAAGAGTCCCACACTAGAAAGATTTAATTGTTCTGTGCTTCCTGGGTTTTATTAGTAACCTACCAATATCAATCTGTGACGAATATAATCAACTTCTGTATTATTTGTCATTTAAAGCATTTATGCGAGTTTACATAGTGTTTTATTTACCTACAAATTGTTGTTACTTACAGATTAGGTTTCTGAATACCAGTAGTTGTTTACTCGTTTATTTTAACTTGAATGGTATGTTCATGTTCTCGCAGTGAAAAGCCCTAATTTGCATCAACCGGTTATGTGATTGTAATAAAGTAATGCCTCGTGATATATTAGTAGAAGTCTTGAAATAATAGAGAAAATTTCTATCTCAAGATAGTTTTGGTTATATTGAGTTCTTTGAATAGTAAAGTCTCATTGTTGAGTTTCATCATCATTCTGAACAACTTGGTCGGCATCAACTTCCATCAAAAGTTGATTAGTAAAAGTCTTCTAGACCTAGTTCTTACTTGATCCATTATAAATTGAGTCTGTAAAAGATTATGATTTCAGTAGTGTATTGAATAAAATGAAGAATACACTACGAATATACTAGCACCGATTGATGATATTGACGTAATATGGGTACAAATATGACTTCCGTGGAAGAATCTTCAGTCAAAAGATAAAAGATTTATTATATAATTTGGATTGTGACTGGCAAGTGGAATCCACGAAGCGCGTTTCGTCTTATTTGAGACTCATCGGCTGGATGTACCTGCATCCCAATGTTGATGTTCACACTGGGATATATACAAGTTTATCCTAATAAAAGATTTATGTTAAGAACTTCAGAAAACTATACGTAACCATATTGATGAAGAATTTCATTAAACTTACTTGATTCGGTCAGTTTATCTTAATTGGCCTGATGCATTTTCAAAGTTCTGGAAACTTTTTTCCTCAACGTGTTACAATCTTCAAGTTTAATTTCACTCCTGAAATTGTAACTTTTACAAGCGCCATAAAGCACTTTCTACGTTAAGTGAACAAACTATTGTGACAGGCAATGAATGTAGTTAGAAGACAACAACTGAAAGTACAACCAAAAGGTATGTACTGTATCATCACAAATTATTTAGTCAACATACTATGAATTTAAGTAGTATTTTTAATTTGTTTGAGTCAATTGCAATCCAAAAGTAGCAATACATCACATTTTTCACTGATGATAACATTGAAAAGATAGAATATATACTATTCAACAGAATTAACGGAAACTATTGATTACACAAGTGTATAGTATTCTCGAATACATTGACGTCTAGAATTGGACAAAGTAATCATTACTACAAGTATCAGATGTTTTTCATGCTAAGGTCATATAACGGTTCAAGATGCAGAGTGAATACATAACAAAGGTAGAGAAACCACGCGCTGTACAACGAACACTTCTGATAGTCAAGAATAGTATTAAAAATAACGGCTTGATTCAAAGAATTTTAATAGTTTCCCAAACAACAAGATCATATTACTTACTTACTTACTTACTGCCAGTTACTCCTCGCTGAGGAGCATAGGCCGCTCACCAGCATCCTCCATTTAACTCTGTCCTGAGCAATCCTTTCCAGTTGTTTCCAGTTTCTGCTCATCCTTTTAATGTCTGCTTCCAATTCTCGACGCAGTGTGTTCTTTGGCCTTCCTCTTTTCCGTTTCCCAGCAGGATTCCATGTCAATGCTTGTCTTGTGATGCAGTCTGATGGTTTGCGTAATGTATGTCCTATCCATTTCCACCGTCTTTTCCTAATTTCCTCTTCGGCTGGAAGTTGGTTTGTCCTCTCCCATAGTAAGTTGTTGCTGATGGTTTCCGGCCAACGGACATTCAGTATCTTGCGTAGGCAGTTGTTTATAAATACCTGTATCCGTCTGAGGATGTTTGCAGTAATTCTCCAGGTTTCAGCTCCATACAGCAGGACTGTCTTCACGTTCGAATTGAAGAGTCTGACTTTGAGGTTAGTTGATATTTGTTTTGAGTTCCAGAAGTTTTTCAACTGCAGGAATGCTGCCCTTGCCTTGCCAACCCTTGTCTTTACATCTGCATCAGACCCTCCTTGTTCATCGATGATGCTCCCCAGATATGTGAAGGTATCCACCTCTTCCAGAGTTTTCCCATCAAATTGAATTGGGTTGGTGCTCCCTGTGTTGTATTTGAGAATCTTGCTCTTACCCTTATGTATGTTCAACCCTACTACTGCTGAAGTTGTTGCTACACTGATTGTCTTCGCTTGCATTTGTTGGTGTGCATGTGCTAAAAGAGCTAGATCATCTGCAAAGTCCAAATCATCGAGTTGCATCCTACTTGTCCATTGAATCCCGTACATTCCCTCAGATGTGGAGGTCTTCATGATCCAGTCGACCACTAGGAGGAAGAGAAAAGGTGACAGCAAGCAACCTTGTCTGACTCCGGTCCTCACTGAAAATGCAGTTGTCAGTTGTCCTCCATGCACAATTTTGCACTGTGTTCCGTCGTAAGAGTTCCGGATGATGTTGACGAGTTTCTCTGGTACACCGTAGTGTCGAAGAAGTTTCCATAGTGTTCTCCTATCTACACTATCAAACGCCTTCTCATAATCAATGAAGTTGATGTACAGGGGCGAGTTCCATTCAATTGATTGTTCAACGATGATCCGTAGTGTTGCGATTTGGTCCGTGCACGACCGATCCTTCCGAAAACCAGCTTGTTGATCTCGAAGTTGAGTCTCCACTGAATCTTTCATTCTGTTCAACAATACTCTGTTAAAGATTTTCCCTGGTATCGACAGTAGCGTGATCCCTCTGTAGTTGTCACATTTGCTCAAATCTCCTTTCTTTGGTATCTTGATAAGATAAGCTTCTTTCCAGTCTGCAGCCGGCACTTGTTCTTCTTCCCAGATCTTTTTGAATAAAACGTGGAATATCTTTGCTGTTAGGTCGATATCTGACTTGAGTGCTTCAGCTGGTATATTGTCAGGTCCTGCTGCTTTCCCACTTTTGATTTGCCTGATGGCCATCTTGATTTCTTCCATCGTTGGTGGAGTGACATCTATCGGGAGATCTGTAGGTGCTGCTTCAATGTCCGGTGGGTTCGGTGGAGCTGGCCTATTTAGAAGTTCCTCAAAGTGTTCTACCCACCTATTCTTTTGTTCTTCAATCTCAGTGAGTGTCTTGCCTTCTTTGTTCTTGATCGGTCGCTCTGGTTTACCATGTTTATCTGCCAGTTTCTTCGTTGTGTCGTATAGCTGTTTCATATTTCCTTCTCTTGCAGCCTTCTCCGCTGTCGTTGCAAGGCTTTCGATGTATTTCCGTTTGTCAGCTCTAATGCTCTTCTTTACTTGCTTATTTGCTTCTGAGTATTCAGCTTGAGCCTTGATTTTTTCTGCTCTTGTTCGGCTGTTGTTGATTTCTATCTTCTTGTTCCTCCTTTGCTGAATTTTGCTCAATGTCTCAGTGGAGATCCATTCCTTATAATGGTGCTTCTTGCGGCCTAGAACCTCCTGACACGTTGACGTTAGTGCTTCTTTGATTTCTTTCCAGTTGTCCTCCATAGTGGTTTCTTCTTTCGGCAGATCTTGTAAGGCTTGGAACCTGTTGTTGAGAGATATTTTGAATTCATTGAGTTTGTCAGTGTCTCGGCGAAGGCCTGTATTGAACCGTTGTACTGCTGACACTGCAGTTGTCCACTGCTTCTTTAGCTTCAGTTTTATTTTAGAAACCACCAAGTGGTGGTCTGAAGCTATGTCAGCTCCTCTCCTGGTTCTTACATCTTCCATTGATCTTCTAAATTTTTTATTGATACATATATGATCGATTTGATTCTCAGTAGTATGATCCGGTGAGACCCATGTAGCCTTGTGTATGCGTTTGTGGGCGAATATTGTACCACCTATAACCAATTTGTTGAAGGCACGTAGGTTTGCAAGTCTTTCACCATTGTCGTTTCTGTCTCCCAGTCCTTGTCGTCCCATGATTTCTTCATATCCAGTGTTGTCCATTCCGACTTTGGCGTTGAGGTCTCCCATCAGTATTGTCAGATCCTTTCCTCGACACTTTGCTATAATTGATTGCAGTCTATCGTAAAACTGATCTTTGTCTTCGTCGTTGCCGTCGTTGGTTGGTGCATAGCATTGGATAATATTCATTGTAATCCCTTTCTTCATTGTTTTGAAAGATGCTTTGATGATCCTGGGTCCATTTGTTTCCCATCCCACCAGTGCATTACGTGCCTCCTTGGACAGCATCAGAGCAACTCCTTGAGTGTGGGGAGCATTTTCCTCTTCGTGGCCGGAGTATAGTAGCGTCTCTCCCGAAGCTAATGTTTTCTGTCCAGCTTGAGTCCAATGAGTTTCGCTGATTCCGAGTATTGTCAAGTTGTATCTCTTCATTTCTGCAGCTATTTGATTTGTCTTCCCGCTCTCCCACATTGTTCGAACATTCCATGTACCTATAAAAATATTTGCTCTGGTTGTTAGAAGTGGGGGGGGCATCGGCCTCATGACTTCCGAAGAATTTCGGCTTTCATCATGAGGCGTCATATATCCTTCCACTCCCAGGGCAGAGTTTAAATGGTTTAAATGGTTTATCTTGTTTAATCTGGTTTGCGTTTTTTTTAGCAAGTTTGGGTTTTTTACGGGATCATATGTCGTCACAAAAATCACTATTAGATATTTAGTTACTGTTAAGTGAGCAGAGGTAGTTATCATAAACTTTGGTCTACCTAGATATCATACTAATTGGCAATTATGTTAGGATGATATACTTACACCTCAGAGAGATATTATGCTATGCTTGTGGAATGAAACCGATATCGGTTGGCCAGTGACTAACTTCTGGAGTAAATTCGTAGAGTTCTAGTAAAAAGACATGGCTAGTCGAATTCAATCATACAAGGTTATGAGTTAGTTACTCATCAATGTCAATAGATATGGCCACTCAAATATATCGCGAATTGACTGAAATCAGAAATATCAACGTTGGATGTCGATTGTTCAAGTAGTCTAATAGTTAATCTTTCGCAGCGAGGCCATAAGGTCCTAGAAACAATATCTGATAAGGTCGTGGACACATACTGCTGTACAGTTTGATACTAGGACAAAACAGCTAACGATCTCTTTCTGTCTTTGAATGGTTGTTTAACTCAAACCATTTGTTTATATTAAATCTATATTACTCAGTTTCATTATTTGAAACTTCTCTGAAAAAACTATTCTAGGCACCAATTATTGTGCTTATGACCAATTGGCTTCTATCTTTAACTTCAATAATAATCTTTTTCTATTGAAATGTTATATACATGTCATTGGCACATTAGTAATGTCAATCTTATTATGGAAAGTAAACATAATAAATTAATCTGTCAGATTTGAATTGAAGAAATTACTACCATTGATTGTGTTAGCTTTATCAGTTTCAATATGTCAAGTTACTGATCTTGTTTATCATAAATGAAGGTTGACTAGGCAGAATAACTGAATAGCTTAACTTATATATCAAATGGTCACGGTTGATAGTTGATAGTTGGTAGTTTTGATATAGCTACTATAGTAAATAATATGAAACTATTAAGATAAACTTGTATATTCCCGTTGATTTGTTATAGACTGAAGCTGGTCAGTCATTGTTGCTATATGTGCATCCTGAGTGGATTGCCTCGATATAGCGAATTTTTCACCAGTATTGTATAAGTTGGATTGTGACTGGCAAGTGTGAACATCAATATTTGGGATGCAGGTACATCCAGCCGATGAGTCTTAAGTAGGACGACACGCGCGTCCTGGATTCCACTTGCCAGTCCCAATCCAACTTATATAATATGAAACTATATTTGATAGATTTGATTCAACCTTAGTCGCTTGGATTTGTTACAGATTGATACTGATAGAGTACTGATAAAAACCAGAAATCACCGGAGAGCTGGTTCGCTCTAGTATGAGACTGTTCAACTGTGTGTACCTTCGATTCTTCCAGGGGAATCGATTTCTAAGTCTTCAGGTTGTCTAACGCCTAACTCAATACATTATTTCCACAGTGTTCATTGATGAAATTCCTACTTCTATCAGTTTATAATAGAGCGCGACGATCGTTGATGGGAGTGGGAATTTTACCATTTGACGATACTTCTGTGGTGCAGAGTGTTAAAAGTTCACCAACCTGAAGACCCAGGGTTAATCCTTCTGATAGGATCAAGAGTGTGTACTGGTAAGGAGTTTTACACAATGACGAAACAACTATTCATTATTTCCTAGTTTCATTGGTAACCTGTGTTGACAAAAACTCTGTTTGTACCTCACGTGTCCACTAAACTTCTAAGTCTTGACGACTACTTTTTACAGCAAGTATGTGTATATCATTTTCCCGTTGATGTTAACACGTAGTAGCCTAATGGATAACGTGTTCAAGTTTAACAAGAGTAAAATTAATTCGAATCAATATAAACTTATGTGAATACGGCTGATGAGACCGAAGTCGGAAGAGACACTTGTATGTTATTCGATTTCTTGGTCAAATTAACACTGAATAAAGACGATCATCACAAAATGTACATACTGTAAATGAAATTAATCAACTATAATCCTTAACAAAATGCACAGTAACATATAAATGTTTTCAAATTATGCATAATATGGTCGATAAGATTAAAAACAACACATATAAGCGAATATTGTTGTTTCGTCACTTGGGTTTTCATCAGTCTTTATTATAATATGCAATATAGTAGCAATGTAGGTAACTTATAAATCAATGATAACACTGAAAAAGTTGAATTACATAACTAATCAGAATTGGTGAAATCTGCAAACCATTAGCAGGAAGACAAAGTGGTGAAGATATATGACAGAGATGAGGTAAGAATAAATAAATTCCATGGAAAGGAGAACAAAAATGGATTAGTGGTTTATTAGTTCTTATATGGCCATGGATTGAATAGGAGTGTTACACATAGACTACAGTATTTAACTCGATTTGTTTAGCTTCTGCTATGTAAAGGAGATTAGATCAAACAGTATCTGGAAAGTTTTTTGGCATATTCTGAATGCCTTGATTCTATTTATTGTATACGCAGGTATGTAAAAGCAGAAATCTCTGTGAATTTCACGGAACCCTTTCAAAACTAGGATGGCTGATACTCATTAGGCTGTTGATTTAGTTGTTTGGTCATACTCCCAATGTAGCTTTCTCTACAGTTACAACCAAATTTCATGGAAACGCATAGATGTTAAAAAACCAAGTAACTTATTCTTCAGTTGAGTAAATACCACTGGTTGGCTAGAAAATAAAAAACATAGATTTGCTGCACAGAATAGTATTTATACAGCTCTAGCCAGTCTATTCTGTAAAATATCAGTAGCTATGTTCCGGTCTGATTGTAATTATAAGAAAGAAGGCTTTTTACCTGAAGGTCGATTCTCCAAGTTTAATAATAACAATAATAATAGCTTCAATTCTCAAGTTTCACTTTGTACATGAGAGTATACCATTTTACAGGCATGATCAAAATGATGTGCCTTTATCCACATACAAAGATTTCAGTAAAGGGTCATTGTTGATTCTAGACATGTTTTTTACATCAAAACTATGTAGGTAACAAATTTCTGTCAACATGGTGGACGTTATCTCTAATTCATTGTTTACATAGCCTTCCATGCAAATCTTGCCACCACTGTGGGGTTGGACATCTAACTACATTTCATTTGTACTTCATGAGCACGAAACCAAAGAAATGTGAGCTCATTCTATGTACACTTCCTCTTACTGGCCTATTTTCACTTTTGATAAGCTATCTACTAATTGCATTTTGTTGTCGTATTCACTGTCGCAAGTAAAACAGTTCGTTGAGTAAATATCATATTTTAATCCTGTCCAGGAGGGTCCAGAGTTAAATCGCAATGCTGCCTCAAATATTTAAGTGAATGAGTTGAGAATGTCTACCATCATCATCGAAGTTGGGCAAGAATATGATACAGTCCCTATCATAGTCCCTCCACCAACGTAGCTGGGACAATGCCGGAGTTTAATGTTATTGAATCAATACGTAAACAGGCCGTTAGTCAATTTAAAAAAAAATTTTGTATTTGATTATGTTTGGAGTCAGAAGAACTAGAGATTAATCACCTCAATCACTTTGAAGACAAAACTGATTAAATGACCTATTTAGAATACTGCAACAGCTGAACGTGAGTCTCTATGAAATCACAATGTCGACCCTATATTTTATGGATAAAAACGTTAAAGAAATATTAGAAAAGCACAGAATTTGCAGTGTTATTACAAAAAAATACCTACAATTTGTTGTAATGGAGGAGGATGTCGGTAGATCGTGATTACTTAGTTGCTTTGTAACTTATCATGTGTCGCGTCATTTTGTAAGTTATAGTCGTACTTGACCCGTATTGAAAATCATACTGTATTTGTAAAGAGTTTCATCAGTCTTTCTTTTTCAAAAAAGAAGGGGTGTTATGTCGGGCGATTCAAGTAGAGTAACTAGCTTTTTGGACTGTTTTTAGAAGAATGTTTCAATTTTTTTATTTATTGTCATGTATCCATCGATCTAACCTCTCACTAGACTGATAAACTGTTTACATACCTTTTGTTATACAAGATCTAAGACCAATAAATTGTATACTTGTACCCTCGGTCCTTAGTCATTATTGTTTCAGTTTTGAAAAAATGTTATTCTCCCTATTGATGTGATGCCTGGATAGGTTTTATGTATATATAAATGGATAAGCAAAATCTAGTAGGACTGATTATCTAGTGGTTGGCCTAGATATCTTGTGTTCTTCATTTTGACTTAAGGATTAGTTAGTCATAAGGCAGACGCGTTAGGGTACTGATTAGTATTAGCGAGGTCACACTACTTTCTATGCGTTGGCCCAATTATTCAAGACATAACAATATACAAGTTCATCTTTATTGATGTTCAAAATTGATAGTGATGAATGTGCCATCACAAAATGGCATAAAAATCTATTTTCTCAGTTGCCTCCTACAAAAATACATTTTGAAATGTAGTTAGAAAGAAATTTGCTATAATCAGACCAAATGGTGCGGCCATAGCTCGGTTAGTCTTACATTAGTAAATATAGAAATAACATCTTGAGATATCATATGTTCGCCATCAATCCCCTCAATTTGGAAATGAAGTCAAACACCTCTTAATACTTTTGTTTACAACACTTACAAGGTACCTTACAATTTTACGATATGGAAAATTGTACATTTTAAAATCAGAACATAGTAGTAGTCCAGACTTATGAATTTTAGAGAAACTGTAGATTCTCACTGTGCTTGAGTTCATTCATGTAACTATTCCTTATTGTTTAGTCTTCGGAAGGAACTAATCAACTGTTGTTCTGCCTTTATTTTCACAAAGATTTCAGAATTAAGTATTGGACTCATTTAATATTCTCTGTGTTATGAGTAAAGTCATTATAATAACAGTCAGATTGAATGTACTTTCAATTAAAGTGGCTTTCATTACTGCATACTACTTACGATTTCATTTGTTGTATTAACTTTATATCCATTAAGTATCTTTTAAATGTCTCTAATTAACTAGGAATTTCTGAAGAAGTCGTTGATGCATTTGATTCAGTGGCTTATGTGTCTACACTTGGACATTTACATGTCTAAGTACATAATTGCATTTAGACATGACATCAAAATTATACTAATTTACTTTTAGAAAGTATAAATTACTGTTGCTATGTTATAACTAAAATGTATTTCAAGCTACTCGTTGATTTATCATGGACTAAAGTTGATCAGTCTCTGCTACCATATATGCATCCTGAGTGAATTGTCTCGACATAGTGATAGGTCAACACTGGGATGCAGGCACATCCAACTGACCAGTCCCAAATTGGGCGAAATGCGTTTTCTGCATTCCGGTTGCCAGCCACAATCCTATAAAAACAATGTTGCTATGTCACTTATATATTTAAACACAGCATTTTCTTAATAATATGGTAATACAAATGTATGTACTATACAAGATAATATTCATCCTGTTTTTACAGGAGAGGACAAAACTAGGATACCTAAGCCAACACAGGTTGTTTTCGTAATAAGGCCACTTCCCTAGCCATTCTTTTTAAAAATCTAGCTCGTAAGTGTTATGATGCGAGAAAGAAGGGAAGGAGGATTTGGTTGGTAGACGCAAACGCCAATGGAGTGGGTGCCTAGTTGATAATGCACAACTAACCAAAGCCCACTCACCCCCTCAGTCCAACAATAGAAGAACCGAGAACTGAGAACCGGATCGTATTATATTTTAATCATACCTCTATATATACATAAAATCAGACCACACGGTAAACCAATCACAAATCCGACATTGATACAGAACAAAGGAAAGAGTGGCAGTGAATGGGTACAACTTGTAAACAATTAAGTAATCATAGTTCATAGTAAATAAACAATGTACTAAGAGTAATTACACTAAACGAGAGAACCGGGCAAGGGAAACGTAACAGTCATAGAAATAAAATGATTGCATTACTCATGAATAAAACAATGAGAATAGTCCTCCAAAATACAATTCTGAAAGTTTACTACTTTTCTTTAATTGCCCGATGTAACAACAAAGCAGCAGGATATTCTAGGCAAATGAAATCTTATGAAAGTTTCTGACAATAATACGTTCCTAAACCATTCGTTACCTAACGATCCTCCAGGCTATGTGCATACATTGCTTAGAATAAAGATTTTCCATTTCTTCCTGATAGAGATATTCAATATACACAAACTCAAGTTAAGCGATATACGTTTGCTATCATTCTTTCATTGTTATAACTAATGTATCATCCCATGAAGACAGTGAATATAACTTACTTAGAAAAAATTATAATCGCATATGAAAGCATTTCGAAACGTAGAAAAGATTCTCGTTGTCGTCACTTTCACTATGGAAATCTGGGAATGTAATCAGGTATCGCCCACTATAAATAATATAGGTAAAAGGTGTGGCGATCTAGAATAATCAGTTCAAATATACCAAAATAATAAAATGACGGAAGTGTGTTTCAATCCGTAATGTTTTTTACAGACATGTCGCTATACGATATCACTCAAGTATTCGTTCTTATGTATGAGTATTTCTCTGTCTGATTACTCATTATTTCATTGCGTTGCTTCGAATCAGTATGTTGAACTGATCATCATATTCTGAACATGTCATTGATCTTTCTATACCCACCCCCCCCCTTACTCTTATCTATATTCAAGGTATTGGCATTTTGAAACAGAATGATACTATATGTTCCTGGCTCGACTGACCGTTAGTTATTTTGTGCGTCTACTACTAAGGATTACTACTTCTACTACTACTAATACTATCACTACTACTACTACAACTACTAACCAAAATAATGTTAGCTTAGAAGAAAACCAAAATTTCGTTTATCGTACAACCTTAATTTATATTTAATAAAGTTCAAAAATGAATGAGATTTGTCATTTCTGACAGAGTATCATAAGTTCATCACAGTTGGAAGCCACCATTTCAACTTTTATGCGTCACTTTAAAGAGTATCCATTATCTGGTAATAAACTACATTACAAATGACTATGATGAAAAACCTGGTAATTAATGTTAAATGCAAGACATTTATAAAAGTTAATCTTTATCGTGCAATGTTACTACTAAGAATTAACCAACTAGCTATTTCGTCTTAAATCAAGACTCTTCAGCGTTATGTAAACTATTCAAAATTCTAAAATATTAAAGCTATTACCTCTTGCCTCGTCTTTTGATAACGGTTGGTGGAAGAGTTGGATAGAAAAATGGTAGGGGCGGTCAAACTAAAACATGTTATCAGTCCACTAAGTATTTCATTTTTTGTAAGCTATGTTAGTAACTGTAAACTACCTGGAGTCTGCTTGATATTTACCATGAATAGCTTTAGACACTGGATTATATACCTCTGAAGTGGTCACCAGGGAACAAGTGTATTCATACTTTATATTTATCTAAAAGTTAACCCACATTATTATTTCGTACTTAAGTCTCCCTGATTCCTTCCTGTGGAACTATATTGTCGTTTTAATCTTGTAAACCTGATCTCGTCTTCCGAATGTAATACGACAACTTGAACCTATACGCCTAAGCGTCGGGTTCTATGTTGTTAGTGATTCACTGACTGATTGACAAACTAAACTTTGGTAATGCTTATAAAAATGTATCTACTACGGTAATATTTGTTTCACTCATCCTTTACATAGGAATCGATTAAATTGCATCTCAATAGTCTCTTGTTTCCAAGTACTCTATTATTGTGAAATTAAAGGAAGATAAAAATAGTTTAACATAGTAGTATATAAGTAGTATGGATGAACTACTAAAATCACTCCCAAAACTGTCTGGATTATAATAATAGTAATAATTTTTAGATTTTTCAACCAAGTAAAAAGGGGGTGGGGAATTTATGGTAGTTATGGTTTAAATCAAACAAAAATAAACTTGAATGTTCCGTTTTTTTTACTCATGTCTGAATATACTACTGAGATTATAGTTGGATTGGGTGTATAAATCTAACTGTATGTTCACTTTATAGCATTATTAAACTTATTAATCTGATACATAACGTATCTCCATTTGAAAATGTTTCATTTCTGATCTGTTTGTATATTGTTCTTTTCTAGGTTGTGTAGTGTGAACGATTGTTGTCTAATAGCTGATAGAAATTGTTCCATTTGATATATGCAATTATAGTACTAAGCAATTGACGTAATTGTCGTTTATTTGTAGTGTTACACTATCGATGACGTGGTTTGATTAATTTTGTATTTACTACTGGTAAATGTTCATATGTAACTTAGAAGACAATCCAAAAGATTCATAACATTCATTAACCTACGTTAGACAACAACTGAAAACTAGTAGATAATGAACGTTTATTTCGTTGAGACAGAAGTGTTAAGCAATATTCATCACGTTGAACGCTTAACTGTTAGACTACTAAACCAACATATTCTACAGTCTCATACATTACCGCTGGTAGGCAACTTCTACACCTATAGTTATCGAAATCTACTGAGCACATCTCATGAGAGCTAAGGTGTTATCTTTTGAAGTTCTTCAGTATTAATTATAAATGAGTACACAATATGACTTAAATCGACTAAAAAAGTTATAAATAGTAACCATTGAAATCAGGCTCAGTGATGCTGATAGTAAGGTATTCAACGAGAGAGATAGGGTCCTATAATCAACGAACATGATATTTCGTACGTTATACAACCTATACATATAGCTTAGATACTTTATTATCAAATGCAACTCAACATCATATAATGGTTTTCCCCCTACCTAATTGTCACTTAAACCCAGATAACTCTGTAAATGGGTGTTATGGAATATGTTGAGTGCCAATTTAATATCAAGAATTAATCGGAATTGGACAGTTATTAATAACCAGAACTCTCCAGAGATGTGTATCTACGACCTCATTGAGGATCCAATCTAGGACTTCTTGGCTCCTTGGCTGACGTTAACCATTAAAACTGACGGTTGCTATTTGTAACTCAGTCAATTTGTTATACATCTGCTTTGACTCATCCATTTTCATTAATGGATAACAACTACCTCACCCAATATGTTTATCAATAGCTGTTTAATTCGAATCAATTCGTATTGAATTAACCTGATATTACTGTTAGCTGACTGTTTCATCTTAGTAAAGAATTCTTCAAGAATGTACAATCGCAATCTAAACATGCATCAAACTTGTAACAACTATCTAATCATCTAAATATCAATTTGATTGAATTATAAAGTGTTTTTGTTGGGTAGGCTCAGAAAACCCCTCGAAACAAACTCAATCTGGCATAAAAATCAATAGGAAATATTGTGTCCAAACAGGACGCGAATAGTTATTTCTATCCTTAACTTCTAGACAGAAAGAAGTCACGGGCTATGTCTGTGATTGGTCAGTTATCTTAGCACTACTGTGTTAGAAGGTTACAGAATCCTCTAGAAGCCTGAGGGACATTTATGATAATAAATATATCCTAATTTTCTGTACATAATTGAACTCTTGCGGTAAAGTGTTTTCTGCAGTGTTACCTGTCTTCACTTTCGTGTTCCTGTTGACGAGTAGTTTCAGCCTGGGAATCGAATCATAACTTAGGAGTTGAAACGTGCCGTCAACCTAGACAGATAACAATTTACAACAGAGATCTTTGCGGTCGATTAAACACTTGAACCACGCGTCACAACAGTTTTAAAGTAAAACTTATCTTCACTTTAATTAGTTTTCATCTATTTATGTAGTAACATTAATTTATTACCTTTCACTGATTATCTAGGCTACACTGTATTTTCTTACCTTCTTTCCTACTTTTTCCTTCTTCCTTCTGTTTTCCTTCTTTCTTTCCTTCTTTTTTATTCTAACTCATTGTTTCTTTTCTCTTTTTTCTTTTTATAAATAAACATTAATCAATTCTATTTGATACATTTGTAATTAATCGAAATATTATTGTGTTACATTAAAAAAAATTCATGTTTTTCTCAGCTTTTTTTTTTTCAAAAAAATTTTCTTTTCATTAGTAAATTGAATTGTCTAATTTTTTTTCCCACTTTTTTCTTTTCTTTTCTTTTCTTTTTCATATGAATCAATGTTAATTATGAGTGAAAATTGTGATTTTGTAAATCACTTTTTTTTTTAGTTTTGTTAAAGTGAACATTTAATTTTAAAGGAAAAAACAAAACACATAAACAAACCAACACAAGATAGAAACAAAATTTAAAATTTAATTTTTTTTTTCATTTTGTTTATTCTTCTTTCTTTTCGTCAAATTTATGTACGCTATAGAAGAAAAGAAAAGATAAAGGAAGGGGAGTTATGAAAGGTGAAAGATGAGTGACACGGGGGGAGGGGGTGCATAGAAACATATGAGTATTGATTTACTTTGGTTTTGATTGATATTTCAATTAATGTTAACACATGATTAAAATATATTCGTTTCGCACTTGTATGGGACTCCTCAGCAGTGCGCACTGTAGATACCGCCTCAAAAGCTTCAGATTGGTGAGCAACTTATCTTCTGCATTGCTGGGTCGGTCGTCATCTACTGGTAGAGTTCCATTTCCATCAATTTCTGATATATAAAGCTGACGATCATCCATCTTAACTTAATTGTGAAAATCACCTCACTAGTAACTATCTTCAGGAAGTTCTTGAATCTCTAGTGATAAGTTGTGACTGGTGGAGTTCAGACTTGTTTGCAGTGAGACAATTATCACCAGTGACAATCGATGATCGTCTCGCTATACGTTACTTAACTTGATGTCACTTTTACTTCTGATCTATCTTGGTGTTGCATGTTTTGCTTATATCAAAGAGGGTTGTCGTTTAATATAATATGTGAAGCGATTACTCAGTTTTGGTATTATCAAGCACTTATTATTGTAATATGTCAATTCTTGTATATTACCGATCATTTTATATTGTTCCCCATTATTTTTTTTTCACGGACTATTGAGGAGAGACTATGTCGTGTCGCGTAGAGTATTGAAAGCTGTTAGTAAAGTGTTTGGTGAGAACTGTGTCGTCATTCTAAATACGGTTATAGACAAACATTTAAAATCCTGTAGACAGCTACCTAATGCTATTCTAACTGATATAAACCGCCCTCTTCATTTACATATTTTACCTTGTATATCTCCCGGCAGGACGCGATGCTGTTGTATTAGAATTCAACTACGTAAAGAAAAGTATAAATGCTCTGCTACTCCATATTTCGTACATGTTCTATTTGATAAAATGGTCGTAGGAACCGATCTGACGAAAAATCTGTACTTTTAAAATACACATTATTATATAACACTAAGATTCCTGTTACTTATGTTACCGTAACATAGAGTTTACACACAAATACATATCGCCTTTGTCCTAAGTTCGTAGACATTGCATATATACAAATGTATCACTTTTCAAATGTGCACTTGAAAAAACAGTAACATATTGAGACACTGTATACTAAAAATTTATATTGTACTAAACATACTATTGAATAAAGTTATTGTTATTAGGCATCACAAATTGACTGAAGTAGAAATTCTACCTTTGAATGCCGACGCTGTGATGTAGAAGATTAGGTGTTCAGCAACCTGTAATCCCTAGAGAGGAAGAATCAGAGGTAGACACTGCTGAGAAATTTCAAACTACAGCGAAACAGCTGTCCAGTGCCCGCTGGTTCTCAAAGGTACCCTGCCAATATCAATCTGTGATGAATTCAATCAACTAAATTATCTTTGTAAATAATCTCGATTTAGCAAATTGAAAATAAACACAAATGTAAATTGAATTAAAATAAACATACACATGACATAAAATATCATTATGATTATCCACTTGCATGCAGCGTATTAAGATATTTTGCATAAGTCATTTTAAATGAATCAATGTATCAGGATAGAAGAACTGGAAAAGAAAGCCCAGGATCGGTTTAGTTGAAGAATACTGGTCGGCTGCCTATGCTCCATGTGTGGTAACACTCCTTGATTGATTGATTGAATGTATCAGAATGCTGTGGATGAATGAAGGTGTACTGTCTGCATGTAGTTAAATGTTGTAAAGATTTGTACACGTATAAACCCTAAACTAAGTTGATAGAAATGAATAAACAATTTGAAGGATTTTTAAGTTGGATTGTGACTGGCAAGCAGATTCTGTGAGTCACGTTTCACCCTATTCAGGACTCATTGGCTGGATGTGCCTGGATTCTGCTTGCTAGTCACAATCTAACTTACACATTACTTGTGTATTATTGCTGTATAGAGGCAATCCGCTCAGGATGCATGTATGGAAGCAGAGGTTGACCAGTTTCAGTCCATTACAAAACCCACGGGAAGATACAAGCTTATTCTAATTTGAAGAATATTTAGTCACATCATGTAAAGTTAGAGTGAGAGTAAATGAATGTGATGATAAATATGGATTAAAAGTGAATGTATATTTTGTTACCAGTAGTATAATCGGATTGTTTAATTAAACAAAATAATTCAGTAATCCTTTAATACACAACACAATTTTGTTCGTCTAAACTCCCGGCCACTCAAGCCGATTTACCTACTATCTTGATTTTTCCAATGAAAAATTAGCGGTAATTAGATTCAACTCATTGGTTTTAAAGTATATGAACTATTCATTTCTGAAAACAGTATCACTTCTGTTACTAATAACAAATCATGAAGGTAGTACTACGAAATTTGGTTCATTTGTGGTTGTGTCTCAATTATTCAATCAATCAATACCTGTTACACCATATGGAGCATACATTAAAGAGGTGGTGTATTCTCCAACAATCTTGCTAAAAACACTAACTTATTAAGTCTACTAAGAGCTTATTCTGAAGCATGTTTATGTTGATTGTGTATTCATCTTAGTTATTGACTTCTGGTGATAAACAACTGTAACTATGTAGAGTGATATATGAGTAAACACAATGTCATATTGTATTAGAGTATCACAAAACAATACATTTTATAACTCTACATTTAGAAAACTTTCTACAACCATAAATCACATTACTTACTTACTTATGCCCGTTACTCCTCGCTGAGGAGCATAGGCCGCTCACCAGGGTTCTCCATTTAGCTCTGTCCTGAGCAATCCTTTCCAATTGCTTCCAGTTGCTATTCATCCTTCTAATGTCTGCTTCCAATTCTCGACGCAGAGTGTTCTTTGGCCTTCCTCTTTTCCGTTTCCCAACAGGATTCCATGTTAATGCTTGTCTCGTGATGCAGTCTGATGGTTTCCGTAATGTATGTCCTATCCATTTCCATAAATCACATTAGACCATATAAACTAACATACGCTGGAACAAACATATACAATGTACGTTTATCTTTTCCAGCATTCAACTAACACGTTCTAATGTATTAATGGATACAAGTGGTTAATTTACTGATAAAGAGAGCAATGAATAGTTCATGGTGTTAAAGATGTAATATTATCATGGTTTTTGAGGATGTATAGAAGGCATTTCCTTTTCATAGAAACGTTGTAACAATTTTCTTAATTTTCAACCAGTGTATATTGTATAATTGTAATGTATCATTGTTGCATTTCATTGACATTGAAGCCTGCAGTTATAAAGATATGCTAGTTGTCTACCTAGCCAAATCATTAGTCCTTATTGTTATCTAAAGATGACGACGGACAGACGAAGAATCACAAGTGACAGGACACAGTACAAATCACATTATTGTACGTTATCAGACAGAAATATAATCAGTATTTGACTAGGATAAATTTGTATCTACCAGTTGATTTTTTATAGATTGAAATTAATCAGTCTCTGTTGCTATAAATGTATCCTAAGCGATGAACCACATGTATAGTTAAAGTTGGATTGTAACTCGCATGTGGAATCTATGAGGCGCGTTTCGTCAGTTGGGACTCGTCAGTTGGATCCACCTGCATAACAATGTTGATGTTCACATCGGAATTCGAATTCAGTCCATTTCGTGTCAAACGCCACCGAGTTCGTCACTAGGTTACTGAGTTCAAACAGTCACACTTATGCAACGAGTGTATATGTTATCTAAAACGAATCTGTATCAACATTCCGATATAGGTATATTCAGCCGACGAGTCTGAAATAGACCGAAACGCGCGTCCTGGATTCCGCTTGCTAGTCACAATTTAAAGCAAACAATCATTTATTATTTAAATTTAAATTCTATAAATCAGGTATTGATGGTAATTTAAAACGTTCTATTTAACAAACTCTAATTAAGCTGTACACTTAGAAATTGAAATTAATTGCTTATCCTAATGAATGGCATAGAATAAGGACAAAGAGAACTTTTGAAGACCAATAACAGCCTGAGACTTTAGGTTAGTTGAAATGGTAAATGTCATTAGTCTAATCAATAAATCTAAGTCAGAATTAACCTAATGAAAGTAAAACGTTATTTGTGATTAGTTTCAT
This sequence comes from Schistosoma mekongi, assembly GCA_034768735.1. NCBI lineage: Eukaryota > Metazoa > Platyhelminthes > Trematoda > Strigeidida > Schistosomatidae > Schistosoma > Schistosoma mekongi. Next base: position 567,447 of record CM068312.1, read on the forward strand.
TGTTATTTGAGAATAGATTGGTGAAATGTTAATGAAATATAGTTCATATTATGACGACTTGTGCTGTGTAAAACTTGAATAAAACAAGATTTATAGTGTGAACTTCGCCTGTAGCCCCTAGGGTTGCTGCCGGTCCCAAGCCCGGATAAAGGAGGAGGGTTGGGCATGGGGCTAGCAACCCCATCCCGTAAAACAGCAAACGTGCTAAAAAAACGCTAACCAGTAAAAACCTTTATAACCATCTTTTTACTGTGAACCAAGTATAGATTAATGATTTATGCTTGGAACCACTGTAATATTCATTCATATGTGAAGTAATTCTTGCAAAGTTTATCGGTTAGACAGAGAATGAATGAAAGGCCTATTGTATTGAAAATGATCTGATAAATTTTAGTGACACATATAAATTTCTTTATCATCATCTCTGTGGATTGACAATGGTAACTCTACTACAAAATTATGATGTATTTAGTCACTATGCAAATTATTTTTATCCATCCATCTCAGTACGAATTCAAAAAGTTCGTTTGGCTTTGGCCAACTTACGTCACCTATGGCGTAGACGAGATATTCGTCTCTCAACGAAAGGAAGAGTGTACTGCGCAACAGATCGCTCTGTCTTACTGTATGGATGTAAGACGTGACCATTAAGGGTAGATGACACTCGGTTATTAGTTTTTGACCATCGATGTCTACGAAACATCGCCCGCGTTAGCCGGGATCAACGAGTAAGTAATAACGAGGTTAGACGACGGGTGTTAGGCAAATGTGGTAAATCAGTCGATGAGGTTGTGAATCTTCATCGACTGAGGTGGTTGGGACATGTGTTGCGTATGCCCAGCCGCCGTCTTCCACGATGCGCAATGCTGGCTGATATAGGAATAGGATGGAAGAGAGTTAGGGGTGGCCAAACTATAACATGGCATAAATCCATGAAGTCACTGACTGCCGGTTTGAGTCGTGTAGGTATCTACAGACTGTCTGGATGGGGTCCTCGCGATTACCGTAACCAGTGGCTAGAAACACTGAGTGACATGGCCCAGAATCGGTCACAATGGCGCAGATGTATTCACTCATTGTCCTCGCTTAAATTATGAGCTTTAAATTATTCCATTACTTCCTTTCAACGCCTCCTGAATCATATTCTATATGTTCACATTCCTTGTTACTATTATTATTTTATTTTATAGAAGTGATTTCTACTAGTGGTGGTGAGGTTAATCTTGCGGTGCCATGGAGTTATGGCAACTTGAACCGATGCACACATGTGCCAAGTTCTATGTTGATTATACATACATACAAACTATTCAGTCATTGATAATCTCTTCTCATTGATTTCAAGTGGCGAATAGATCAGAACCTTGACTGAGTCATGAGATGACTAAGCTCAATCATTCGAAGTAACATACTTTTTCGTTTTTATATCGTGCTCTGACAGATTACTATTTATAAATTGAGCAATAAAAGCCAAGTAGCACTACAGAGTTGCTTTACGATAGTGAAGGACTCAAGAATAGTGGGTATCCATAACGTAACAAAAGGGAACGAGTACACGAAGTTAAAGTTCTATGTCTGTTTTATGTCACTTTGTGTTATAATTCATGTATTCCATGTCATCCGCCGTGTATATGAGTATTTTCCTACTCATCTACTTTGTTAGATTTTTTACGTGCAGTATGTTAAGCGGATCCTCATATTTACTACTCGTCACTGATTGTATTACTCCTTTGTGTTTTTTTTTTTAATTTTTGGGACATTAGTATTTCTATATTCATTTATACATTATGACACATATTATTCACTTGTCTACTTGATTACTGGATTACAGGATTGATTGACTACTAGGTTGTTGTTCTCTGGATTCATGTCTATTTGATTGTTGAGTACTGATTGTCGACTGCTTGTGATTCTATTACTGAATATTACAATACAATTCTACTTCTACTAATACTACTTATCAGTATACACTATGTTTTGTAATTCAGAATAACAAGTTCTAATGAGAACATTACACCAATCAACATCAATCTATGACGTAATCCAATTGATTTCCACAAAACACTACCACAATTCAAATGGGATATTTATTTACGTTTTTTTTTTAATTAAAAGTTTACAAAGAAATAAAGTACAATCCACGAAACAAAAGTTGACAACAACAACAACAACAACGAAACTCAAATGAATTTGATAAAGAAACCTTAAATAATGTAATCAATTTAACATCATTGATGATTGTCTATATAAACGTAATTGTGGATTACGTAATAGTGTATAAGTTAATAACCAACGATTACGTAATCGTATCTTTTTATACAAATCATCATCATTCATTCTATTATTACTATTATTATTATTAATAGTATTATTAATTAGTGATAAACAACATTTTATTTGATCACCATTACTAGAAATCGATAAATTATTGAATGAATAACAACAATATTGATGATAGTTTTGTACTTCCATTAAAAAATCAATATCATATTGTTGATCAATATCTGAACTATAATATAATCTCTGCTGCTCCTGCTGCTGCTGCTGCTGATGATGATGATGATGATGATTTAAGTATTGATCAACTAATATCCATAGAAATACACGTACTGTTGGATTGAAATGCATTATATCAGCATAAATATAACCAAGATATGTTATGTAACCAATATCAATAAAATGTAATACATTAGTCATTGAGAAATTATCTAATCGACTAATATTTATCATAGAAATTAATGGAATATATATAATACGACAGAGATTATGTAATAGACCATAGACAATATTATAAAAACTTGAAATAAATACAAATTGTTGTAATGAACGTAGATTATTGTAACCAATCAATTGACCATTACATTGTGTATACATAAATTGTATTAATAACTTTTGTATAATAAATGATGCTAAAAATAGTAGGATTTCAGGCCACCAATGTAATATAAAATTATTTATAAATGTATATGATGTAAATAAATTCAATGATATAATTAATGAACATACTACTAATAACATAAAATATAGTAGTATTTGTAAGTAATAACCACATATTAATGCAGCAATTTGATAACTTGGATAAACTAATGAACTATATGTTATAAAACTTGGATTCAATAGAATTTTCTGCATTTCTGGTAAATACAATACACCTTTAGTATACATTTTTATACATAGTTGATAGTAATTCAATAGAATTTCATAAATATTAATCATATTCATTATTAATGCAATGAATATACTCAACAGAAAACATAACCATAATAAATCAATAAAATAATATAAAAATGCATAGAATAAGTGTAGATGATTGTTTTTTATCATCGCGGCTGATGAAGCTAATAAGTGGAAAGACGAAACATTAATATAATTAAATAAACTATAAACATATTTACAATTTGTATAACCTAAATTCTGTATTATATTAGCACTTAATGATGGTGAGAATTGTTCAATATTCTTTTTAATAGTTTTTCTTAATTGCAATACACATCCAATTAATTGTATAGTAAGGAAATAATGCAGTAATAAGCTAATACACATACTCCATATTAAACTAGTTGGATACCAAAAATTATATAAACATTTTGGTAATTTTAATAATTTATATGTTAAATACTGCAGAAAATTCACATTTATTATATTATGTTGTATACTACTTATATTCAATGATCTATTAGTAGTATTTGCATTACACTGTGTTTTTAGTCTATTTTTAACATAATTCAATACAAATTTTACATATAATGTTGAATTTGATGGAAATGATTGAAAATATGCATTATGTAATTGTTTATAATAATGGATAGTTTGATATACAAAGTAAATGCCTACAATACAATAACCTAATGATGTTGGTAACAAAGTACTAACACGTGATAATTTATTATAACTATCATTGATTACAATTTTATACATACAAATAAATAAAAATAATGAATTAATAAATGAGTAAATAAAACCAAATATCCATGCAAATAGTCCACCATATGTAATACTTAAAAATATTGGTAATACAATAATAGATAGAAAGCATATAACAAATATCTTATAACCAATAGTCATCCATATTGGTGCATTATAATAAACTTGCCTTATATGATAATTATCTGTAAATATACCACTGATTAGTATAAAACTGCATAGATAACCAGCTGTATAAATGAAAGGGATACGTTTAAATATTAATGTATTCAATGGTGTAGGCAAGCCAGGATAATGTGATAAATATTCATAACATATCAAAAACCATCTCATCAATGTATTTTTTGTTTTAGATTTTAAGCTACTTATTTTATGTTTTTGAGTAGTATCAAAAATTGGATGAAAGTTTCGACGTTTTGTTAAAAATGCTATAATAATTGTATAACCAATTGATATAAAAAATAGAATGAAATAAAATTGTTCAGATAATTCACGTACTTGTGAATTATCTTGGATTAAATATTGATTTACTGTACTGTTATTATTTTCTACAAATAAATTGATCAATTCATTAATATTCCAATGTTCATTAATGATTGGTGATGGTGATTTCATTATTCTGTTTAAGATAAAGTGTAAACCTAAAAAAAAAACAATAAACAAACAAATAAACATGTAAGCTATAACTTGTTAGAACTTTATGATAATAGAAGTAATCAACTGAATATATTAGACTGATGCAGAATAGCAATTTTTTCAGCGATTCCTAATCCGTATCTTCAAGTTGTAGAACGCTTAACTATCTGCATTATTGAGCCACTGTTTAAAGGTAGGATTATCACTTACGAGGAACATCCCATTCAGGTGTTTCATATTGAAACGAAACAAGTGTCTAGTTCTCCTTCTCTGGTTTTTAGTGGTACCAAACCAACATCATTCTTTTTGCGGAAGCTTGCAACTAATCGGTTTCCTTTTTTTCTAAGCTTATGCAATAGTCATTTTTTCATTTCTTCATCTACTTTGCACCTACTTCGAGTTTCCCATACATAGCAGACATTTTGTTTACCTATAGCACCTGTTGATCTGATTGTCAGAAGAAGAGTTGGTCTTGTGACGTTTAAAGAAATTTGGCTTTTACCATGAGATATCATAATTCTCTGAAATGAAGACTCCCCAACACCATGGGTAGAGTTTTGATAGTTTAAGTGAATTTTTCTGGATAGCATTTTTTAGTAAGGTTGCTTTTGCAAGATAAGGTTACTATCTTGTGTCTTTAACTGTTATTCCTTTTTCCGAGCTTGGGACAGGCAGTAACTTGAAGGAGAATTCCATGGGGAATTTCAGTTCAGTTGCATGGAACTAAGACTCGGAGAACTGTGGAAAGCATTATTTGAAATATACAAGTTTTTACAAACACTTGTTTTTATGAGATAGGCCAAATCTGTTGACTAGACACTGTCGAAAACCACCTTTTTTAACATAGAACATACAGACTTGCAAGCAAGGAAAGAATTAAGAATATACACTGATGCTGGGCTGAAAATACATAAATCAAATCATCAAACTGTTTCATAAGACTATCGCTAAGTTGGAATTTTTAAACAGTAAGGCCAAAAGTTAGATCAAATGACATAATGCTCTTGAAAGCAAAAACGGATATCAAATGATTGAATGGCACTTGAGAACGGGTGGAAATTAGTTACCAGAACAGAATTGTTTTTCCAAAACTTCTAGTAGATATCGTTTGCACCTCAAATGTTACAGGCATTGATTGACTTATAAACTGCATCAATATCAATCTATGACAAATACAAGCAAATAAACTGGATACTTATCTTCACTAAATCACTTCAGTTTAACACAAAAATATAACTCATGTATGTTATCGTATGGGAACCCTAGATTTTTGATCATTTAATTCTTGTTAATAAAATACACAATATTAAAGGGTTCATTTAATTACTCTATAGTGTTAATATGTCCGATTTACGAAAGCTATGATTAGTAACAGGTACATTTATTCCATTGTGTTATTTTTGCAATCCTAACAACTCAGTAGACCAAGAAGTAACGCAGTGTAATATGACACAGTATAATCTAATTCTTAGTCTATAAGCATTGCATCAATGCAAATGATCCTTCTTCAATTAAACAGGATACAATTAGAATGTATCTTGATCTTTCTGTTGACTTGTCGTGGACTGAAATTAATCAGTCACTGTCGCCACAAATGCTTTCTCAGCTTATTGTCTCGATATAGTGAGAGTTCATAAATATTGTTATAACTAGGTAATCCGCTCAGGATTCACATATTGCAACAGAGACTGATCAGTTTCAGTCCATAACAAACCAACGGAAAGATCTAAATGCATTTTAAATATATATGCATACACATCGAACAAGTGTAGCTGTCTGGACTCACTAATTTAGTGGTGAACTCGAAGGTGAACTAAGTTTTAGTCCTGATATGAACATCAATATTGGAAGGCATGTACATCCTGCTGACGAGTCCTAAATTGGACAGAAGAAGCGTCCTGAATTTCGCTTGCCAGCCAGAATTCATCTCAAAAACTTCTATTGTCATCATCAACAGTGTTAGAAATTTCAATACAGTAACAAATTCTCGGTATCAGACATCACAAGAAATCACTATGATCATTACTGATAGTTTCATTTTCAATTACTTGTCAAACTACTAGAATGATTTATGCATCCTAATATCTTTGTATATCATTTTCATGCATAGAATAGACAATGAAGAATTGGATTGCCATAAATTCAGTGTTTCTATTGACATTTGCCAGTACCTTATTAGTGATAATTTGTAATACGTTTATGATACTACTCAAGTACATATGAGTAGGGTTTATAAGTGACCAATATAAACAACGAACTCAACACATCTAAGTTCAACCTACTAAATCCATTTACATTTCAAACAATCCTTCACATATATATTTGGAACTTTGCCTTACAGTTATTCATTTAAGGAAAATAGCTCTAATACAAAGCAAGAGCAACAAGTATATGAAACTGAGACAACCTGTATAACAACCAAATAGTAAAAGTCACATTGGAAGTTAAGGTCTGGAAAATACACAAATAGTCAAGATAAAATGTCTAATCTAAACAAAAAGGAAACATAACAGTTATCTTCTGGAAGATCATTCTACAAGCTGGTCATTCATTTTGATTTGTTCAATCTATCACTTCCATTCTTGTAACACAGAATGAATTAATAGTTGTGGAAGTAAAAAAGGTAATACTCAAAAGACAGACTGTAGTAGTTGACTACAAACTATCATTTCAATTGTTCGATTTAAATATGTTAACCCTGTATTTTCTATTCATTAAAAAATGCTAAGAGAATGTATAAAACAAATTATGGAAGTATAACCAATTACCTTGTATCATGACAGATACTCATCGTCGTTGTTAATTATCAGCAAAACAACTGTCAGAATAAGGACTAACGTAACGATTCACTCATTTAGTTGAGCTTGATCAATTCATTATGTTACATAAAGGCTATTGTGAAATCATGGTATTGACTCATGTTGAAATGTATCATCAAGTTATAATTCTGAATGTCTATACGTATGAATAACTAGATAGCTACATCTATTTAAAGATTCTTTGCATGTTATTGTTGTTACTATCGGTGTCTGTGATTAGAATGAAATTCAGGTACCTTTTTGTTCTTATGATCTGTAGATATTAGATTAATAGGTGTAATCTATGAGTCTTGTTGAATATTGTATAAGGGCATCAAATACTGACTATGGTTTGAAAATCATTGAAGATTAAGAAATGCTTGACAAATGTTTAGTCTTAATATGAAATATTTCATCAAGACGTATTCTACGATCCTTATAAGGTAAAAAAATCTAGTTAATGTTGACTTCAAGTGTTATTTTTAGTCAGTTAGAGACAGTATGATACAATCATAAATGTGAATCCGATCTAAGTGACTACTCAAATGTAAGAATCAAGGTAAAATATCATGTCGTATAGAATGAACTCAATTACTTGAAAGTTGTAAACTGAATGTTTATGGATGAAATTGTGCTAATGATTATTCTGATAAATCACAAAGTAGACAACTTACTATTTGATATACTGAGCACCTAAAGAGGATTGATCATCTTTGAGAAGTGTTTCTCTGTAGACTATTTCCATTACTTTAGTTTTATATTAACTGAATACTTTGTTCCTTTTATTATTCAATTTTTTCTTACCATTTCTTTACATTATGACACATAAATTATCAGTATACCATTTCACATATATGAACTACGGTAAATTGATTCAGTATAAGTTACTCCAATTCCTCAAAGTCAGACTCTTCAATTCGAACGTGAAGACAGTCCTGCTGTATGGAGCTGAAACCTGGAGAATTACTGCAAACATCCTCAGACGGATACAGGTATTTATAAACAACTGTCTACGAAAAATACTGAATGTCCGTTGGCCGGAAACCATCAGCAACAACTTACTATGGGAGAGGACAAACCAACTTCCAGCCGAAGAGGAAATTAGGAAAAGACGGTGGAAATGGATAGGACATACACTACGCAAACCATCAGACTGCATCACAAGACAAGCATTAACATGGAATCCTGCTGGGAAACGGAAACGAGGAAGGCCAAAGAACACGCTGCGTCGAGAATTGGAAGCAGACATTAAAAGGATGAGCAGCAACTGGAAACAACTGGAAAGGATTGCTCAGGACAGAGTTAAATGGAGAACACTGGTGAGCGGCCTATGCTCCTCAGCGAGGAGTAACGGGCATAAGTAAGTAAGTAAGTAACGTTACTCCAATTGCCAGTTACTATTACTCTTATTTTGTATTAATGTTAGTTTTCCAATTAGTTTAATGAGTGATCAAGTTTTATGTATAATATAAAGGAATGTTTGAAATATAATCCGATTCTATCTGATTAGTTCGTCAATCTTGTGTTCCGGCATTCGACTAAGTAGGCATAGGGCAGATATACAGTGACCAGCTACAAACTCCCATTAATACTCGTTATTATGACTTAATGCGCATAAAGTCGTATCAACTATGTGATCATACGCATCAATCATAATAGTCGTTTCTAATTTCATAACACTATCTTATTCTGACCACTGTCAATACATTTTCTTTTACAGATACATTAACACACAGGACATATTGGCTTCCTACATATTTTCATGACAACTACATTTCCAATTTGTGAAACATTTAATTATTGTGTTTCATTTCATACTCATGAATAGTAGTGAGTATTCGATTAGAAAAATAATTGGTCTCAACATTCGTTTCTAGAATGATACGAAGGGGCGGGGGGGAGGTTATTTTCTGTTTTGTAGAACATTGCAACTTTCATAATGGACATAATTGTCATCACAATCATCATTCAAATGATGATCATTGTTAATTTTGCCATAAAAGTTTACTTCACCAACATCATAGACATCATCATTGAAATCATCAATACAAACATCATCATAAACAGAATCACCATCATCATCATCATCATCATCATCATCAACAACATTAACGTTATCACCATTGTTTTCATGATTTAATTGAAGCAAAAATGTGTAGTTAGTGACGTGGTTAAACATGATTCAAACAAATTCATTGAAAATACAATAACAAAACAAATATGAAACATAATCAATAAGCGGAAATTCATTATAAATAACTTGATATTTTTTCACCTAGCAACAAAAACAAAACCTAATCATAATAATGTTACTTTATTAAAAGTATGCAGTTGATTGATTAACTAAGACAAATTTAATAATTTTCAATGAAAATTTATGATTATGTAATAAAACACGAAATAGATGCATATTCATCATCATTTGAATAAACAACATTGAATAAAGATGATAATGTTAGTTTTATTTTTCTTTATAATTTTGTATCATTCACCCGGTTAACAACAATAATTACTATGTAATTCTAGACAGTGAACAATGACGACTATTGTTACCGGGTACATTTTTGTTTGTATCACTTCACCTTAATATGAATGTGTAATAAGGAATTGAATAGTGTTATTATTTTTTTTTTCGTTTGAAACAATAATGATAAAACAGGATGTATACTGTTTCGTTGTGTGTTTTTCTTTTGTTTAAAATACATACTACTTATAATTAGTATACATTCATTATGTGAATAATATGAATTTTGTTAATTCAATAGGAATATGAAGTTTATCAGCGTATTATGTATCACCTATTTGGATAACACAAATTACGAACAACAATCTGATCATATATAAACTTGAATAGTTATAGTTTGTGATGATTGGTATTAAGTTAAATTCATTGAATTCATCAAAGATTGATGTTAGTAATGCAATATCATTAACTAGAAAGCACTGAACAGCTGTTTTGCCTTAGTATGGGACTCGTCAGAAGTATGCATTCTAGACTACTTCTAATGAGCTTAAAGTTTGTAAACGGATAGCACTTTAATTCATTGAACCAGATTAGGTCCAATGACAGTGGATGATCGTCGCGGTATATCACAAGTTAGTGAAAGTAAGAATTTTATCTTTGAACGCCGTCCGGCCCACTGGTGCAGACAATTAAGAGCTCACTAATTTCTGACACTTAGGGTGGAACCTAAGGTACTGCCCGGGAGTAGTACACTAGAACGAAATGCCTATTCATTGTTTCATGGTTTTCAATGGTACCCTGTGATGAATTAAAACCAACTGAACTTGATATTGATCTGCACAAACTACTTCAGTTCAACTTCTGTTATCTTTCCATATCATTATCACCAATGACTTGCAAATGCCTTTGATTAGTTTAACGTTCTTCGTATTAGTATGCAAATAATGCCGTGTATATAAAAGCAGAGCTTGATGAAGGTCTTATTGACAAAACTATATTGTTTCCTTATATGTGTTTTTTAGCAATATGCAAAGTTGTCATTAGAGGGGAAGGCAACATAATCAGATTAACCGACTCCTAAAAACGTTAAATGACTTATTTAATAGTTAGTAACAGTATTTCAGTTTGCCCCTAATTATTGAATAATGTGCCCAACTAAACTGTATCTCTTGAGCTTAGTTTCGTATTATAGTTGATATTATTTCATATCCGAATATTGTCGTTATGATGAATATAATACAGTCTATCGACAAACATAGCAGATGACAATTAAGACAGTTGCACTTGTACACCAGGTCCTACGTTTGGAACTGAGAACCAGTTTGAACTTTACCTCAACGTTGTATCAGTATTGGTCACCTCAATACCTCACAAGATCTTCAGACACTGTAACCACTGTTTGTACATCACAGTTACTCAACTATTATGTATTGGTGGAATTCTCCATTCAACCAATATGTGATGTGCCACTACAATGCCTAAATATCATTCGTACCAACTGTTACACACCCAAAATGTATGAATTCTATCAATCACTAAATCACACTAAAACTTCAATAACATTTTGAGGTTAATCACTAGTGAACACATTGTATTAGCAATCTCTACGACACCATCTCTATGTAGAAATATAGTTATGATTTATGAGTAACAACCTGTATGTATATGGAAAAGGGCAGATTTCAGTTCACATAACATTTCATTTAAGTTTTGTATGCATTACAATCAACGAAATCAGCTTCTGTTATGCTATACATATAAATCCAAGGAAGTTGTAATTGTGTACAGAGAAGAAGCATCTAACTAAGCTCATGACTAAGATGAAAGTAGTGGTCAAACAAGTTTACTTTGGATAAATAATTCTAACTTGAATAGGTGTATATCCAGAGCTTCAGCAATTAGAAGTAGACTAGAGACTACTCTCCTTGGCAGGATTTTATTGATTTTATGAATGACTTTAAACAAAGAACCTGGTTAGACCTAGTAGTCTGTGTTAACAAGATGTGCAGCAATTGATCTTTTTATTAATTTACTACCATTTGTATTCAATCATGCTGGGTAAAGTCCTCAAACTTTTCTGAATTGAGTCTTCACCAAACGACCAAAATAATGAGCTCCACAGAAGCATGTAAATTCATAAACGTACATGGAGGTGATCATATCCTGTAATTTACTCTTCAGGTTGGCGCTGAGCGTAGGACAGATAGAATGCAGTAATTTTAAGGTAGATGCAAATAACGTTTAATTAAAATTATTGAAAATTTTACTCTTTAAGATGGCTGCAGATTTGTTATCGTTGACATCGAAAAGTATCTTCTTTGGTACAAAGACTTCCGACATTTTAGGGACTATAGACTTCATATTCCTTCCAACTAACTTCGATGAATATTCATTTTCAATAAACATTATCTTCTATAGTTGCTTGTAACTGACCATATAACAATCTCCTTGTAATGATCCTAGTGGTAATCCTTCGGCAGTCCTATCTTTATGTTTAGTAATAATCTCTTTGAAGGTTCTAAGAGATCTCCTAACCACTTTGTTATATATTAGTATGAAACACCAGATACGTCAAGGACAGGGTGAAGTATAATTTCATATTGTTACTTAACCTAAAGTGTTGATGTTGTTGAATTTTGTTTATACGGATAGTGTTCGTACACTGACAGACAATGTTACAAGAAGTGACTAAACGAAGTGTTTATGTCGTTACCAGGTGTTCACATTATTCATAAGTATAACTATTTATTTTTGTATATATTTTATTGTACTGTTTTAGACTGTATGTATTCTTAACAACCGTGATAAAGTAAACGTTTTTTCGGTCACCTGTCGTTATTCCACTAAAATTTCTGAGAATAATCATCACAGTTATTGTTCCATTAAGAAACTATGTAGTCATATGAGGAATTGCAATAGAATTCTAAAACTCCAGTAGCTTCCTTGTATCTAATTTGACACAGGTTTATGTATACCTAACAAGTCATATATAATCTAGGTACTGTTGCAGTCGTTAACTTTGATGCTTTTATAATTCATCTATGTTGATTGTATTCAATTTTTTCATCCTCTTCAGAGCTTCAATTAGTTAATCTTTTGTATCAACCCAGTCTTCTGCTTCTTCTTCTTCTTCTTGTTTTCATTACATGGTTTGGTAAACTTACTGCTATTAGACAATCAAGTCAATCTGAGCTATCTCTATACTTTTGATAGGACGTGTTATTATCAGACTATGATAATTGGTAAGTAAACTAAGTTGGCATCAATATTCTTTCATAATGTAGATAGTGCCATGTTACTTTCATATTAAAATACCAGCTGTAATAGTCATAAAAAGGTCAACTTGAATTGATGAAATTCCTGCAGTGAATATGACGTTGGATCATTTGTTGATTTAATAAAATTTTCAAGTTTTATGTATCCATGAAGTTTGTTAATTTTACACTTCATATCAATGAATATTATTGCCAAGCATAAAACTTCTAATTGTCCAGCTGAAAAAAAGTTATTGAATAATGAATTGAACACAAACGTTTTGGTATCATTTGGAGCTACAGGTTCCAATTTCTAATGTCTATAGACTTCTCATAAGATTTTAAACAACAGAGATTGTTGTTATATTCAATAAATAGTTCATATTTTGTTCGAGTTAGACTGTGCTTTTTGAAGTGGAGTCGAGGACAAACGTTTTGCCCTATTCGAAACTAGTTAGCTGGATATATCTACATATCAGGGTTAATGTTCACATTGGGACTCGAACTAAGCTCATTTCGTAGTAAAACCACCGCGTTCATCACTATTCTACTGAGTCCAGACTGCCACACTTATGCAACGGACATATATATATATATATATATATATATATATATTTAGAATATCAACCGGAAGATCCTAATACATTCTAATTTATGTTCTGTTGTTAAGATATCATATGAAATGATTATATAATATATCACAATAGAGCAATCTTATCTAATCTATAAGTAGCATGAATTGATGAATAACAAATTGGGTTGGTTATTTTTGTGGAGATTGGTTATTCTATTTGATTAAATATATCACAGCCTCTAGTGTGGAATCTGGGGATGCGCACTGCTGAGGAGTTTCACACTAGAACAAAAGAGCTGCCCAGTTCTCCCTTGTTGTCAATGGTACCCTGCCAACATCAATCTGTGATACATTCAATCAAATAGAATAACAAATTAATGACTATACACAAGTTCGAATGATGTAATCAAAGCAAAAAATTACCAGTTATTATTAAAAAACAATGAGATAATGAGATTAGGGAAATTGTTACAAACATAAAATAATAAATTGACTGAAAACAATGTAGAATTTAATCTTTAACTTATTATTGATTGTTCCTATTACGTAACATTTTGTTGTTGTTGTTGTGTTGTTTCATTTCATTTGACTGAATTTATTCTATTTGATTAAATATATCACAGCCTCTAGTGTGGAATCTGGGGATGCGCACTGCTGAGGAGTTTCACACTAGAACAAAAGAGCTGCCCAGTTCTCCCTTGTTGTCAATGGTACCCTGCCAACATCAATCTGTGATACATTCAATCAAATAGAATAACAAATTAATGACTATACACAAGTTCGAATGATGTAATCAAAGCAAAAAATTACCAGTTAATTATTAAAAACAATGAGATAATGAGATTAGGGAAATTGTTACAAACATAAAATAATAAATTGACTGAAAACAATGTAGAATTTAATCTTTAACTTATTATTGATTGTTCCTATTACGTAACATTTTGTTGTTGTTGTTGTTGTTGTTTCATTTCATTTGACTGAAATTTTATCTAAACACAAATCATATTCAACACTTTTCATACTATGAAATAAGCATATGAATAACAAATGTAACAGAAGAATATAAAATAAACTGATGTATCCAACTCTATTCAACTCCTATTTTACAACCTTTGGATATTTTATAACATGAAGAATTAGACGAAAGGAAGACAACAATTATGAAATAATCACATAAACAAGTGCTTAAAGCAAAAAACTTAAAGCCATTTGGATAGCATCTAGAGTGCACAATGTTGAAGGGACTAGGATGAAACAGCTGTCCAGTGCTCTCCGGTTTTTAATGGTACTCTATAAACATTAGTCTGTAACGAATTCAATCATCGAAACTTAATATTAATCACCAGTAATCGTCTCAACCCACATACTTATACGTTAACTAATATGATGATCCTGGATGAAAATGATGATGACATATGGAGATAAATCATTTACATAATGAAGATAGAGATTAACATTTGTATAAACACAAAAGCAAAATGCATAGATTAGTAATATAAGAATGACCGATGCTCAATGAAATTGACTATAGAACGAAGAAGAAAATTTATAATGTGAATAAACCAATAGACTAACTTTCAGTAATCCCCAAAAAAAGGGTTAATTGCCAACCGAAAAATATAAATTAAGGAACTGTTTAAGTAAGATTATGGCTGAATGGCAGAACCTAGAATGCTTGTTTTATCCCGTTTCGGACTTACCAGTTGAATGTACCTGAACCCCAGTGTTGATGTTCACACTGGGACTTAAAATCAGTTCGTTTCGTACCGAACGTCACAGAGTTCACCATTGGACTACTAAACGCAGCTAGTGACAGACTCTATAGTGTCTGCGTAAACGTCAACACTGGGGTACAGGTATATTCAATTGACGAGTCCTAAATGAGACAAAATATACATCATTAGTTCCGCTTACCAGCCACAATCCAACTCTAATAATAGCTAAGATACTATGAATGTCAATCAGTGGAAAGGCTTTCTGTTATATTTTGAATACCTTTTAACAATCAAACTTGAAGATAAATTAACTACAAGTTAAAGAAGATTTGAATTGATTTGATGAAATGTTCAGGAAATGTGTTTTGTACAACTTGGCAGTCATCACCTATATGTATCACTAATCTTAGGTGAATTGTTGCTTCTGTCGGAAAGCCAATCACTGTTAAACATTCTTACTGTTCTTAGCAATGATAAGTAAAATATTCAACTTACAACTCGCTTGTATGAATATACTTTTCGGTTGTATCCTTTACGCCACAATTCTCCTTTCTGTTTTTGTTTATATTAATTTCATGGAAACAATATCCATATTTACAAACAGTTAATTACATACGTACGACAACAACTATTAGAAAGAAGCACAACTGAACCCATATCAATAAACAAAATGTAGTGGCGCTTAAGTTGGATTGTGACTGGCAAGCGGAATCCAGGACTCGCGTTTCGTTCCATTTGTGACTCATCGTCTAGATATACCTACATTCCAATGTTGATGCCCACACTGAGATTTGAACTCAGTCCTCTTAGTGCTAAACTGATCAGCCTCTGTTGCAGCAGAGGCAGGCCACTTTTAGTCCATTGCAAATCAACTGGAAGATATAAGTTTGTTCTAATTAAAATGGAGTAATACATACTAGAAATGTGATATGAATATCCGCTTCGTGTTTAACAATGAACTAGACAGTTATATAGAATGAATAAAACTGTGGTCCCATTAATTTATAGTATGAAATCACCTTATTAATATAATATAGTCAATGTCAGCTCACTAGTGACTAATTCGAGGTTATGGGGGTGGGAGAGGAGTGTCACCGGAGAAGTAATTAGAAGAAATAACCAGTGTAGTTCGACCATTTCGAGAGCACACTAGATACTCACCAATGTGAGCTATTTTTCTTCTATTATTAAACAATTCCTATATAGTTTGTTATCAAGAATTGGTTTAAGTTAAACAACTAAAGATAACTAGAAAGCCCTGGATAGGTGCTTCGTCTTTGTATGGGAATCTTCAAAAGTGCGCACCCATTACCCCACCAAAGATTAAACCTAGGATCTTAAGACTACGCGGCGAACACCAAAACTACCAAATACCATTTATTTTTACTTAACTCACCAGACAAATTACTACACAGCAAACCTATTATATCTGATTACTATCGTTGGTACTTAGATCAAATAGTAATTTCTATGTGACAGTATTATCAACAAATTTGGACTTCTGAATATTTTCAGTAATATTCATCTTTCAGTTAAGTTTACCGATAAGGAGGGATACAATGACAAATATAACATCTCTAGAAAGATTGATTGTTTCATAGAACTGAGATTTGAGTAGATGATTATATATACAGTTGTATGATTTATATTAGTAGTATTTAAAACTACGTTGTCATTCTGTCATTCACTTGTCTATACTACTCTAATGTTATAAGTCATATTAACTTGAATAGATTAAATCATAATTCTTTGAAAGTGGTTACTAATGATTAATTCATTGTTATTCTATTTGGAATTCGTTCTATCTGCCTAGTGAGAAATCAGACATATCTGTAATATGTAGATGAAAGCGTAGACGACAATAGCGGTTAGTTGAATTCAGTGTTCTTGTTTATTTATGATGACAAACCAATCAAAGTACGTTAGACGGAACACTCGTTTCTTTAGACTTTACAGTACCAGATAGTTCGATAGGAGACTGGGAAGACTAAAAACAGTTAATTTAAAGTTAGAGGGTGGTATTGGATTGATGGTTATTCAGGATTTTAAAAGTAACTAGGATTTTCAGACAATTCTTTCTAATGACGAAGGGAGGTAATTAGAAACAATAAGCCACAAAGATGTCACACCCCACTTAGGATCATAGATTAAGCTCTGTGCAATCAATTTCGAGTTATATTTTTGGCTTAACAGTCACTTCCTCAGGTAGCTATTATCACCGTCTATAACGAAGTTTATTCTATTCAACCAATTCAAAATGAAGTATTTGTTGACGATGTAATCGAAGCGGGAGGTGACAATACTTAATTTACAACATATTATACATTTAGAAGTTGAGGATAAACAATACCAATGTTACTAGTGCAATTCCTTAAATGTAGGTGAGTAAACAATGAATGATAATGTTTAAAGAAAGTGAACACCATAAAATCATAATAAAATATAATATGCACAACCCCAAACACAATAAACATAATGCATGGATTGTAATTGGTTGTTGTGCAGATCGTTGAATGTCAATTTGAAGTAACGAATTAATCTGAATTCGACAACGATTGATCACTAAGAAGCACCTGATGGCTGATCCGTCCCAGTATGAGACCCGTTGGTAGGAATCGAATACAAAAACTTTCTGGCTCCGTAGTGAATGTCATACCATTAGACCACTGAAGAGTCCCATACTTGGACGAAACAGCTATCAAGTGTCTCCTAGTGATTAAGAGTTGTCTAATTCAGATAAATTCGTGATATCAAATTGATTTTACATGAACTATAAGGTAGCATAAAGTGTAGAAGTATAAGTATTATTGCATAAAAATTTGCGTATATACCTCACTTACTTACTTGGTAAATATAACTACGTTGAATAAATAAAGTTATTCGTATGAAACTATTGAATTATATTTTGATTAAAACTACTAAATTCATCAGTTGTTATGTATAAGTAGTATATTTAGAAGTAAGGAATATTAATTAATCATATAAATGTTTCAACGTTTACAAATGAGTTACTATATCCACTGATTGTATTGCTTAATATGTTTTAATTAAAACAAAAAATCTTTGTTGATTGGTCACAGTGAAACGACCGCACACTACATTGTTTTATCCTACACATAGTTATGTAATAGCGAATAGAAGTATAGACTTGAATATTTTCATAAGTGAGTGAATATTGCAAAAGTAAACTCCCACCCACGCATACACACAAACAAGAAGTAGGTTATGACTGGCAAGCAGAATCCAGAACGCGCGTTTCGTCTTATTTGGGACTTGTCAGCTGGATATACCTCCATCAGATTGTTGATGACAAGTCAACGGGAAGATCCAAATACATCACAACTATCAACTATCGCGCTATATTTAAAAGCGATCGGTAAGAATCAGTCTTCATGAAGATGGACAGTAGGTCGAGTGAAGATCCAGGTTCTGATTAAAAGAATTGATCAATGAAGCTAATATTACTAATTTCGGTAGTGCGTTACAATCATTGACTACTCGATCCAAAAACGGATTCCCACACTGAGTATGTTCACTCTCGGTTTACTAACATTTTAAAGACGACCTATGAGATAATTAATCCTAGAGGGAAAATATGTAAAGACATATTAACATCTAGTTCATGACTTTAGACATGAAAATCCACTATCAAGTTATCTTGTATCCTTAGAAAAGATAAGAAGAAATGGTTCAAGTGTTTTAAAAGCTCATCGTATGTGCTACTTAAAACACCCATTACTAACTGAAAGCCTACCCTTTCAACCCGCCTATGTTTCTAAGAATCCTTAAGAAGATTAAGAATGCCTGCTTGAATAAAATATTCAAGATGGGATCTCACGTAATTAGGATATGAATTTTATAATATGTATTTCTCAAAACATTGGATGCTCTGAGGATTAACCATACTACTCAAAACCATCTAGCCACTACTGTGTTGAAGTGCTTAGTGGTTTACATGTCAACTACTTCTAAGCCCTTAGAGTGGTGGATTATTTATGGTAAATTGATGACCATTATAGTTGTCGATGTTCATTAGTGCTTTTTTATTGCAACTAATCTACACCTCCACCTCAACTTTAAAATCATCGAAGTAGTCAGTGGAAATCAGAATGAACATCAAACCAATCAGCATTACTGTATTTTATTTTCCAAATCTTTACGTCATCAACATAAAAGTGTGTTAATGACTTTATCTGTCACAGTAATTCATTAACATAAAGCAGAAATAAAGAAGGATACAAGATGGTACCTTGAAGAACACCACAAAATAGAGGCTTCCATTCAGATGGTATTTCATTAAATAGTACTCTTTGTCTCCGATTACATATAAAATCCTTTAACCACTCTTGAATCGATCTTATCATCCTATAGTTTGTTAGCTGTCACATGAAATCAATATGAGATAATTTATCAAAAGCCTTTGCTGAAGTCTGAAGTTTACGTAGATACATGTCAATCATTCATTTGGTGACATATAAAGATGTAACTGTTGTAGATTACAAGAAGTTTTGCTAAATATAGTGTCTGTGTACACAATCAACTATCTTTCATATTAATTTGTTTATTTCATTAAATGATTCATTTCCAGTACAAAATATACCATGGTCTATAAAGATTATTTAACTCGATTATTACTCATAATAAATCTTCACTAATACTGGAATCCAGAATAAGAGTTTCTTCTCATTTGAGACTCAATAAATGAACCTAAATACATTTCAGCTTTGCTAAAACCTCAAGTCTGTGTATCTCACTTCATACATCCAAGAAGCTACAAAGTTCATATAAACGTTGGATTGTTAAATGATTATGAATCATCGTTTAGGATCATTGCCTTATTGACTGTTTGATGTCAAAGTACTATGTTTGAGTCTATATGTGAACATCAACATTAAATAGTAGATATACTCAGTACAGAGCTTATATATGTGCCTACCATTCTACATGTCTATAAGTAAAGCTATTCAACAAAGATTTCGACTGTTGGTAACTCTATTCATGATGCAATATCATTGTAAATTTATCACTTTAGTTCCACAACGAATGGTTCCATATGGAGGTTCATAATTAAACAACTTATAATAACAGTTAACACGATGCAAAAGAATTCAATATTCAATGCCATCTACAATATAAATAAAAACCTAATAAATATAAGCATATTTCAGCTGACTGTAACTGCTGAAAACCTAATTGTGACTACAATCTACATTTTTCAGCCTTATCTATCAAGATCTTAACCACTAGTTTTACGAATCGATTACCCTTCTCCTTACCTTCAATGTTGACTTTTTAACCCTAACTAACTCTACATCAGTTTCAATGGCTTCGTGGAGATAAAATAACTCATCTCTGACACTTGTTTCTTGTTACATCAATAGATAACTTTTTATTTACATTTTAAATCATATTAAACTTGTTAGGGTTCGAGCTCGAATTTATGAAACAATCAAAAAACTAAGTCTTGAAATCACTTTGATTGGATGCATCGACAGTCAATAGAATTCCAATCTATTAAGTAAGCATAACAGTTGGTATTCAGTCGTTCAGTAAATAATATGAAGGTATTTAAACAAGATTAGTTGAATTCGAAACCAGTATCAATGTCAACACTTGAATATGACAGGTACATTAAACTGATCTTTCCCGGTTAGAAAGAAAGCCATCTCCTTTATTAAACTTTCTGGTTACAATTTCACATTCATAATCGGTAAAATGTAACTTATCTCAATTACTTGATATTTAGAATTAAAGCTACTTTATCTGATGACACCGTCAATAAACAATCACAATTTATTCATAGAATGTTTCTTTGAAAAGTGAATATTTACATAATCTTGGAGGCTGCTGAAGTGAAGACAAGATACTTGACAATTGAGATAATTTTAACACTGATCTAGTGTTTAGTACGGACAAATGAGATCTGCTCCCAAAGTAAATATGACATCATTTCTTAGAAGTTGTTTGGTTGGATCGAAGCTATAGGTGAAGAGTAAAAGAAAAAGATACTAGCAAATAGATGACAATATCAAGTCTTTTAGCGCCTATGAGCAAATGTCTTTATATGACTCATGCTTGACCATTCAGGAGTAAGACATACAGAAGTCATTGAAAACTGAACTGAGGGAAGTTTCGTACAGAAAAAAAGGATAATATCTTCGTGATAAAATAAAAGTAAGTACAATAATACATACAGAATCTATGAAAAGACTACAACTTATGCAATACAAATATCATAGTTACTAAATGATTAACAAATGTAGTGCAGCAGTAGAAGTCCCTCAATTACAAAAATCAGCTGACTAGTGACTAACTTCACAATTTTCCTGAAGATTTAGCAAGAAATCGTGACTGGTGGAGTTTGAATATTTTAGAAGTGAGACAGTTATCACCAGTGTCAATTTATAGTCGTCAACCTATATCACAAATCGATAAAGGTGTTAATTCCATTATAGGATGCCGGCCGGCCCAGTGGTACAGAGGCTTAGACGTTCGCCAATCTGAGGCTCCTGAGTAGTAATCTAGAGTGTGCAGTGCCGATGAGCCTCACACTAGGACAACAAAGCTGTCTATTGCTGCCTGGTTTATGAATGGTACCCTACCAACACCCATGTGACGCATTCAATAAAATACATGGATTAAATAGCGTTTTCACAAGCTAACTACTTATAAATTATTTCAGTAGAATGAATATCTCAATGTATTTTTCCGACCAAATTGTGAAATGATTTATACATAATAATAGTTATGGTATTCGAAAATCATCTTAGACAGTATCCAAAACAGGAGCATCTAGACCCTTTGTATCTTTGGTATCATAAGATTAATCATCAAAATAAGTCTTATTGAAATCAATCAGATATCTTTTGTCAAGACATGGAAAATAGAACCGTTAGTCTTTCGTATTAACGACCTGAACAAATGGACCGGATAACGTTGAAACATAAGATAATAGACTTGATTAATTATCCCGCCTATGTATATACCCTCACAAAAGCAGTCTAAAACAGAAGGAAGCCCTAAAACATAGGTTAGTTGCCATATGGTAATCGCCAACATGAAGTATTTGCAGCCTAAGGAGGAACTCACGCTCCATTGCGAACTGTTTACCAAGTTACCTGGTTTTGCAACCACGACAGTTACCACCACAATACCCGGTTAGTGACTGACTTCCAATGCAAATGGCTGTTGAACACTACAAAACCTAAGTCCAGGAGTTCCAGGTGACATCTTCCAAATTACCTTCAACATCCCCATTGTACCAGTGATATCGAGTTAATTAGTCTAATAACCATATTACAACTCGACCTATAGGATTCAACAAATCCTATAGAAAACATCATAATCGACAAATAGTTTTAGAAGGTTGGGGTCAGTCTGGCAGCAGCCGGGCTTCATCAAGGCCACTTACTAGTTGATAAGTGACAGTATGATACGCCTACAGGCGTGACAGAACTGGTAACCTATAGAGGATTAGAATTCATGTCAGTCGCTCTTCCTTTTTTAATCTTCCCATTTGACTGGTCTGCGGTTTATTTATCAAACCTAGACTAATAAATTATGTAAGCGTTGTATCGAATTCGTCACAGACTGATGTTGGTAGGGTGCCATTTAAAACCCGGTAGTAATAAACAGCCGTCTCGTTCTAGAATGGGACGACTCAAAGGTGGACAACTAAGATTCCAACCTTGGAGATGTCAGGTTGGCAAACGCCCAACCTTTTTTATTGCTTACTTGATGATCCCAGCTAACGCGAGCGATGTTTCAAAGACATTGATGAACAAATACCAATGACCTACGAGAGTCGTCTACTCATAATGGCTAAGTTTCGAATCCATACAGTAAGACAGAGCGAACTGCTGAGTAGTATATTCTCTCTTTTGTTAAGAGACAAATATCTCGTCTAAGCTTTATGTGACGTAAGTTGACCAAGATATCGCCGCAAGATGAAACATTATTTGATGAAACATTAGAAGAAAACAAGTACTCCTTCATTTTTTCTTTCTTTCCTTAATTGTAGTATTGCATAAAATTGTATCAACTGTATGGTTTCGACTTATCTTAATGGAGAAAGTTGTATAATGTTTGCGTATAAAACTACTGAAATGTGAATTATGCAACCAATTAAATGACGTTATCGAAACTACATGAAATGTTAATCATATCCCTTATCATTAAATCATTTGTACATAGTAAAGTCAATGTAAATGGGTTAAACGGAATGCTAAAAATTTGTCATTGATACACTTATTCTATATAAAGGAACCAACCACGTTGAATTGAATTCATTGAGGTGTAATTAAGCAAAAATACATTTTCATCACTATTTTCTTAACTAATGTTATTCAACGCTTCATTATTTCAAAAATCAATGTATACTGCAATGTCTGATTACCATGGTAACATCATTCGGTTATCAAATGTGAACACTATTGAATTACTTCATTGAAACGTTTTACGGGAGAATTAGTGAGGATAACTCACTATTCACTGTCAATACAATTTATAAGAAAACTCAAGTTGATTAGAATAACACTTATGTTACATAATTAGAATAAGCTTGCATGTTCCCGTTGATTTTTAATGGACTAAAACTGGTCAGCCTCCGTTGATATATGTGCATCTTGAGCGGATAGCCTCTGTATGGCGATAGTGCATAAGTAGTGTTTAAGTTGGATTGTAACTGACAAGCGGAATCCGGGACGTGCGTTTAATCCTATTTGGTACTCATCATATGGATGTAACGGCATCCGAATGTTGTTGTTCACACTGAGATTGGTACTCAGTCCACTTCGCGTCAAATGCCACAGCGTTCACCACTAGGCGACTGAGTCAAGTGAGTCACGCTTAAACACTACTCATGTTACATATTAACAGATAAACATGGTTAGCAGTTCAACGAAATGGAAACAAAGTTTCATCATTACTGTTCTCTTATTGATGATCGTCATTCACAGGGATGCGATCACTAAGTCAAAAATGAATAACAATAAACCAAGTACTTTAAGTTGAAATGTATTTGTATCATC
Organism: Schistosoma mekongi; assembly: GCA_034768735.1. Taxonomy (NCBI): domain Eukaryota; kingdom Metazoa; phylum Platyhelminthes; class Trematoda; order Strigeidida; family Schistosomatidae; genus Schistosoma; species Schistosoma mekongi. The sequence goes on from CM068312.1 coordinate 591,838, forward strand.
TGGTTGGTTTATTATGGATTGAAGTTTATCCGTCTCCTTTGAGTATGTACATCCTTGATATAACCATATTTCATAAATACTGTATAAATTGGCCTGTAGTTGACAAGCGGAATCCAGGACTCACATTTCACTCTATTCGGGACTCATCAGTTGAATGTACCTTCATCCGAGTGTTGATGTTCACATTGGAACTCGAACTCAGTTTGTTTCGTGCCAAATAGCCATCGCGTTTACCATTAGGCTACTGAAGATTATTTACGAAAGTGTACTTGATAATATATTATAATTTCACTGTTCATGGAACAATTAATAATAATGTTTGAAGGGTTGTATAGAAACAAAGAAGTGTTCATTGAAAAAAACTGATGGTTAGCTTGATTAACTATGAATGAACAAATGACTTAACTTAAAATTAAGCGATAAATCCAACGTATTCCTAAAATAAATAGTCAATATTCTCTTTCGAATTGGTCAGAGAAGTTATTGAATGAACCAACCATGATATTTTAGATAACGGTAATTAAGATTCTCTCTTTTAATCTTGCTGTTTCGTATTCATTCCCGTTAACAATAAATAACCAGGATGATTGAATCTTGCATGTCACCTTAATTGGCAGAATTTATAATGTGAAAATACTTTCAATATGGAAATACTTGCAATGAATCTATTGACTCCATTAGATTGTTCAACTTTTACCCTAGAGGTTGTGTACGTTGGCTTAATATAATCTACACTGTCAAGTTACTTCCGGCAATTCCGTCATCGTCATAATCATACTACTAATAAGTAATATGAATAATTACGGTCATCTACACGTATATTTGTTCACCTTGTTATTCAATCATGTGTTCACTGTAATGATAACCGAGACAAATATTCCCCGCTTAGTCATTTCAGTTTAAGTTTAATCTTTCCAGTTATGTGTATTGCCTATTTAACTCACCGTATAGTTTATTACACGTACAGTAACATACAGTTCGGTTTTGACTAAAAGACTTCAGTTAAATGGAGAATAATGGTAGTTTACGATACTTGTAAATAATAAACATTTTACATTGTTTATTCATCATCTTTACGTATACTGTGATTCGATTAAGTCTCTCTCTCTCTGGAACTAATCTAACATCTTAGGAGAGTAATTTTATACACCCAGAAACTTTGGACGTTATTTCGTCCAAGTATTGGACTCCCTGAAAGTGTGTAAACTAGAATTTGCCTCAAGGTCACCAGGCTTGCGAATTTCTAACCATCTGCATCAATGGAGAGTTGTTCAATAATAGAATTTTGTGGTATAAATCGACGATTGTCATCAGAGATAACTACCATTCTCGACAAGTCTGAACTCCTTAAGTCATTTCATTATGACGACCGTAAGAAAGAAAAGAAGTAGTGTAGAAAATAATTACACATTTACTTACACAAAGCCAACATCATTTAATTGAAGCCACTATTGTTGTGATCATTAACGACATTTATTATTGAAGAGAATTACAAATTATACTGGATTATACTGTAGTGAATGAACAGGTTGTAGCAAATAGGTACTTTAATTATTCAATAGAATGAAAGATAACATGGTGAAATATATAGTCTAGGCAATGTATGAATAATCTAATTGACAAGTTAATACTACGATTGTGAAAACTTGAAATGAATCACAGAATATTCGAATGAATCCAACGAGAATCACTACTACGGGATTCTATTCACATAGTTGAATGCAAATAAACAATCTTGCATGAGTCAATCACTTCAGTACTGTAATCGGTGCAGTTTTCTCTGAAATTATACATAGAATTCTGTGTTCTAACTCATCCACCTCACACACATCTCACCATAATCCCCACATGGTTAATTAGGAAGAAGAATCTCTTATGATTGATTGTTGTTAAGAGATCTGTTTGCTCTGTTAGCCAACGAAATACTTTAATCTAATTTTCAACTTCAATTGCATAATCGGAACAACCGGTTTCAAAGACTTAACATGTCACGTATATCAATATGGATATTGTTTTAAGTCGGTTAAGTGAGATTGGATTCTATATAAATACACATGAATTAGGCTATTCAGTAATAAAAATCTGTTGAATTCAATTAGAATTGCCCTCTAAAACTAATTAGTATTAGATGGAATGTTGACTTTTATCTCTTATTACTGCTCAATACTTCAGTGTAGGTGGATGTGTCAACTGAATATGAGTGAAAGTTTGTTTCCTATGAAAGAATCATTTATTGTGAGTGTTGTCAATAATTTCTGAGACTTTCGATAAGTAGGTGTGTGGATGAAACTTAAAGTCGCCATGATTCTGATTTCGCTTAACGACAACCTGATAATGTGGATATGGAATAAAGTTGTATTAAAGAATTCTTTAGCATTATATTAGACTAATGATATTGACATTAATCTTTGAAATTCCTACCCAGGTCAGGTGGATATATAGATAAGTTTCTTTATTGTGCCGCATTATAAAGCAGCACACTAGTAAACATTATGTATTGATATTGTTACAAATGTAAATTAATGGTATACACATATGCTATTCTTCTTATTCACTTCTGTTTTCTTCCTATCGTTTATGGTCATAGTGATTAGAAGTATTCTGAGAAGACATCACACAAGACGTGGTTGCAGCCTCAGTAACTTTTAATTATTTCATCGATTTGTTAGTCTTCTTATATGGTTTCACAGCTTACAGTATTCATACTTAGGACTATCATAACTCATCTTCTGTACAAATTCCAAAGTTCTTTTTTATGTCACAGTGATCACCAAACAGTCTTATCAATTCATGGGGGAATGATGTGTCAATTTCTTCAGAATTCACATTACTTCAGTACAAAGAAAATGTGAACATGGAGTATTCTTTTCAATAACATGATTAACGGAGTTATAATTCAAACAAAGCCTAGTACTTCCGCTTTGTTAATGTATTGTTCCCTTTCAATAGTATCATAACTGTTAATTCGTTTATCTTTCTATTTTTAGTACAATATGAATTTTCAGCATACATTGTCTCAACAAGTTACTTTTAACCGTGTCAACAACTGAAAAAAGATACGTGTTTTATGTTGTTAACAACAACAAAAATTACAGTAACATAAAGAACAGGAGTCTTTGCATTTCATAACAATCCGTATTTTTAAGAGCACAGATTTCTGATTAGATCGGTTCTTACAAACTTTTCATCACACATAGAATATTTGACTAAAATTGGAATAGTTGAAGCAAATAAACAATCTTGCATGAGTCAATCACTTCAGTACTGTAATCGGTGCAGTTTTCTCTGAAATTATACATAGAATTCTGTGTTCTAACTCATCCACCTCACACACATCTCACCATAATCCCCACATGGTTAATTAGGAAGAAGAATCTCTTATGATTGATTGTTGTTAAGAGATCTGTTTGCTCTGTTAGCCAACGAAATACTTTAATCTAATTTTCAACTTCAATTGCATAATCGGAACAACCGGTTTCAAAGACTTAACATGTCACGTATATCAATATGGATATTGTTTTAAGTCGGTTAAGTGAGATTGGATTCTATATAAATACACATGAATTAGGCTATTCAGTAATAAAAATCTGTTGAATTCAATTAGAATTGCCCTCTAAAACTAATTAGTATTAGATGGAATGTTGACTTTTATCTCTTATTACTGCTCAATACTTCAGTGTAGGTGGATGTGTCAACTGAATATGAGTGAAAGTTTGTTTCCTATGAAAGAATCATTTATTGTGAGTGTTGTCAATAATTTCTGAGACTTTCGATAAGTAGGTGTGTGGATGAAACTTAAAGTCGCCATGATTCTGATTTCGCTTAACGACAACCTGATAATGTGGATATGGAATAAAGTTGTATTAAAGAATTCTTTAGCATTATATTAGACTAATGATATTGACATTAATCTTTGAAATTCCTACCCAGGTCAGGTGGATATATAGATAAGTTTCTTTATTGTGCCGCATTATAAAGCAGCACACTAGTAAACATTATGTATTGATATTGTTACAAATGTAAATTAATGGTATACACATATGCTATTCTTCTTATTCACTTCTGTTTTCTTCCTATCGTTTATGGTCATAGTGATTAGAAGTATTCTGAGAAGACATCACACAAGACGTGGTTGCAGCCTCAGTAACTTTTAATTATTTCATCGATTTGTTAGTCTTCTTATATGGTTTCACAGCTTACAGTATTCATACTTAGGACTATCATAACTCATCTTCTGTACAAATTCCAAAGTTCTTTTTTATGTCACAGTGATCACCAAACAGTCTTATCAATTCATGGGGGAATGATGTGTCAATTTCTTCAGAATTCACATTACTTCAGTACAAAGAAAATGTGAACATGGAGTATTCTTTTCAATAACATGATTAACGGAGTTATAATTCAAACAAAGCCTAGTACTTCCGCTTTGTTAATGTATTGTTCCCTTTCAATAAGATACGTGTTTTTAGTTGTTACAACAACAAAAATTACAGTACATAAAGAACAGGAGTCTTTGCATTTCATAACAATCCGTATTTTTAAGAGCACAGATTTCTGATTAGATCGGTTCTTACAAACTTTTCATCACACATAGAATATGTGCTAAATATGGAATAGTTGAGCATTTATACTTCTGTTTACGTGCTTGAATCCTGATATAGCATCGTCTCGTTCTGCCAGAAAATAAGGTGAAAGTTTTAAATGAAGAGAGTGGTTTATGTTAGCGTTCTGCCAGCCACCATGATGTTTGCGTTTAGATCTAACTGAATTGCACATAATAAGTCGTAAACGTTTATAAATGCGCGTGAGTACACAATGCAATTTCGGGACATGATTGAGCAATTAAAACAAAACAGGAAACGGAAAGATAACTTGTTGAGATATTGGTTAAAAAAATGGTAGCCCAGGATTTCAAGCAGGCCGCCTATGAAAGGTCGACTATGAAAATTAGTGTACTGTTCGTTTGATGTTGTTGTTTTTCTTTCCTGTATATTCATCTTAACACTGAACTATATGATTTTTATTTTTTTATTAGTACATCACATAAAATGAAATTTTAAGTTCAATTATAATTTCAATGTGAAAGTGACTTAACGTTGGTAACTAATGAACTTTCTAGGATAATGTTCTAATTCACATTCTTGTGATAAATTATGATTATATTATCTATATTATCATTTATACAAATAAAAATGTTTTCAATTGTTAATTAAAGTACAGTAAATGTTCAGTGTTGATATTGTTAATATTGTTAATTCAGTTGATATATATATATATATATATATATATATATAATATCAATGCCTGTTACCCCAAGTAAAGCATAGACAGCCTACCAGCATTCTCCAACCAACCCTGTCCTAGGCTTCCCTTTCTAGCTCTTCCTTAGTGCTGTTCATTCTCTTCATGTCTGTTTCCAATTTCCAAAGCAACGTGTTCCTGTGTCCTCCTCTGTTTCTTTGGCCTTTTGGATTCTAAGTTAGTGCTTGTCTTGTGATACAGTTTGATGGTTCCCTCAGTGTGTGTCCAATCCACCTCCAGTGTCTTTTCCTAATTTCTTCCTTGGCTGGAAGCTAGTTGATTAGTTTCCTGTTACAGAAGGTTGTTATTGATGGTATCTGGCCAACGAATTCGAAGAATCTTGCGCAAACAGTTGTTTATAAATACTTGTATCTTCTGTAGGATACTTTTCGTAGTTCTCCAAGTTTCAGCTCCATACAACATGACTGTCTTCACATTTGTGTTGAAAATTTTGACTTTTATATTGACTGACAGTTGGTTTGAGTTCCAGATGTTTTTCAGTTGTAGAAATGCTGCCCTTGCCTTACCAATCCGCGCCTTCACATCCGAATCAGACCCTCCTCGTTTGTCGATGATGCTGCCCAAATATGTGAAGGTTTCAACGTCTTCCAGAATTTCTCCGTCAAGTGTAATTGGGTTAGTGTTTGCTGTTTTGTATCGGAGGATCTTGCTTTTCGCTTTGTGTAGTTGAGGCCTACTGCTGCTGAGGCTGCTGCTATATTGTTCGTCTTCATCTGCATTTGATGTTGTGTATGAGAAAGAAGAGCTAGGTCATCTGCAAAGTCCAAGTCGTCTAGTTTAATTGATGTTGTCCATTGTATACCGAGAGTATCCTGAAATGTTTCAGTCTTCATGACCCAGTCGATGACCAGTTGGAAGAGGAAGGCGAGAGCAAGCAACCTTGTCTGACACCATTCTCTACTTCGAATGAATCTGTGAGCTGACCTCCAGATATATATATATATATATATATATATATATATATATATATATATATATATATATATATATGCAAGCATATATATATATATAGACAGACAGTTGCAACGTAGAACTTGGTACATGCGTACCTCAGTTCAAGTTGCCATGCCTCAATTAACAGATAGAGATTAAATTGTCGAATCAAATCCCAGAGTGGGGAAGATAGTAACAGAGTAAGCATTCATGGAAGGGAATAGAGATCGAGAAGATTTAAGAAAATATGATCCAGTAAGAAGAAAATTATGATAAGTTCAGAAACTTAGGATTTGGAGGAAGACAAGGAAGGGATGCACCTGCGCCATTGCCAACGATTTTTAGCCATATCACCCAAAGTCTCTAACCATTTATTACGAGCGTCACGCGGACCCCAACCAGGTAGTCTGCACCTATTAACATGGCTCAGCCCAATTGTCAATGACTTCATGGACTGGTGCCATGTTTTGGTTTGGCCGCCCCTAGCTTTCTTTCAGCCTACTCCTACACCAGACAGCACTGCTCGTCGAGGTAGGCGGTGGTCAGGCATATGTAACACATGTCCTAACCACCTTAGCTGATGAAGATTTACTACTTCATCAATAGACTTACCGTATCTACTTAGTACTCTATTCCTAACCCACATATTGCTTACTCCGTGGTCCCAGAAAACACGAGCAATGCTTCGAAGACATCTATGATCGAATACCAGGAGCCTACGAATATCCTCTATCCTTAATGGCCATGTTTCACATCCATAAAGTAAGACGGACCGAACTACTGCGCAGTAAACGCGTCCTTTGGTCAGTAGTCGGATGTCTCGCCTATGCCACAGATGACGCAAATTCCAAAAAGCTAATCGCGCCTTATGTATACGCGCAGAGACTTCAGCAGACACCAGACCGTCAGGGCTGATGAGGTTGACAAGATAAGTGAAGCGGTCAACACATTCAACTGTCTCACTCCCCATCACTAACTTCGGTGCCGAATCAAGCCAATCCTGAAGTAACATTTTGCATTTGGGTGGAGAGAATCGCATCCCAAACATCATTACATTCTTGTTTAAGGTAGTCAGAAGATTCTGCATTTTATCACCATCTTCGCCTAAGAGAACTATATCATTTGCATATTCTAAGTCAGCTAGTTTATCACCTGGAAGGAGGTCAACCCCGCAGAAGTCAGACGATGAAAATGTCAACTCTAAAAGTATATCAATGATAAAATTAAATAAAAATGGGGAAAGCGGACAACCTTGACGAACACCACTTGTGGTAATCAGTTCTGATGACAGTCTGCCGTAAGCTTTCACTCGACATGTGGTGTTCAAGTAGAGAGCTTGTATAAGGTTAATGTACTTCTCTGGTACGCCTTTCATTGACAGACATTGCCACATAACCTTACGATCAATAGAGTCAAATGCCGCCTTAAGGTCAAGGAATACAACTATTGTTGGGCGTCTAAAAGTGTGTCTATGTTCTAGAACCTGCCGAAGTGTGAATAGGTGGTCTATGCAACCACGTCCAGGTCTGAAACCACCTTGGTTCTCTCTAGTCTGCTCTTCACGAGCTTTAGTTAGGCGTCGAAGTATGATTGAAGCTAATATTTTGGACACTATATTTGTTAAGCTGATTCCTCGGTAATTGTCACAGGAGGACTTCTGTCCTTTCTTATAGATTGGAACAATTATTGTTTGAGACCAGTCAGGTGGGATTACGCCCAATTCCCAGATTCTAGACAGGATCCCGGTTAATCTTGCTGCTAAAACTGGACCACCATCCCTAAATATCTCAGGGGTCAACCCATCGGTTCCTGCTGCTCTACCTTGCTTTAGGTTCCCTATAGCCTTCTCAACCTCACTAAGACATGGGGGACCAGTATTAACTTGCCATTCAGATTGCTTGGGAATGGTTGGCAACTGGGATGACGCCGAGGGCCAATTGAACTGTTCCCTAAAGTGTTCTGCCCATCGGTCCAACCTTCTGGATTGACAGTGAATAATGGTCCCATCTTTTTCTGCCATAGTTTAACTTACAGTTGGATTTTTGATGCCCGTTTCCTTGATAAGTCTGAACAGTTGCCTACTGTTACCTATTGCCTTTTCCATCTCTTTAGCTTTCGCCACCCATCACTGCTCACGATCATTTCGTAGGCTTTTAACCAGTTTGTGTTTAAGTTGCCTTCGCTCCTCATCGTATTTAGAACTAGACGGGATGTGTTGCCGAGCATCTATCAGTTCAGTAGACGCAGCTGAAATCCACTGAGTTTTCCTAACTTTTTGATTTAGTTTACTAGTAGATATCACTGCTGTTTCAACAGCTTGTTGGATATCATTCCAAGCTGACTCGGGGTGGGTATCGTTTATGCAGTTGACTAATTGGTTTTTAAGTTGTTCCTGAAATATATTCTTGACTTTTTTATCATTAAGTTGGACTCTTATGGGGATTTTTGCCGTGGGTCTTTTACGTTCAGTGAGACGCAAACTAATACGCGCTCGTATTAAAGCGTGGTCTGAGTCTAAACATGTGCTCCAAAATGAGCGGCAGTCTTCTATCGAGCCTCTCCAAAGGTGGCTGATAGCAATGTGGTCTATTTGAGACCAACGTTGAGTTGACTGTGGAGGCCGCCATGTCAACTTATGTCTTTCTTTATGTTTAAAGTTAGTGCTTGCGAGAAATAGACGGTTATCTGAGCACAGTTGTAATAAACGGCCGCCATTATCTGTTCGTTGGGCCTCGACACCATAGGATCCACCTAGGTGCCTTTCGGTTTCGTCTAATCTACCTACTTGAGCATTAAAATCACCAGCCATAATCACTACATCAGTACGCTTAGCTTTACGAAGGAGGTCTGAAAGCTTTCTGTAAAATTCATTTTTTACTTCATCAGAGCTGCAATCAGTGGGAGCGTAGGCAGAGACAACAAAGAGGCAATGGCGTGTGTCCCTATCTTTCCGAGTTCTTACCGTCCCGTTTAGACGGACAGCGCATAACCGACTGTCTATGGGAATCCAGTCAAGGAGAGATTGTTCAGCTTTTGAACTTAGTGCTATACCTACACCAGCAAGACCTCGAGTGGTAGCGGTGGGGTGTCCGGAAACACGAAGGGTGAACCGGACCGGTTCCTTGTTTTCACAAGGTGAGGTCAGGTGAATGACTGTACTTGGATCCTGTATACGCGTTTCAGAGACACAGCAGACATCGATGGAACGAGAATTAAGGGTCATGGCTAGGGAGGCCTGTTGTCCTATTTGGCCTAAGGTTCGAACGTTAAAAGCTCCGATATGTAGTTTAGTGCGAGGTTTCAGGAGACCAGGAATAACGTTACGTGAACTAAAACCATTAGCATTAGAGGCGTCAGGTGATAAGGTTAGGCTCGTCGGGTTAATCGTGGGAATAAGGGAGTTATTGAGAGTTGAGGGTGGGATTTGACCTCGAGCAAAATGATCTCTTGTGCTGTTAGAGGTATGAGGGCGGTTATCACTTCCCGGTTGCCCACACCGTGGAAGGGTCATTCTTGAGGAACCTGAAAGAGAAAGAGGATTAGAGGAGGTCGTGATGACCAGAGAGTGTGACCGCAGTGTCCAGGGGACAGCTGTTTGAGGTCGGTCGAGTACATTAATTGTTGCTCCGGTTGTTTATGAATATTTTAGCTTACATAAATATGTGCTGTATTGTATCCAATCATTATTCATAGTGTTCTATGCAATATAGTGTGTCATAATGAAAGTGGTTTTGTTTTTGACCTTAGTAACTTCAATCAATTTGATTTTCAATAATTAAACTGTACAGATATATAAGTGCTTAATCTTTGATTAAATTTATATAAATCAGCCAATAAGTTATTGGTAATTTGTTACATAATCTATTCAACTGATCTAATATGTAACTATTTTAACTAACATTGAATTTAATTAGTTAGTTACTGAAAACTAGAGAATATTAGTCTTTTTTTTGTTAATGAGAATGAAAGATCGTTATATTTCCAATAAGAAGGTAACATTCAGTGATTCGAGATCATTAGCTATCAGTAATACTTGTCACACTGTGAGTATATTCAGGTAATAAAATAAGTGAAGTTTAAGTAATGAACTATCCAGTACTGAATCAATGGTCTAAAGATACGGTTCTCATGGGTGGGAAAAAAAATCAATATACCATACACATGATTCCATTCTTGATGTTAATAACAGCAAAGAAATATCTCTAACTGCACAAAAACCAATTATCGCTTGTTACTCCACGTAGAGCGTAGTCCGCCAACCAGCATTAGTCAATCAACACTATCTTAGGCGCTTCTTTTCAGGTTTTCCAAAGTGCCTCCAACTGTCGGCGTGATTCGTTCTTTATTCGTTCTCTTTTCCTTCGGTCTTCAGGATTCTAAATTAGTGCTTGTGTTGTGATTCAGTTTAATGATTCCATCAATGAGTATCCTATCCACTTTCAGAGTGTTTTCCTAATTTCTTTTTGGCTGGATTTTGATTGTTTTGTCCCCTGACACAGAAAGTTGTTGCTGACAGTATCTGGCCAACGGATCCAACGTATCTTGCGGAGACAACTACTTATAAATATTTGTATCTATTGAAAGATTCTTTTCGTAGTTCTTTAAGTTTCAGCTCTATGCAAGAAAACTGTCTTGACATTTGTATTAAAAATTCTAACTCTGATGTTGGCTGGCAGCTGATTTGAGTCGCAAATATTTTTTAATAACAGAAATAATGCCTTTTAACTGCCCTTCGAATCCGCGCCTCGATATCTGCATCACGTCCTCCTTATTTGTCGATGATACTGCCCATATAAGTAAATGTTTCGACATCTTCCGGAGCTTCTACGTTAATTGTAATCGGGTCGGTGGTCATTGTTTCGTATTTAAGAATCTTGCTTTTCCCTTTGTGTATATTCAGGCATACTACTAGCTGCAGAAATAACTTTTACACTATCGGTTTTCACCTTTATTTGTTGTCGTGTGTCGGATAGACGAGCTATGTCATCTACGAAGTCAGAGTCGTTTAGTTGCATCCATATTGTCCAGTATGCTCCGTGTTCCGCCTGGAACCATCTGAGGGTTACTTTTTATCCGAAGCCCGGACAAAGGAGTGGGGTTTAGCATGGGGCTAGCAACCTCATCCCGCAATAAGCAACCTTGCTAAAAAGATCCTAACCAGAAGTAACCATTTAATCCTCAAATATCTGTTTATTAAAATACGTGAAGTTGAATGCTTCACTACTTAGAAGTAATTAATAATGCAATCTATTTCTAATTCTAATAAAATCATATTTGTACACTAGTTGAAAATAAACAACCAATCAGTCATATTCAATCTAGAGCCTAGGAGATGTGTGTACTATCTCAAGTTTTCATCACTACTACAAGTTGAAATTAACAAGATTATGAAACACATAATGGAAAAAACAATAGCGACAATCCTAGTGAAAAACATTTAAGACAAGAGTTTAGTTAGAGAAAAACGAATGAAAAGATACATACGATGGAGTACTTGAAATGAAAATTAGCATAATGAATGTGTTACCACTAATGCGGTCGATTGCAAGCCATCTTAACTAAAATCCTTAACTAGTGATCATGGATATGATAATGTTTTCCATTTGTTTCCGATTGCATAATGCATAATAATAGTAAGTGGATATACTGTAATCAAGGAAGAGGAAATTAGTTCCTTTCACTATATTTGTGTGTTTTATAAAATCTATAAACTAATGATTTCAACCACTTGAATAACTAATAAGTAGTTTTCTCTAAGAACAAACTCTAGTGAAGGAACTACAGTCGAGTTCACTTATCGTTTAGTTCTTAGTTCTGATTTAAATATACTAATCTAGTAGTAATCTAAATACCATAAATCACTTTTTAGGCAGTAAGTAGGTGGAGTCGATAGACATATTCCTAGATCATAGTTTTCAGTTGGTTTTTATTCATCAGCATCAATTGAATGAACCAATATTTTCTGTAAAATCTGAATTCATACTTCTTCATGTTTCATTATTTGCTTTGATATCTCTGAATTCATGTCTAATTGCTTTACAATATGACATAATGAATAAAGTTATCAGTCTAAACCACTCAATACTAACTTATCGATCTACAAGCTAATCACTTCCACTAAGACATGAAGTTTCCTGTTTCAACATTCCTTTGTTGTCAAAAATGTGTTATGATTGAAATGTACAACCAATTAAGTGATATGATATTGTGCGTACAGAGTTACATTAATAAACACTAGTGACAGTGTTTAGTTGGTCACTGAATGCTTGCCCAATGCCCACTCAATCCCAAGTCGGAAATAGAAAGGACACAAGATGATGAATCAACTTGACAAATCATAATGTATATCAAGCACTCCCTTATATATATACACAAAACCAACACCACACAGTCAGCCAATTAAGAAACTGACATTGATACAAAACAAGTGACAGTGGTAGTTAATTGAGGTAAGTTATACACATTTAATTAACTGTAGTTCATAAATGAGAAATAATGATATACTGACAGTAAATATACTAAATGGGAGGATATGACAGAAGTAACAGAAATAAAACACTCACTTTGCATACCAACAAAATAAATGAAATAGACTATTGAAAAACCGTTCTCCAAAAACAATCAATCTTTCCTAGGTGCCCGACAGATCAGATTACTGCTAACATCATGAGTACACGCTATTTAAGTGTTCTATACCAAAGCAAAGCTTGGATGATCGGATAAAAGCACATTATGAAGATTATCAACGCTGTAGATGACGTTGGTAGTAAACCCTAAATAAGCAGTATTGCATAATAATACAGTTGGAAAAAATCCTATAAAACAGGTGTATACAGATGCTTTATTCAACAATGTTCCTACGGTAAACAATCCATTGTTTCATCTTATTATAATTTCGAAGTATTTGTATCTTTTTGTTGAAGTTTATATGAAATAAAGTTGATCAGTCACTGTTACTAAATGTGCATCCTAAATGGATGGCTTCGATTCAGCATTATCATGATTCGAGTAAGGTTGAGTCGGATAAACTGAATCAGAGAGATGTTCATGTCCAAAATGGCACTTGAACTGAGTGCTAATATATTTTAAACACCACCACGTTCATTATTAAGTTACTGAGCTCAAACACTTAGCCGATGGGAGGATAATAATTTTAAATCTAAATTTTATATTCATACTCGTTTCACAAGTTGACTAGTTTGAAGTCTATTGCTTAGTGGTGAACTACGTATTATTTAACATAAACCGACTGATTTCCTGTGGTAATGTAAATATCATTACTATGATACTGAAAACAAGTCCGATATTGAATGAAACTCGAGTCCAATACTCCATTCTTCAGCCACAATTTCAACTTAATCATGATTATTCCGAATAGTGACTACTTAAACCAATGTTACAAAACTGCTTAATGCATATTCTGTACTGAGAACGCATTACGGTGATCAAATAAACGTATATTAATGAATAGAACAACTTCATACCTACTTCAAATTAATAAAATCTGTTACAAGATGACTGAACTCATCTAAATGTTTACACTCATGAATAAATATGTTATTCAATTTACGTAATATAGTACTAACTGTCGATATACAGTAGTATTAATGTGTATAATCGGCGAAGTAGTTATTACTGCTGTCAACCATATTTTAAGTAGTATATATTTCATTGTATTAAACAATAATTTACATTATACAACATAGACAAGTAATAAGCTCATTTGTTTGTATTTACTGTAATAATAATTGAATTTGACAGAAGTATATCGACAGTTCTTTAGTGACCTACTTGTAGCAGTAACCTACTTGAAGGAAATTTCTAGGCAATCATATATTCAAATATAATTATATTCATGTATATGATAGTACATTTTCACTGAAGGAATTACATTCGTTTACGTAATGATTTACTTCGAAACTCAAGAAGAATCTTCAATAGAGATGGTCTACTTGTCTTTTTTCTTCTTCCTTTGTTCCTTAATGAAACTGTAGAGATCATAGTAGAATGTATGCATCAAATCTAGTTGAGGATGAAAAGAGATCTCATAAAATTATGTTTGTCTACAACTAGAATATTCTTAAGTGGTGGGATGGTATGATGAATATTAGAATGTAGATAACTTGTAGATAACTTTAGTCGAATTTTATTTCCCATTAATTCATGAGTTACTTCTTATACCCTATGTTATCCATATTATGATCATCCTCAAAATGGCATATAAACTTAATTCTAAGTATAGACTATGTATGGATAGAATAGCTTAATGGTACCGTATCATACTATGAAACAAATCGAATTGAGTTCAAATACCAGTGGGAGTATTAACTTGTCGAGAGATGTCAACTAATAATTAGATACGTTTATTAAATGAGTTCATGATGATTAAATTCAATCACTTCCTAAATTTATGAACTCAACTACTAAGAATTCAATTTGATATCACGAAACGGAGCTCAAATTAGACAACCACTGATCACCAGGAAGCACTGGACAACCACTTCGTGCCCGAATGGGACTATTCAGCAGTGCTCATTCACAATCTTATCAGAGATCGAACCCAGGACCCTCCAGCTCCTCAACTAATACTTTACTATTAAACCACTGAGTTGGCTCCCAACGGTAGATATTTATAATTCAGTCAATTCGTAATGCGTGTGTGCGACCTCATCCATTGCCTTTGGTGGGTAAATGCCGCACACCCGACACAGCTAAACTTCAATGGCCACGTTTTCTCATTAGAACTCCAGGAATGTGCTAGATGCACACTGCTGTAAGGTCCCATATTAAGAATAAATAGCTGTCCAGTATTTCTTAGTTATCTATGGTTGTCTAACTTTGACCAATTCGTCATATCATATGGACATTCAACAATCTCTACAACACCCAATTACAATATGAAGCATTCATTTACTTTGAGATTACCCATCCATATCTTAATTATTAAAGTAAAGAAATGCATGTTGACATTGTATAAGGAATGCAAAGAAAATCAGTGAGAACAATTTTCTTTTCAACGATGTCATTTACATTAGCCGTACATTCGTATATCTACAAATAAATTTCATACATAATAGGAGTATATACAGATCTAGAAGTATTGCCCAAGAAAACAAGTTATCAAAGTCACACAAGAAGGAATCAAAATGGTTTCAGGTATCAATTAAGGGTTATGTAAGTCATAAAAGTAATAAAAAGAAGAAAGTTACGTAATAGTCTAAATAACTGTTGAAGGTTTCTTTGAAAGGTGACCTTATAATAAATGTTCACTTGAGAAATATAAAGATAAGAGTAATTGAATGAAGTAGAAACTGACAGTTAGTATTCAAGAGAAAAATAAAAAAGTAATTATGGAGAACAAGAGAAGATTAGGGTCAAGGTAAAATATGCGTTTAAATGTGTTTATTCTGAATGTAAAGTACTGGTTTGAGATGGTGAATGGTTAAGACCTCTGGCGTATACAATTTTTTTCATTTGCACCCGTTATGAATCAGTTTGTTTGTGAATAATCTGGAAGGACGATCCTAGTGGGGCGACATGATCAGATGTCACCATATGCTCGATAACAGAGCTGTTGATTGATATACCCATCCCTTTAGACTACTATACAGAGTAGTTTTCGAAGATTCATTTTTAAAGTTTACACTTTGTGTGACCAAATAAACTTATATATGCACATTGATGCGGCCGAAATCGGTCGTCAAGCAAAGTCCTATTAGAAAAGTAACAGGTAGTTGGGCAGCATAAAACGCTTTTTAAATAGCTTTCGAAATTCTCAATAGCAGTGTCTCGTTGTAATACAATTTTCATGATAAGGTATCTCTTTGAAACTTCCAGAATTTTACCATGAGGCATTTTTGGTATCAGATTATTTTCGATAAATAGATACCTGTCACAAGTTTTTCAATACAGACTCAATCGTATCATCGGTGGAGATTCGTTTGGCTATTGACACTAGTGAATGAATCAAGTTTCTTCATCTGTTCAAAGGAACTCAACTATGAAAGTTCACATAGTGTTCATGACAACTTGGCTTTCAACAAACTGACCTTTCTAATTAACCATCTCTTCTTCTTCTCAGCACAACATCCAGGAAATGAAACTCCGAATCAGACTATAATTCTAATGTAAAGTTGACTGAACTATAACAACCGTTAAATACATACATCAAAATATCGTCGAGATCAACATTTTTGTCTCAAATTATGAAATTATCGTCCAAATAGCTCTTATAAAGATGAAGGCTCTTAATTATGGATCTAAGAATAGTATTATCCAGATTTGTGAGTTACCAATCAGCTAGAATATGTCTAAGTGATCATTCCATCGATATATTGATTGTTTGTCTATAAAACTCAATATTGAATTGAAATTGTACTTTACTGATTATTTTGCATTCTTAATTATCAATTTTGATTTCATAGCTATAGTACATGATGATAAAATAGTCATGACAGAAGTTAACAATAAAGAGATTTATGTAGTTATGCAGAAATAACTGTACTGAAAAGAATATCTTCCTTAATTCATCACATATTCACGAAGCATTAGCTATACTTTTCTAAAGTAGACTCATTCTGTTGTGTACAATATCTGACAGATCAATAACAGGACGTCGGATGAGCGAATGAATTCTAAATCATTAGATAGTTTAGGCTGTTGACAAATTATAAAGTACATATCTAATTCGATGATTCTCGTCTAATCGGTAGTACATAAGATAAATGCAACATCTCTAGAAATAGATAAAGGATCTATACTGTATATCTGGTACTTTGTCAAAAAAGTCATTAACTTTATTTGTGAATAACTCATAAACATCATGGTTTTGATTCTGTGACAACTTTTTGGGCGTATAATCACTGTTCGCTCCAAACATGAACGTTAGCTATACATCAACAACCAATAACGTATCTATGTCTATAGATGATGGTTGTGTGTCTGGTATAGTGATACATCGAACAAATTATGAAAAACTGACTAACTTCTAAAACAATTTTTCGAGAGATCGTTTCATATATATATTGATTGATTGCTAATACAATAAACATTTTGTTTCTATCAGCCTTATATCCACCATGTCCGGAACTCCCATTTAACGTGATAATCGTTATAATTTCTTATTTACAGACTAATGTAAGCTGGGTTGAATTGGTGTTATCTGTATGTATTCGATTACAAACTAAAGTAGACGATCATGGGACCAAAGGTAAGCAGTCTACGAGAAAGAAAAAGGAACAATATAACTATGAGTAAAAAGCCCAGTAAGATCATCTAGAATCACGCCGCCTACCTTGACGGGCAATGCTATCTGGTGTGGGAGTAGGCTGAAAGAAAGCTAGGGGCGGCCAAATCAAAACATGGCACCAATTCATGAAGTCATTGACAGTTGGGCTGAGCCATGTTAACAGGTGAAGACTACCTGGTTGTGATTCGCGTCATGATCGTCACATATAGTTAGAGACTTTGGGTGATATGGCCCGAAATCGTTGGCAATGGCGCAGATGCATCCACTCCTTGTCTTCCTTCAAAACCTAAGTTTGTGAATTTATCATAATTGTCTCTTTACTGAATCATATTTTCTTAAATCTTATCTCCGATCTCTATTCCTTTCCATTAATACCATCCCTGTTACTACCTCCCCCCACCTACTCTGGGATTTGACCCGACAATTTAGTCTCCATCTGCTAATATAGGTATAGCAACCTGAACTGATGTACACATGTACAAAGTTCTACGTTGTAACTGACTGACTGATCTACAATCACGCAGATGAAAATCTAAATTAGCGCTCGACAACGTTGTGTTAGTCTTACACTAAAATTGATTACTTGTCTACATGCCACTCTAGTTTATTATTATTGCCGAGTTTGTTTTTTAACTTATGTTATTTATCTAACTGGTTAGGTGTACGATCAGAAGTGTCTGAAACATATTTAGACGTGGGTGGTTGGCTTAATAAATATATGTTATTTCAATTTCGTTTGAGACTAACATAGTCAGGGAAAACTAACGGACATCGATTATTGTCCTGAGTTATCGTTATGGTAATGAGGAAGAATGTATCACTCATTGGTCAATCATGATAATATAACAGTTGATATAAACGTTATTTTAAAACAGTTGTAATTAGCAATGAAATGATGAAAGGAATTATTTACATTAATAGTATATAACTTAGCAAAATCGTATTATTTGTTAGTTTAGGCAATTTTGAGGAGATTGGTATCTGATTCTGTTGTTTCTGTTTATCACAGATTGATTTCAGTAAGGTACTAATGATGGTTATGAGTTCGCCATAAGGCATGCAGGTCCCAAGTTTAACTTCTTGCGGAATCGAGATTAAGCAATGCTGAGTAGTTGCATACTAGGATGGAATAGCTCTCTGCTATTTCAGTAGTATCTAACTGACATTAATCTATGACAAATACAAACAAAAAAATTAAATACTAATCTCGATAAAACCTCCTGGATTGAATTACAATGATCAGTTTACTGGTAACTAACCTCATGATGTTCATGAAGTTCTAGTGTGACCACATAGCTGGTGGAGTTTAAATACGTTGAGAATAAGACAGTTATCACCGATGACATGGACTGATCATCAGGTTATATTAGAAATTGATTGACCTAATAATTATGTTAATGAACAACGGTCCAGTGGTGGTTATGCTTAAGCGTTCACAATGACACCCTGAATTCCTGAATTCAAGTAGTTAGTTTGATCAAAGGCAAACATTGTCAAGCAGTCTCTCTCCCCCACTAGGACGAATTATCTATCCAGTGCTTTCTGATTTTCAGTGGTACCAAAGAGATATCAATCGGCAACGAATACAAACAATAAGCTTCGGTTAAAAATCTAACACCTAATAACATTTCATTAAATGATTATAAGTTTCACTCTTTAAAATAGACGTATGAGATGATATGACTAAGCTAATAAAGTTGTTAACTACTAAATAAAATGTAAAACGCAACACCTTTTTTTCATGAGTACAATTCGATACTCCAACGGTTGCTTAAAATTACATTCAGTCAATGACCATTAGTTAGGATGAATTTGTATGTCCAGTAGACAAGTCCCAAACACGTCACATCACATGTCCTGGATTCTGTTTACCAGTTACAGTCCAACTTAAACAATGTCCAGTTATTGCCTACATACAAATCTACTACTATTAACCTCATAACATACTTTTCTTAGTCACCTAGTGATTACCAAATGTCTTTTGTTGTTGTTGTTGTTTCTATTCATAATTCATGGTTCAATCGATTCAATGTGTTCTACACATTAATAAATATACAATAAAATGAATAAAGAATGAAGTTAATAAAAGGTTGATGATAGTTGGTGCTAGATTTTTTTCAAATCCATTCAATGAACAGAAAAAAAAAGCGAGAACATACCCAACAACAATCGATATTACGTAACATGTCAATAAAATTAATCGAAGAAATAAATGTTTTATTGTAAAATGAATGAACTTCACTACTATTGAAATCAGTTTTATGAATTAAGAATTATTGATTAACACGTGTAACGTGACTATAATCTCATAGACTTGGAAACATTGATTAGTTAGTATAATGATTTAGTGATCAAAGTCCTCCCTCACCCCATTAGTATAGATACAAACATTCATGATAGGGAATGATGATCAAGTTATTCATTATGAAAATACAATGTACCAATTAGAAATAGGAAATACAACATACAATAAAGATTGAATTAGGGAAGTTATGTGTAGGGTTCGAGATACTTGAATCATAATAAGGCTACACTAATTAGTGGAAGAAAACCACATGTAATAGTTATTAATAAGCGTGTGAAAAGCCTCCAATTTAAGTAAAACAAATTTCATAGTTGCTGGATGTTTAACTAGATGCAGTTTAACAGTAAGGGTACCAATGTCATAAAGAATAGACTCAATAGATTGTGACTTCATATTCTTTATCCCGATGTAATAACAATACTATATGTGTATTTTCTGATGAACTGACTTTAGAGTGTAATAAATCGTATTAATAAATATCTTATTAAGTTAAATGAAAAGTAGCTAGATAACTGAGTATATCATGTGTTTCAGATTAAGTTTCTATTTTACTTTAATCTGTGTTAAACAACTACTGGAAAACAGAAAACATTGGACAATTGATTTGTTCTACTGTGGAATTCTATATCTTGATGAATCCATTTTCCCACTCCGGATCATGCCTACAACTTTCAGATTTCTCATTAAACTTATGACCCTCAAACTAGTGAGCCAGTTACATTGGCATAATCATAATTATTGTGAAGTTACTAGTGACTAACTTCAGTTGGTAATTCTTGTGCTTTAGTAGAAATCAATGAAATCCAAGCCTATTGTAGTACTTACTCACTAATGATAATGAATGATTTCCCTGAAGTCAGAAATCTCACTTGTTAGGCGCCAGTCGGATGAATGGTCTAAGAGTTAGGCCTCTGCCTAAAGCCCAATACTTTTAAGTTCCAATAACTGTACGGAAGTGGATATGTATTATGCAGTACTCTCATACTGGGAAGAAACTGACTGCTTGTTCTTGTTAGCTTTAAATTGTTGCCAACCCTCATTCAATATGCGACAGGATAGTTCAATAATTTTCTATGTTGAAAATATTGACACATTAAAATAACCGATTATGTAAAGTAAAGGTGGTTACGTAACAATCGATCAGGATGATTAAAGTCATGATCATAATAATGTGTGAACAATAGTAAACGTGTTTTAAGACAGTTACAGTTGGATTGTTTTGGATATATCAGGTCATTCAATAGATTACCTTACTCGTAGAATAATATGTTTAATTAAAACACATAAGTGAAAACGCATTTTTCTTTACTTCGTTAACTCAGCTGACTTACCAGGTTGGAATTCGTGTTTGCATTGGTGAATCACTGAATGGCGGTGTATATCTAGTTCTTTTAGTGTTTTATCAACCAAATTATCACGTAGCTACTAATCTTAGTAACTTGAGCACGCATATGCACCATGACTTGATGTTAAATGATTGGAGGTGGTTGGCAATGACAATTTTGACGAAGTGAGATCGGGCGACTCGGTTTCGTTTACGCCAGACAGCATTCGTCTTCTCATGATTGTACATATGCCGTGATGACAAATTTCAACCAGAACAAAACTTAGGTGACACAGAGTTAACTGTCTAAATTCAATC
Source organism: Schistosoma mekongi (assembly GCA_034768735.1). NCBI lineage: Eukaryota > Metazoa > Platyhelminthes > Trematoda > Strigeidida > Schistosomatidae > Schistosoma > Schistosoma mekongi. The sequence goes on from CM068312.1 coordinate 613,288, forward strand.
AAAAGTATTAATAACATACCTAGGTTTTATTCAGTAAAGATACTGACAACATATAAACCCAATAATCATTTAAACATGTTTGAACCGCGTTTTTTCTCCTTCAAATTTAAAATGTTACATCTAGACTGGTACGCATTACTGCCTAAATTGATGAGAGGAAATGACTATGAAGACAGCTTCACCTATTTTGAAAATCTCATTAGACCTGGTGGTTTGGAGTCGGACAGAATCTCGATACAAATTCAAAAATCCCTCACATCTTTCACCGACTTGTGGCCTAGGAAACGTCCATCTGCGGTTGTAAAATGAGGTCTTTATAAGTTAGTTAAATTCCTACGTTCATAGCATTTGTTCGTAGATGCAACAGTAATATTGCTAGGTTGTTCCGATAAAACCATGTAAGAAATAGTAAAGTCGAGTATAGCTTACCAGAAACAGATGGTAGGTCGATTTGATGTTATTGTTAATATCTGCGAACTTAGACAGTTAGAATTTATATTACACATGTATTAACAACCATCTTATACGTAAAATATTAGCTGTAGTAGGAACAATTTTGAAGAGTTGTGAAAGGTTAAACAAAAGCATGAAATCAATACATGAAGTTACTGTTTATTGAGTAGAGCTATGTTGATAAGCACTAGCTAGTTGGTTGAAATTCGTGTGATAATCACGTTCATTGGATACAGATATTGAGTGACATAACAAAAATCGATCACTGTTATAATAATAATAACAATAATAATAATTGGAACTTTATTCATTAGTATGTTTAGTGCAATATAAGTTTCCAGGATGTAGCTTCACAACAAGTTACTCTTTTTCCATATGCACATTTGAAAAATGATATATATATATAATGTCACCAACAAAAAGGCCATTTATTGCGACAATCACGGCTGACCCCAACCAGCTAATCTACATCTATCAACATGGCTTAGACCAACAGTCAAGGACTTCATGAACTGATGCCATGTTTGGTTTGGCCGCCCCTACTCTTGTTTCATTCTACTTCAACCCTAGCCAATATCGCGTGATGAAGTAGGTGGTGGTCAGGTATGCTCAATACATGTCCCAACCACATTACACCATTTAGATGAAGAAATTTATAAAGCTATAGAATTTTATGGCTCAACTTCTCAATTCACATTGTCGCGATAATTCGTCAGCTTTAGTTACTGAGATATGAATTCGGTGGGCATATTTAGTAAGTGTACTCTGTCTCATGCCAACCATGCAAATTCTCTACTCTTTATTAGGCTGACACATGACTTATGATTTGAAGGTGTCTATGTTCTATTGCTATTAGTTTATTCATGCCATTTATTTTCATGGCTGATGCCTTAAAGAGAGGATTGTATTGTAGACAAACAAAGGCTCTAATTAAGACTTGATGTATTAATACATATATATACACTTACAACAGTTTACGATATGCATGCATATATTGTTAGTATTTTTTTACACCACTTCTTTTCTATTTTACGGTGATTACAATGAAATGACTTGTGGAATTCAGACTTGTCGAGAGTGAGACAGTTATCTCCGATGACAATAGGTGTTCGTCGAACTATATCTCAGAATGACAGAAGTGTGAATTATATCACTGAACGACTCTTCAGTGGTACATAGCGCTTGGCATTTGCTAACCTGAAGGTCCTGGGTTCAATTCTCGTATATAAATGAACGGTAAACACTAGTTGAAAGAAAAATGGGTCCAATGTTCCCTTGTAGGTACTGTGGCAACATTAATCTGTGACGAATCTAACCGAGCAAAATAAATATAACCAACAATCACAAATTCACACAAACATACACAAATAACCACAGATATATGCATTTCGGTGTAACTACACTTTGGGTTAGTAAGATAAATAACAATGCCAACGTTTGTTCGCCACTGTAAGGTAATCAGTTGAATGAACAATTACTACATACCTACTAAGATTATATTCGGTCAAGAGAAGCATAATTCCAAGAAAAGTCGCTATCATCTCTTATATAATACAACAAAATAATAGTCATTGAATTAACAGCAAAGGAATTACATAACAACAATGTATTTTTTAAAGAGCAACATTTTTCTTTTATAATGCGATAATCATATATTGCAGTAGAAAAAAAGGAAGGGGGGTTGGCGGAGACAAGATAAAGGAAACAAACAGATAAACATATTGGGTACAAGTAAAATTCATCCCAATTTATGAAGTCCTAGGCATGAAAGAGAAAAAAAAACAGTATAAAAGAAACTGATTAATCTTTACTTTTGTTCAACTTTAAACGATTCACTACACTTGATGTATAACCATTGATCTGTTGAGTTGACCCATACTCATTACTTTGTAGTTTACCATTGAAATGACCATTCTGTTGTTGTTGAGACTGTTGATGTTGATGATGATGTTGTTGCTGGGCTAAACTTTTAGCTAAACGTTGTTTATGCCAATACGCTTTAATATAAAAATTACTAAATAATACAAGAAATACACTAGCATATAATACAATAGCAGCTGGAAATACTTTAGGATAATTACATGGTGTTGTTAAGAAGAATATTTGTCCTTGATGTAGAATTAATATAATGAATTGAATCATTTGAGCTAAAGTTAAATAATTTTTCCACCATAAATAACGATATGCTTCAGCTGCTGCCAATCCATAATACGCATACATGATAACATGAATAAAACTATTAACTAATGGAAACATAAATACGATACCACCTGAAAAACATTTTAAAAGAAAAAGAGAAAAAATAATGAAAACAAGGAAACAACAACAACAGCAACAACGAAATTATTACATTGGACAATCGATTGAATAAAGTTATATAACTAAGATCTATAAGAACATAAAGAGTGAATACGCTTGTACCAATGTGGTGGATTCTGAGTCATGTCACTTACTGGCTTTAACCAGTGATTACTACTATTCCGGACGGATTCCATCCAGTGAGGCTGTATCTATCAACATAACCTAGACCAACAGTTAAAGACTTTACAGGCTGAAGCCATGTTATAGTTTGGCCGCTCTTACCTTTCTTCCATCTTATTCCTACCCCAGTAAGTATAACACGATGAAGTAGATGGTGGTCAGGCATGCACGATACTTATACCAATCATCTCAGTGCACGAAGGTTTACGACACCATTGACTGATTTGTCATTTTCCCTGGCAACCTATGCTTACCATTAATGTTACTTATTCCATCATCCTAGGATATATGTGCAATGCTTTGGAGATTTATATGACCTGAAGCCTATGCCTATCTTCCATTTTCATCGTTCATGTTTCGTACCCACATATCAAGACAGAGCTGACTGATGTGCAGTACACTCGACCTTTCATTAAAAGACGGATATCTTTCCTACTCCATAGGTGACAAGCTTACTGAATCCGGGCTGAGATTTTTTTAGACACCGCCGAACTATGGATGAGATTTATTGGGTAAGCTAGGTGGTCAATGCACTCAACTACTTTACGCCATATGACCAATATAAAGCAATGATTCATACCAGTCCTGTAGTAACATTTTGCATTTGGAGAGAAAGAAACGCAGCCTGAATACGCACGTATTGTTAATAAAGGCTTTCAGGAGACCGCGTATTGTCAACGTCTTCACCCAATAAGATTTTATTGTCTGTGTATTCTAAGTCGACAAGTGAGCTTCCTGGAAGGAGGTCGATTTCTGAAAAACTTGTCCAAGAAAATTTAGTTTCTAAGAGAATATCTGTGACGCGGTTAAATAACAAGGAGGGAATAGGAAGGGCAACATTGAATGAGGCTGACAATTCTCGTGACAGTTTACCATAAACTCTAACCTTACCAGTAGTATTAGAGTAGAGAGTCTTCATAAGGTTTATTTACTTCTGACCCTTTTAATCATAAACACTGCCACAAAATCTCCCGGTCTATGGCGCCATAGCTGTTTTCAAGTCAAGGGATACAACTATTGTAGGCCGATGGTAGTTATGCTTGTTTTAGGATCTGGCAAAGATTAAATATCTGGTTATTGCATTCTCGTCTAGGTCTCAAACCAGCCTGGTTTTCCTGAGTGTGGTATTTCTTGGATTCGAATAAGCGATAAATAGTTACAGAGGTTAATATCTTAGATACTGTATTAATAAAACTGATGCCTTTGTAACTGTCATAAGAGGATTTTTGTCCATTCTTGAAAATTGGGACGATCAGTGATTGAAACCTCCCAGATGAAATTATGTCCAGGTACCAGACTTTAGCTAAAATATCTGCTAACCCACCTGTGAAAATTGAACATCAGTCCTTAAGGATATCTGGGATCAACCTGCCAGGATATGATGATTTCTCTTGCTTCAAATTACTTATAGCCTTTTAGCCACACTAAGAGTTGAGTGACTTGTGTCAATTTTCCACCAAGGTAATTCGAGAATAGTCAAAAATTGGATGGTAGTTGGGGGGAGGGGGCTAGTTGGAATGTTTATGAAAGTGTTCGGCCCACTGGACTAGTCCTCTAGAATAAGAGCGAATTACAGACCTACCGTTTTTTAAAATAGTCTTACTGGCGGCCAACTTCTTAATACCAGATTCCTTGGTGAGTCGGAAAAATTGTCTAGCATAACCTTATCATCGCTTCCGTCTCCATTGCTTTTGTTTTTTCCACTCACTACTGCTCACAGTCCTTATGTAGATTTTTTGCTACTCTACATTTGAGTAGTCGTCGTTCTTTATCATTATCCGAGCCAAGAGGAATAAGTTTTCTTGCCGATGCTAGTGCAGTAGAGGTTTCAAAAATCCACTGATATTTCCTAACCTTTTTATTTTGATTGGGGGCAGATAGCACTGCTTCATGTATAGACATAAGAAATTTAGACGTTTTCTTTTTCATCAAAGATTGGTGTTAGTTAGATATTGCTGAAAACTAGGGAGTACCAGACAACTGCTTTTTAGATAGCATACAACTCTTCGAAAGTGCACAGCTTCGATTCCGACAAGGAATCAGACCCAAGAGATTTAGATCTCACAGCAAACGTCTAATCATCTGCACAATTCGGAAGGTTGGAATAATCCCCATTTTCATCATTAATTTGCAATATAGGTAGACGATCATCGACTGTCATCCATGATAACTGTTTCAATCCAGACGAGTCTAAACTCCACCAGTCACGATTTCACACTAATTTTATGATTGTCCTGAAGTTAATTAATAACAGGTTGATTATCATCACACCATATCACGAACTGTTGGAAAGGGGAATTCTATAATTGGAATCCGCCCCACTGGTGTAGAGAGTTAGGTGTTCGCCGTCAACGTAAAGCCACTGTTGCAGAATTCGAGGTGCTCACTGCTGAGGAGTTCCATACTAGAACAAAACAGCTGTCCAGTGCTCCCTGGTTTACAATGGTTTTCTACTAATATCAATCTATGACATATTCGATTTTGAAAATACAATAAGAAGACGAAGTTAATCAGAGTGCTATATGATGCATAATTTCTCAATACACATTTCGAACAATCTCATCACACATACACTTGTTAAGGCATTTCTATATGAGAAATCATAAAGGTCATCTAGATAAATTAGAGTGTAAGCTAAGTAAACAAGGATATTACAGAGAACAATGTAAATCACACTCTAACAAGGTAGGTTGAGCAATAGTACAAATTACTTTTCAGCACAGAAGGGGGTTTGAACTTCCGTATAGCTGAGGCTATAATAAACCTTAGTGGGATGTGATGCATTCATTTACGTGCCGTTTAGATTTGTTGTGAATCGATGCCCTCGACTTCTCTATTACAACTAACTCAGCATCATAAAACGTCCGGTTAGCAACCAACTTAAGCCTTTGTTTAAACACAAGGCTATTTGAGTCACGTTTGAAAGGTTAGGTGATATAGGTTAATTTTTAGGTGCTAGAAATACAGTGGATTTCGCCACACTTAAACATTTTCATAGATTTAAAAACAATTTTGAATATCCGTTCGACATTAGCGTTTCTGTCAACAGATTTTCATTTTCCTCAATAGTATCATTAGTATAAATACGGTTGATCCTATTTGTTGTGACGTCAAAATAACAACGGGAATGAGTGCCTTGTCGGTCCTTGTATGTCTGCTCAGTGCCCGCTTGATCCCAGGACAAAATAGGAAGATACAAGCCTAAAAATCAACCAACCAATATCGTACTATATTTCAGGTATTCCTTTGTATATACATGAAATCAGACCTTACAGCAAACCAATTAGGAATTTACCATTATTACGAAACAAACGAGATGGTGGCAGTGAATAGGGTAACTTGCATACAACTAATTAACTGCAGTTCATAATAAGAGACAATATACAAACAGGAAATATTCTGAACGGGCGGGTGAGTAATAATGTCAAAGGAACGTAACAATGATAGGCATGAAATGCCTGCACTACTCGCAATCAAAATAAATGAAATAGTCTTCTAAAACGCAGTTCTGAAAGTTTGTTACTCTTCTTTAATAGTTCAGTATAACATTAATAAATAGTACCTTTGCTGGACCCTTTTTATACTGCCTGGAATAATAACTATAAATCTTATATACTGCTTTGCCTATGTAGATCTTCTGTAAATAGAACGTTTGATTTAGCCATCATCTGTCCGATTGATTAATATGTCTAGTAAAGGAAGTTGGTTGTTCTTCTCCTCTTCACAGAATAATCTTACATGACTTTGGGTAGTATACAGTTTACTTTGAGAATTTTCGCATCGTTGATTTTTGCTCAAATAACTAAGATATCATCAACGTACCTCGTGTAAAGACACATCTCCTTTATTGAATCTCTGGATAAGTTTTCGACAAGTGCCAGTTGTATACCCGTAATGATAGTGGACTGGACATAAAACATTCATTGACTTAATATACGACGATGCAAGAGGTGACAAAGTTGTCTTTCCTTATACAAAAGATAGTTTTTATTTAAGTTGGATTGTGCCTGGCAAGTGGAATCCTGGACGCAGGTTTCTTCCTATTTGGGACTCATCGGCTGGGTGTGTCTTTATTCCAATATTGTTCACACTGGGATTCGAACTCAGTCCGTTTTGTGCCAAGCGCCACCTCGTTCACCACTAAACTACTGAGTTCAGTCAGTGACACTTGTGCAACAGGCGCATTGGTATTAGGATTAACTTTTATCTTCCAGTTAATTTGTTATGAAATGAAGCTGGTCAGGTCAGCTGACGAGTCCCAAATAGTACGAAACGCGCATCCCTAATTTTGTTTCCCAGTCACAATCCAACTTAAATAATATTTGTGAATAAATGCTATATCCAGGCAATCCGCTCAAAATGCACACATAGCAACAGAGACTGACTAGCTTCAGTTCATAACAAATCAACTGGGAGATAGAAGTTCATGTTAATACATAGTTTTCATATCTTTCTACTGATCAGAAGTTATTTATTGATAAAATGACTTATATAAAGCTTAGAATTGTTAAACAATTTGCCTACTTCTCATTGAAGTAGTACAAACATAATATTCTTAATGTCAACTTGAATTGTATACACACATACTACTTAACTACATCCTGTATAATGTTACATTAATGTGATAATAATTAAATTCTCAATACAGTTTCAGTAAAATGAATAACATAAAAAAGTAACGCCAAAACTTCGGATTTCTATGATGATCAAGATGAACCTTATTGCAGAACAACTGTTAGTGTAAACAATGTTGGTAGATATAATCTACCCGGTTAGAGTTCACGTGATAATTATGATCGATGGCTTGAAATACTAGATAACATGGCTCAGAATCGACTACAGAAACTAAAACGTTTACACTATTTATGTTCTTCTAGAACTTAAGTTCCACTAATCTTTAGTATATACGTTTGTTTCAATCCTTCTTAGTAAATTACACTGTAGTGTTAGTCGTGTAAATATGACGTCGTTATGTGGTATGGCAACTTGAACCTACGTGCATATATATGCCAAGTTTTAAGTTGTTCTTAGCTGATGTCACAACAAATATACCTGCTAGTAGTATCATAGAAACTGTTTACATAATCACTACAGGAAATGGCCAGCTATCAATGATGTACAACTAAGTCATCTTCAGTAGAAACAAAAATCTATTTATATCCCTAGCTGTAGGAATAGTACAATTCACAATTCAGATATCAAAAGTGAAAAATTAAACCTGTTAAGAAATTTTTTCTATTAAGAATGAATATTCGCGAAGATTCACTGACAAGAATATAAAGCCTAAAAATACAAAAGTATCAGTAACCATAGCAGCAAAAGAAAACACTATAAATGAAAAATGATTTCAACAGTGACAAAACTGAAGTCATCATAAACAGAAGAATTTCTAACTTACTCAAAATAACATTGTTTACAGAAATCTTAAGATCAGTGCTCTCCAACCAATCTACGTTCAACACTAACCTAAAGGATAAGATCACGCAATTGTCAACTTCTATGCACATCATCCACATGATCAACAAAAACCCCCCCTAATGAACAGTAAGCTTTCACATTTCTAAAGCCTTTGCTATACACCTATTAAAATTCGAAATGTATACTTAAAATACTTATTCAGTTCTCCACATCGTCTCTGTCCTGTTATTTTTCCCTTAAATGTTACTATCCCTTTTTCAATTGTTCCTTTATTATTTTTTATTCAGAATCAAATTATTTCGACTGTTTTTTTTTCTCTAATTTCCATTGTTAAACAAATTTCATTTCAATTCAAATAGTTTTGTGTTGATTGATTTTAATTTGACTTTTCTATGTTACAGATTGATTTCAATTGTGTATCAATGAAACATCGACAGAGTTGTTAAACAGCTGTTTAATTCTAGCATGAATGTTTACATCAATGTAATCCTATGTAAAACCATGAATTTCTATTACTGTGAAGACTTCTACCAAGACAAAACAATTATCCATTTGATGTAAATTTTTTTTAGTTTCATAATAAGGAGTTTGTGCTTATTGTTGTTACCATGTTCACTTATTTATTGTTATTGATAAACAATACTGATTAATATTGTTGTTATGTTTACAAGGTATTATGTTCAATGAACTAGAAAATTGGTTTGAATATACTTCATTGATATATTAGCTGGCCCTATCAGGACTTAGTTCAATGTTAAATAAGGTTTTGTGATTGTATCTGTGTATCTATATTCGCATGTGTATAGCTTTGAAATTGGATTAGCAAAACATAGAACTTTTCACTGAATGATATTCTTGTTTTAATTATTTAATAGGTATTTTTTTTATTAAATTTACATTCCGACTTAGAGTTCGTCTTATGTAAACAATGAAACTAAAACTGGTTACAGTTGATATAGTAATTATATTTTCATTCTAAATTACATATTCACCAGGATTAGTTAACTTTAAAAAGGAAATATTAGTAGATGGTTGTTTTGTCTCAGTAGAGGATTCTTCCCCAGACCGTATACACAACCATAAATGGGAATCGAAACCAGAACCAACAGAACTCTCTGCATAAATTGAACCTTTATATTAGTGAGCTGGAATTTAACGAGCTTTTAACTTTAATCAATTGTCGACATATTGTGTAACCTGATTGACTACTATCGTTACGTCACTACTTCACCCCCTCCCCCGACAATGTTGATCTTTACTAATCACATTCAACATTAATCTATAACACTTAATTACACCTACATATGTATAAATTAGCTTTCAAGTATACATAATATAACAGATTGTATCTTATATCTAGTTTAATGAGCTAGTTAAGAGAAACTTGACTAAATGAAAGTTGTTTATTGTAAACAACACTCAATGTTTTCATGTTAGCAATGATTAACAATTTCAGTAGTAAATAAGATAACAAAATACTGACCTAATTACTATTGACTAACAACTGAACATAAATAGTCAATTCGCTTAAATTGACATTCACCTTGAAAGTAAATAAAAAAAAGAAAACAGAAATCAATAATAATCAATTGGTAGTGTGTAGGATAACATGGATACTATTTCTAAAAATGTTCGTGAAATTAATGACTAAAGATAGACAAAGTGAATAGAACATAAAATATGAATAAGATAGTCATCAGTGTTCTAAAGTAGAAATTAGTCAGCGGATTGACATATAACAAATTACGTAACAATAAATTAAAATTAACGACAAACTTATGATAAGAAAGAAATCAAATGATCAAGTGAATATTATCATTAAGTAAACATTAAATTACATTACAAAGTTTAAATATTATGAAAAGAAAAGTGATAATATTCATTACATAAGTGAGTATCATCTAAGTGTTTAACTTTTCTATTGACAACGAAAGGAAGAGGAATTGTACACATTTCTTATGGACACGAAGGTTAAATCTAAGAACTTCGATGCTTAATAACTTTCACAATATTTACACAATGTGTGCATAGACCATGAGATGAATTTGTTGCGATCTATTGAATGATTTTTAATATATTCCACATATCCAATTAATGCTCTATATGTGAGTGTATTGAGCTCATTATTACTTGTAATTGTCATTTACTTAACAAGGCTTGGTGATGCCAATAGCTTCTTTGACCTAACTGTATGTTTTATGTAACTAACTTCAAAAGCTCTACATTGACATCATCTTTATAATTCATACAATTCAACTCGACAATAAGAGTAGAATTAAAAGATTTCACAGCGTTCACCCACCTATCAGCTTAACATTGGATAAAGAGCGTAATTATAGTATCTTGTTCCTAAACACCTTGCTAATGAAACCTTTGGTTAATATTATGAAAGGAGTATTAGTTTAGAAAAACATTAGTCAATCAATATACAGGATTTCTCAATGCTGTACAGATTAGTCTCCAATGGAACTAATTGAAATGTCCAACGCATTGATCAAAACATATTTACTTAGAAGATACTATTAAAGATGATTATTGCACCACTAGTGATATTCTCAGATTGAATGGAAAGTCATTAAAGTTAGCAAATTACATATGACGCAAGCGAAGAAGAATTCGTAAAAACCAAATTGAATTAGACAGTTCATAAGTGACTAGCATTTTTGAAATCATGTTAAATTACCTTTTTAATGCTATATTCTACAACTATAGCACTATTCGAACCAGAATTGCTAAATTTAGTTCATCCATGTATATCTATCAGTTCAACTGGGCTTTTGATGCTAGACATGCAATAAAGTTACAGAACTTCTAGGCATCACTAAGCCTGGTTAAGCAAATGACAATTACAACTAATAAATAGCTCAATACACTCACACCTAATTGATATGGAACACTAAATGGATACGAGGAATACATTTAAAATCATTCAATAGATTGCAACATATTCACTTTACATTGTACGTATACATCGTTTAAATAAGGAGGATGCTATCTGATATCCACCATCTCAGCCACGTGATGAATATTAAGACTTTTCATAGCTTCCAATCTTTGTATAAATTTATTATGTTTACGTGATGATGTTATTCTCCTCATCATTTGAGTCCCTATCATAACCAGACTACATCAACGCGTACATTTATCGTAGGACGTGAAGTAGCTAACTGGTCAAACCATATTTAATCATCTTAAAAGTCTCATAGGTTCTGTTGATTTGATCACAAAAGAAATCTTTGTACAGACTTGGAAAGCATGTTTGGCTAACTGACGTTGTGTGACGTAGGTGTGATCTGTTTTCCAATTAAAATGCAGTTTTACAGCCTACAGCTGTTAACCGTTTCCTACGTGTGAGACATATACGAAAAGTTATCGGTCAAAAACACTCTTGCCGAAACGATGTCGTATCTTGCAACGATTGGACGGAATATGCTGGTATGTAATAAAGACGATGTTTCGGTTAATAGGACTGTAAACATTCACCAGCTAATGTGATTAAGACATTCATTACGTATTTATAATCACCGCTTACCTCGGTACACAATACTGGCTGGTTAATGACTAAGGTGATGTAAAACTAAGTACAGTAGGTTCAAAACTTGATATTTATCTACGAAGTCGGTGACTATCATATTTAAGTATATTAGTAAGCAAAATTATCTGGTTGTCACAAGCCTAAATACCTTAATCACTTTGCTGCATCTGCAGTAAGCTAGCCACTCGATCAATGATAAACAACACGGAAATTAGTATTAAAGTGAATCGGTTCAATCTGCCACATAAAATCACTAGTGTGGTCCAATACATTCAACTCCCAAGTGCAGGTTAGTTTACTTATCATCAAAGTACACTTTCGTATGAGAGTTTACACTTCTACCAAGCTATGCAAAAATTAATTGGATGGAATTCAAACTTAGAGTTCAATCGATACAAATCGAGTAGTTTAACTACCAAGATACAACATTACATTTTTCACATGCAGTTTATATCTGATAACTTAAATAAATAAATTTTGGATTCGGTTTATTGTTAACGACAAATCTACGTATGACTTTATTCGCTTTTCTGACGTCTAAAAGCATATTCTAATTGAAAAATTCACAAAAGATATCTTCGGCTACTCGGTTACTAAAATAGAAAGAAGAGAAACCGAGCTCGAACCTCAGACTTATTGGTAAAATATTGAATTATATGACCACTTTTGCAGGATACCAATTAAAACCCTACTAGACAAACATAAATATGCATGACATAAAACCTTGTCTGTAATACAATGATCATCGAAATCAAAAAGACAAGAAAGTACATAATACATATTATGCGCTTCCAGAATATTGAGGACATACTTCATGAAATATTAGTGCATCATATTCAGTTACTACAACTTATTTTAATTATTGTTTGTGAAGTACTTTTATTCTAGTTCTCATAGTAAGAGAACACTTTGTGATATGTATACTTTAATACAATTACAATGCAGAAAGTTAGGACCTTGCCAATTCGAAGCTTCTAGGGTTCTCACTGCTGAAGAGTTCCATAGTAGTACAAAACGGTTTCCCAGTACTGCCTGGCTTACAATGGTACATTGTCAGTATCAAGCTGTGACGAATTCAATCTCTTAAACATAATACTAATTTCTATAAACCATTTCAATTCAAATTGAGAAGTTCTATTCTTTTTTTTCATTCAGTATATCAGATTGCGCTGTGCTGTGTACATTCACATCAAATAATTTCAAACAAAACTAAACAAACGGAAATGAATTGAATGTTGAAAATTGTACTCGATTATGTAATAGTCATCAACTAGATTACGTTAAAAGAAAACGGTCATAAGTGTTAAATTTATCAAATTTACTAAACATGTCAATAAAATCAACCTGAATCAAATTTTGGAATCATTCAGATTTAAGCTAAATACAACATACTACAGGGAATTAATTACATCAAGACTTTTGACTATTAAATGAAATCTTAACTTTAAGGTAATAGTAATGTCTAAATTTTACAAATTATTTGTTAAGAGGAAGGGTTTTATGCTGTAGCGACATAATGGTTTCATAAGTATGACTTACAAATACTTGGTCACAGGTTCGAGTCCATTTTCAGATGATTTGATTTACACAATAAGATTGTATCACAATACCTTACAGAACTAGCGCAAGCATTCCAGCCTTCTGTCCTAATCACACTGAAACTAAGACTAACCCAGTGAGCCAAAATGTTCGATCTTAAAAACAAATAAGGTTGGACGAAACTGTTTGTAAAATATTGGCGAAAATTTATGAAAGATCCAAGTCGTTGCAACATTTTACCCGACTTTACATTGCGTTTTGCCCTGCCTTGCGTTACGTTTTGCCCAGTTTTACATCAAACATGAACTTGATTTGAGGAATAGGATTGAGACAGAAGGCTGGAAACAGCATTTATCGTATCGAATAATATTACTATAAGGATTTAGAATATTAAGGAAAACGTTTGCTCTCCCTACAGTGTACTCTTTCTGGAAGGTAAATCAGTAAATAGAGATTATGAGTATACATAGTTAGTAATGGTTGAAGTAATATTATACATGCTAAAAATTGTCTCTTTACTTTCACAGTAATGATGACTAACAACGAATATATTTTTTAAGGTTTTCGATTTGCTGTTACAAAAGAGTATAACCTCTTTAGCCTAAGTTTAAGTCCTTGTTGTAGGTTATATATTAACATCCATCATAAAATTAACAGTAACAGAGTGGGTAAAACTACATCTAATGTTGTTAAACACACAGATACTTAGATACCTCTTAATGAATATGATAATCAAAATACCTGAATTTAAGACATGGGATAATATGAAGTAAACATTGATGAAGTTGTCGTGAATGACATTGGCGTTTGTGCATAAATAAAACCATTTGCTTGTATTACAAATATTCTTTACCACTTGATTTCATATTACAAAGTTAAGTAACATTCAATATCAATTGTAGCATACGTAAATGACTTAATACTTATGCATTAATACCTCATTAGACCATTTTGAAATTGTTTAACAGTTAAACCATCTATTCCCGATTCATAGAATGATTCTCAGTTAGTAACACATAATTACATAACTTGTATTATTCACAGACATAAACAGAGTATACATGGCGTAAATGACCTACAAATAAGCATTCTCCGTATAACTGTTTTTTCCAACTGTCGCTTATTTCTTAGACTCAAGAAGGAAATGAAAAGTATTACATACCTAAAGCTGGAAGTCTGCTAATAGTTGTGTTGCATGCTTCAGTTGTCACTATGACAACTCAACATCATCAATTATTTTAATTCTAAAATTAATTATCAGTCAATTATAGTCAACTTAGAGTGGGAATAAATTGAGTTACCAAACTACATTAGTATAATGAGACGAAATTAGGAATAGTAACATAGGTATGAAACCAGGTGAAACAATCATAGTAATAACGACTAATTACTGATAGTAGAATGACTAATTCTGGGAAATTTAATCCAATTCTATAACCATTGATCATGATTATCATCATTAAAGATATAATTATGTAACAGGTAATGAACATTAAAGACAATAACAACGTGATAACATCTGAAGTAATTTCATCAAAGACAGATGCTATCAAGAAAAGTGTAATGACTACTAAAAAGTAAATTTCAATTAATATCCACATTCACATGATAAAATACAAACATTATAATCATTTAAAATAGCTACAAGAATGTTACCCATGAGTTACCAAATATGAACTCACAACAAAACAATTTGTCATTCTGTCATTTACATTAGTTTCCAGTAGCTTTTTGATTGGTTGGTATTTGATACTCAATTGTCTAACTCAACTAGGCTTAGTATTGTAATGTCAATCAGTCAGCGGTTATATAGAAATTGATGCTTATGTACACTAATTCAAGTCACCGCACCGCATACATTTGAAAGAATGAACTTACCAAGATGAGTGCTACAAATGTAGTAGTAAGGATTATTTGACACAGTGGAGCGATTCGAGAAGTATGAATGAAACTAGTTCTGAACTATTTCACCCAATATCTATAATAATTATTCACAACATTTTTGCGGGCATTATTTAGATAGTCTGTGTATATTAACAATATGCAGATATCTGGTTGTTTGATGCTATTTTTTGTTTTGGCTGTACCTATCTCTTCTATGTCACCTACAATCATGCGTCTAAGTAGTTGACGTTTGGGCATACATAACGCGTATTCTACTCATCCGAGTCAATGAGGATTCAGTCTATTCAACAGAATTGCTACTTTCACTTAGTACTTTGAATTTAACTGCAGTACAATTAATTTGCTTATAGTTTCATTCATTTGTGCTGGAACCACATCTGTCGGTTAAAAGTAAGTAAAATTATACACCTGTCTGAAACAAAGTGACGTAACGAGATGGAAACCTATTTTAAAATGGTTGGAATTTGGGTGTTTTAATAACAGTTTTACTAAATTCACCTTAGACAAACTGGAGTTTGAATAAAACTGGCTATACTACTTCTTAGTAAAATGTATCCTAAGAATTTAGGATGCATTTGTAAATGTTATATATGAAGTTTGATAATTTGAAATCCCAAAAATGAAATCATTACAAATAATTACAGACTCACAATAATAACTTAACTTACCTGGTGCATATTTCACTCCCCACCAAATTGACGGTGGCATAGTAGCATGATGAAAAACATGCAAAAATGTAACTTGATCCACTTTACCTCTCAATAAAAAAAACACTGTATCTAACATTTCAACAAATTTTGAAAAATAGAAAAGATATCCTGTCCATACAAATGTATCATATTTTGTATCATTAGGATCTGGTTGTTCTTCACAACCTAAACCATAGCCTAATGTATAAACACTCCATAATATTCCTAATGTAATAACACCGGAATATATTACCATTATAACATTATATAAAATCATAAGTTGTTTAATAAAACTTCTAGATGATAATTTACTGTTTTTCATTTCAGTATTATATTCTTCTTTATTTTTATATTGATTTCTATATCTTTTTATATGTTCAACTTTCCATGCATATACTCCAATAACATAAATTAATGAAATTATTGCTGTCGGTGTCCATGAACTCATTAAAGGATAATCATCTAATCGAGGATCTGGTTTTGATGGTAATAAATTTGTTGATAGCCAATTTAATATTATCATAATTTTTTTTTTGTTTCTTGAATCCAAAATATAAATTTTCTACTAAAATTATATCATCATTAAAGTATATAAATGTATACTTTTTTCCTTTAAATTTTATTGGTTAATTTTTTAAATTAACTTTAAAAATAAAATCAACCAATCAAATGAGTTTGTAATAAGGTACATATGAAAAATCAATAAAAGACAAGTGCATAACATTTTAAGAAATCAGTTAGTAAAATGATTTATACTTTTATGTTATACTTCTGTTATAAATGATTACAATCGATTTGATTTGGTATTGATTAGTGATTAATTAGTGACTATGATAGATTTTATTGAATTGATGGACTCGTGTAAACTTATCCAGTCAAGCTGCGAACATGACGACGAATGAAAAGTAATCAAATATAATCAGATATAATGAAAAAGTCTAAAAACGATCGTGATTAGTGATGGGTAACGAAAGCAAAGGAAGTAGAAAAGGCAGCGCCATTAAGTAATATTAGACAAATTTTCAAGTTAATGAAAACGAACGTGTTTAAAAAATCATACGTTAGTGAAACGATTTCCGAAAAAGATGGAATGCTTATTAGCTCTCAGTCTAGATGTTTAGAATTGTGGGTTGAACACTTAAAGGAGCAGTTTAGTTGACTTTCAGCTACTCCAGAACTTTCCACGATTTCGGGACAGCCAGAAAGGATAGTCGACTTAGGTCCACCGACTCTTGTCGAAGTCGAAAAAGCTATAGCCAATCTAAGGCGAGGCAAGGCAGCGGGTCCAGACGGATTATCCCAAGAGGTGTTTAAGGATGGTGGTCCCACTCTGACAACCAAGCTGACTAGTATTTTGACTAAGGTTTGGGAACTTGACATAATTCTATCTAACTGGTGTCGATCGTTAATCGTCTCAGTATATAAAATAACCAATCTCCACAAAAATAACCATCCCAATTGAACTATAATAATGAGCTCATTAGTGACTAACTCCAGGATGTTCCTGAAGCTCTAGTGAGAAGTCGTGACTGGTGGAGTTCAGACTTGTCGGGAGTGAGACAGTTATCGCCAATAACAATGGATGATCGTCGCGCTATAATATATACCACAAATTGATGGAAGGGGGAATTCCACCATTGGATGCCGTTCCAGAGGTGCAGATGGTTAGGCGTTCGCGTCAACCTGAAGCCCCTGGTGCAGAATCTGGGGTGCGCACTGCTGAGGAGTTTCACACTAGAACGAAACAGCTGTCCAGTGCCCCCTTGTTGTCAATGGTACCCTGCCAACATCAATCTGCGATATATTCGATCAAATATGAAAAAGAGTCAAAATCGTCCTACGATAACCATAGAGGAATTAGTTTGACTAATGTAGTGTCTAAAATACTAGCTCCTATAATTATCAGCTATTTAACTACAACTTGTGATCTACAAATAAGGGAAAATCAGGCTGGTTTCAGAGCTGATCCTGGTTGCACAGACCAGATATTCACCATTCGTCAGATTTCAGAACACAGACGTACTTTTCGGCGCCCGAAAATAGTGGTTTTCCTTGACTTAAAGGCGGCATTAGACTCTGTAGACCGTGAAGTTCTATGGCAGTGTCTTTCGTTGAAGGACGTACCCCAGAAGTACATGCATCTCATTAAGGCTCTCTACTCAAACACAATTAGTTGTGTCAGAGCATATGGTGAACTGTCATTCTAACTTGTAACCTCGAAAAGTGTCCATTGTCCCAATTTTTGTTTAATTTTATATTCGGCTTACTGTTGAAAACTACACTTTCATCGTCTGACTTTTCAGGAGTTGATCTCCTACCAAAAGATCCACTTATTGATGTAGAATATGCTGATGACATAGTTGTGTTTGGCGAAGACGCTGATAAGATAGAGAATTTTTTGACAGCAATAAGTAACAATGCAAGCATTTTAGGAATACACCCCATCCCTTCCAAATGTAAACTGTTACTTCAGGACTGGTCTTCGTCAATACCTGAGCTAAAGATAGGAAGTGAAGTAGTTGAGCACGTCGACTACTTCACTTATCTTGGAAATCTGATAAATCATGATGGGTTGGTCCCTTACGAAATCTCAGTGCAAATTCAAAAGCTCGTTTGGCTTCTGCCAACTTGCATCATCAATGGCGTAAACGAGATATTCTTCAATCAACGGAAGGAAGAGTATGCAGAGCTGTAGTTCACTCTGTCTTACTATGTGGATGTGAGATGTGGCCATTAAGAATAGACGACACCCGTGGGTGTTGGTATTTGACCATCTATTTATTCAACCACCGAGTAAACGATAACGCCGTAGGACAGTGGGTAGTAGTGAGAGGTGGTAAATCAATCAAAGGGGTTGAAAATCCTTATCGACTGGGATGGTTGGGACATTGGTTACGAATGCCCAACGAGCGTCTACCTCGACGAGCGATGATGACTGATATAGAAGAAGTTTGATGGAATTCAGTTAGGGACGGCCTGATGAAAACATGGCATCAATCCATGGAGTCAGTGACTACTGGTTTGAGTCATATCGGTAGATGCACACTACCTAGTTGATGGTGGAGTCCTTGCGAATTCTGTAACCAGCGTTTGTAAGCATCGGGTGATATGGCCCAGAATCAATCGCAATGGTACAGGTGTATCCGCTCCTTGTTCCCTCTTAAGTTTTGGGCTGAAAATTGTTTCTTAGATTTATTTTCACTTACCAGTTCCTTTGTGTTGAACTTTATTCTATATGTTGATTCCTCTTTGTTTTCGTTTTGAATTAACTTCTACTTCTTCTAATATGGAGTTAATCTTGGTGTGCTTTAGAGGTATAGTAACTTGGACCGATGCACATATATGCCAGGTTCTATGTTGATCATACATACATACAGTGACCATGAATACGACATTTGAATTGAGTTGATTGTGTAAGGTGATAGATTAATTGTATTCGTCATTGATTAGTATCAGTTTACTACCAATGAAGACTAGGGTGGACTGGATAGCTATTTTGTTGTAGTAGGAGATATCTTAATAGTGAACATCACTGATTCTGCAAGCAGAATCGAACAATGTGGAGTTTTATCTGTTATGAGTACAATCAACTGAATCACTTCATTTCATCCACAGCAATCAGCCAACTAACTTCAAGATATTCCTGAATTTCTAGTGAGAGTTCTTGACAGACGGAGTTCATATATGTTTGGAATGTGATAATCCTCACCAACTACAATGACATGTGAAAGAATTTGGAACTATTCTATTGGACTCTAGTTGACCAAGAAGTACAGACGATTATACGTCCGCCGCAAGACCTGAGGACGAAAATATAGCTATACAACTATATGAAATCTTCTAATTGAACAAAACAATTATCCAGTGATTGGTTTTCAATGATATCTAACCAACATCAATCTATGACAAATACAATCAATCAACATTAGATTTGTTTAGTGTTTTTATAATTCTGATTTTTATTCTCTCATCGATTACGTTATAATGTCTACGTTGTAATGTGTCTTTAACGTCATTTGATTATGCAAATGATTAATTCACGTTTGCTACAAACTAGTTATATCATTGATAATAAAAAATCGAGAAAGAATTCAAAAAGAACTGGCTAGTTGCATTTTAAAGGACACTTTTGAGTTCGTTGAATCAACAGAAAGGTTATATATTTCTAATAGAATTACAGTCTTTTACAGCATAACGTCACTTTTCACAAATATCTATTAGATGAAACAATTTACATCATTGACTAGTATCCACAAAGGATATCCATACCAGAGACACAATTAAAACATGTGTTCAGAATATGCACAAGATACGTTCACTTCGAATTCAACTATAAACGGATGGTGTGGTGATAGGAAGTCGATTTAGATTGATTCCTACTGATATACTTTTATTAAATTTAAAAAGAATAAAACTATTACATACCATCAAAAGAAACGATACTATATGAAAGACACATCGATGATACATTCATCTGATATGACGATATAGATCACATAAACTAGCTATTGAAAACATTTAATAAAAATAATTCAAATGTTAACTTTGAAATGAAATCTCAAGAAAATAACAATCATGAAATCGTAATCCTGAAGATTTTCCAAAGAAATGATAAGAACTACTAAAGATTTATGTATGGAGAAGAAATTTGGCGTAATCATTATATTCACTATCATAGTTTTTGTTCAATAAATTATGAATATAGTCTGATCAAATCAGTTTATTTCAGAAGCCAAGAACTATGATAAATCAATAAATTTACAGAAAAACACAAAATTAAGGAAAAAATGCCTTTAATAGAGACGAATATCCTCAAGTATTCATAAAGAAATAGATTATTGCAAATCGCTCATACAAAACAACTAGTATGCTAGATAGGAAACTTGCATCTGTCTGATTATTGTTCAGATGTGATCAGGTAGAAACGTGACTTAATCCAGATTTTTCTAAACTCCACCAGTCACAACTTCTCACTAGAACTTCAGGAACATATTTGAAGTTAGTCATTAGTAAACTGAATATTATAATATAGTAAAAATGGTTTCTGTGGAGACTAGTTTCGAATTGTTGTTTGCATTTGTCAAAGATTTATCTCAGTTCGGTGTTATTCAAAACCTGAGGTTAGATGGTTATTATCACTGACACTAGGTAACCGTTACATTGTTTCACGTATTGATTGAAGTGGTAATCATAACAATTGATGCTAACACTGTAGTACTGATGACTAAGCACTGACTACAAGACTCAAATGTTCTTTGTTCATTCCACAATGAAGAGTAGGTGCTTACTGATTTTAAAACTCTTCATACTAGAAACAAGTGTTTAATACCCCATCCTAAGTTTTACTGTTACACAATTGAGATCATTTTGTGACAAATACAAATAATAAATCATCTGTATATTCTATTTTAAATGTCGAATGATTGACCAATTCAGTTGATTGACAGTTAGACAGAATAAATTAATTGGTGAAAACTTATCTTTATTTCTCTTAGTTGAATCTTGGTTACTCTGGAAATAATATTTACCACTCAGCATTATAATTTTACAGAAACTTTGTCACAGTTTAGGATGAGCTTGTATCGTCCCGTTGATTTGTTATGGACTGAAGCCTGTCATTCTCTGCTGCTATATGTGCATTCTGAGTTCGAATCCTGGTGTGAACAACAACATTGGGATGCAGATACATTCAATCGACGAGTCTCAAATAGGACAAAACATGCGTTATGGATCCCGCTTGCCAGTCACAATTTAACTTAAACAGGGGCCGTAGATATGCATCGGTTACTGGTTGGATATTGAAATGGTTATACTATACTATATCTTCAATTATAATCGATTGAGCTCAGTTACTTCATACATATAGTACCACTAATACGTTTGAATGAAGTAATAACGAACAAGTTAAGCAGATTCAGATAAATAAATGTTATTTAGTTATGTTATTTGATTTAGTTGCTACATGAAATCTATAATGAATTAAAATTTACATTACAATTATGTATCTGGCAGAAATTTTATTAATCGTTTAAAAATTCCCATGTTTATAATAATCATTGATTAGAACAAAGCAATTGTGAACGAATGCTAATCTTCTCTCAATAGATTTTTATCAGGTTCCACGCAATTATTAATCCAAATTGAATAGCCAAGTTTAAAGCAGAAATATCTTTACATTTAGACTATAGTCTATGATTCTGTGGTAGTTCGTTGATTAAATGACTTGTTTATGCGTCAGTTTAAATTGTTGTCAGGGTGATCATCATCATCATCATCATCATCATCATCATCATCATCATCATCATCATCATCATCATCATCATCATCATCATCATCATCATCATCATCATCATCATCATCATCATCATCATCATCATCATCATCATCATCATCATCATCATCATCATCATCATCATCATCATCATCATCATCATCATCATCATCATCATCATCATCATCATCATCATCATCATCATCATCATCATCATCATCATCATCATCATCATCATCATCATCATCATCATCATCATCATCATCATCATCATCATCATCATCATCATCATCATCATCATCATCATTAGAACAAATACATACGAGGGGTGAGGGCGGGGAAAGGTGAATTATACATAAGCAAATGTGAATACAAATCAAAGTAAAACAAATGTTTTGATGAAAAAATACTATATGTAATAAACATTAATTGATATGAAATAATTAAATCCAGTGAATGTTCAATAAAATTGTTCATATGATTAACGGGAATATGAATAATAATAACTGTTAAATCGAGTGATTCTAGAAGGGAAATTAACTTTCTAATCTGTTTTTCAGAAGACTTTTTACATTTTATTTTCAATATACGCTTATCAACTATTTTATTTCTATTATTGTCATGTTTCCATTGCCCTAATCTCCTATCAGATTCACCAACTGTAATTATATTTTAGGAACTACAATCGCGCTATATATCACAAATTGATGGAAGTGGGAATTCTAACATTGGATGCCGTCCCAGTGGTGCAGATGGTTAAGCGTTCGCGTCAACCTGAAGCCCCTGGTGCAGAATCTGGTGTGCGCACTGCTGAGGAGTTTCACACTAGAACGAAGCAGCTGTCCAGTGCTCCCTTGTTGTCAATGGTACCCTGCCAACATCAATCTGTGATATATTCAATCAAACAAAATAACCAATCTCCACAAAAATAACCATCCCAATAGGAACAGTTGAATTGATGTGCTAAATATGAAGTTTTATATCATAGATTAACACCAATAGGATTACCAACAAAAATCGGAATTTGTTCACTAATCACAAAAATCAGGAATTTTAGGACTAGCACGAAGTACTTAATCTTCAAACCACCCAGTTACCATCTAGTAGTTTGGCGTTCAATAATCTTTTCAAATCCTGTAGCCTAACTAACATGTGTTCAATAATGATCAAATATATTAGTTAATTACCGAAGCTCTTTAGAAATGTGACCAATTGAGTACAACTATATCTGATAAACTAAAGTTACCAAATAGGGGGGGGGGATTAATTGAGGTTATTCAGTTACTCTAATAGACTGAAGCTAGAAAATGAAACCACTGCATACGAAGTCAGTAGTTTAAACAGTTCTCCACGAATAGTAACAAAAACAAAATTCGTAAATGACACATTTAATTGTTAAATATATACTTTAGTAACTAATGTAATGATAATCTAGTCTGTGGTGTTATTTGATAGAATCTATCAACACTAAGTTGCTTTAGAAATTTAAATACATTGAAACTCATCATCTAAATGGAGAAAAGCCTAAGTAGATCATGGTTTCACCTCGCTTATCTTCAGACTTTCACAACACAGTACACGGAATGATAAGTCACTCGTACTAATAACTACTCGATAGATAGAAGTTAAGTAATACTAAAACGACTAGACAAACATGACTTTGGTCACTCACAACTCAGCAAATAGATCACACTAGGTAATACAAATCGATAACAGAACCATTTGTTTTGGCCATACCAAGTAGTTCATTCAATACCAAATATTAAAAAAATGAAACTCGTAGTGACACTCATGTACTCATTTACTTCACTTTAATGGTATTCGGAACAATCCATATTTACTAATACAATTGCAACTGAATTCACAACGATTGAATTACAATTCTCAGTTATATAATATAAACACTATGTTTGGTTGTTCTGGTATATTTATTTTCGGAACCCCAATAAATTTCTGTCAGTTTCTGAAGAAAGAAGAAAGAACTCCAATAACTGACTACTTTCATGTGCAATATATTTAAGTTGGATTGTGATTGGCAAGCGGAATCCAGGAAGCGCGTTTCGTCCTATTTGAGATCGTTTAATGAGTATTCTATTTGAGATATAATTCAGGAACATCATCTACGATGGTTGAGTAGAGGTGCTAGTGGATTTATAAGAAGCTCAGTTACTGAACATTTTGTAAACGCGGGCCACTCGATCAAAACAGATTCTTCGTTTAAAGTCACTTAGAAAATTAACAAAAGCCTACCAAGGACAGTAGTCTTTTGTATGCTTTCAACAAGTGCAGCCTTGTCTGTGCACTTATTGATGCCAAACTTATGTATCCAAAACATATTTCTTCAATCTCGACTTTTACCTTTGACTTAAACTCAAAAAACTTTTCCAAAGATCATTATCTCTTTCTTCTCCCTCCGTATTCACCCTTTAAATTGAACTGACTTACTTTCATTTTTCAACTAATTTCATCTTGACATATTACATCACTTTTTACATTTAATAAACTTCGTCAAGCCTCTACATTGTTTTGATGAATACTCAACTGTATTTTCGATTCTTCTTACAAAAAGAGAATTTCTTTCATTGTTGCTATGTTATTATTATTATTTTGTAATTGGTTGTTGTAAAAATTGCTGAATGTCAATTTGATATCATGAATTGGTCTGAATTAGATAAACATTGATCACCAAAAAGCACTAATAGCTGTTTTGTCCTGATATGGAACCCTTCAGCAGTAGGCATCGCGTTACAATCAATATCAGTCCAATAGTGACTAACTACTCCAAATGATTTCTGAACTTCTAGTGAGAAGACGTGACCAGTAAAATTCAGCCATGTCAGGTGTATGACAGTTACCCGCCGATAACAATGGATGAGGTTGCTAAAATGTATCATGAATGAACTGGACTGAAAATTTCATTTGTTGGAAGCTGACTCACTGGTCTAACGATAAAGCGTTTAAAGTGTAGCCGAAGTGTCGCTCACTACTGAAGAGTGCCATATTAGGACGAAACGGCTGTTCAGTACTTCATGGTGAACAATGGTTGATTAATCCAAATCAATTCGTGACAGTAAAACGATATTATTACTATAACGGAAAATGCATTGAACTCACGATTTTATAACTTTAGGTAGGTTAGTTGATCAAAAAAAGAAGTCTGTTGCTGAGAAACACAATCCTGTTTTCCTTTAGTTCATTCTAATTCATCATAATTTATTCCTGAATTGATCGTTTAAATGCCTGGATGATTGTTACTTATTACTTAATTCAATACAATTCAATTAACATACAGACTAAGCGTTTACATTTCGTTCAATTTGATTGTGATTATTATCTAATGTTAAGGATTATTAGTAAATGAGATTACTAGGATACACGTTCTGGAAACAATTTGAATCAGATTGATTATGTAACATGAAGATGGTTTATTAATCTAAATACATTAGAGGTTATAGAGAATTGATAAATCGTCGAAACATTAGCGATTTGATTGCATTGAATGATTTACAATTGGAACGACTCCTGGAAATCTCGACGACGCTTCCGGAACTCTTGAAGACACCATCAAACCACTGATCGACAGAAATTTCTTGAATCTCTTCGTGGCTTGTTCTGACCGGGTAATGGCTGAAACTTCTTAGTTTGAAGTGGACTGTTATAATAATGACGTTACCAAATAAACGATTGCTTGTCTAACTGGTCTTCTCACAATTTGATCTAAAATCATTAAGCGATGATAAAATTTGCTGATTTAAGTCCAAATAGGTTGATATTGCTAACCATTTTTATATTACATCATCCTCTCAATCCAATATCATAACAGAAACCGATTATGACAGTCTACAAATGATGCGGAATGACGAGAATTTAGTGTTAATCAAAGTAGATCAAGTTTCAGGGGGTTGTCATAATGAATCGCCCGGATTATATACAAAAGATGATGACAATTTTACAGAATTCATGCAAATCTGAAACTGGAAGCAAAAATAAAAACAAAATGAAAACACTAGTAAAACAAGATACTAAAGAACTTGAAGAGTTACTAAAATTTATGATAATTGATAATGCAACATACAATGAACTAAAACCAGGTGGATCAGGTCTACCATTCATGCATAGACAAGCTAAGCTCTATACAGATAGTGTAACAATCATATCGATTATCTCCATGATAAATTCACCTTGTTATAAACCGGTTGGATGGATTGAAGATAAACCAAGACCGATTCAAAACGAACTGGTTATATATAGTTTAGAGGATACTGTTAAGTTTGCTAAAATAAACTTATGGTCGTATATGATATAACATCACTATTCACAAACATTTTATTAGAAGAAACTGTTGACATAATTATCTATTATTCAGAGTACATTTCTATACTGAAGCCACAAGTGAAACGACTATTAAGAAGATGCTCAAAAAACCTCCAGTTCCAACTCAACGATAAACTATATTGTCAAGTGGATGATGTGGCTATTGAAAGTCCATTAGGGCTAGTTCATTTAGGTATATTTGTGTTGAATTTAGACATAAAATTCTGTTGCTACTTACCATCAATGATGTTAGGCTACATAAAGGATACGTCGACAATATTTTCATGCAATGTGGTGATATAAATCAAGCAGAAAAATTACAATAAACTTTGAATTAAGCTCATTTTAACATCACATTTTCAATGGAATCTGGTGAAGATGACACGTTCCAATTCCTGAACATAAGAATTTCTTGAAGAAATTATGGAACCTCCGGTAGATTTATATAACAATATAAACTTGAGGTGGACAATATTATCACTTACTTAGTTACTTTCGAATAAAATATGAATGTGGTTTGGTCAGATTACTTGATTACAGAGCTCAAAAACTATGGTCAGTAGATCAACTTAAAGATAAGTGTAAAAACAGTAGATAAATGTCTACAGAAAAATAGATATCCAAGTATGTTGATAAAATCACTTAGTTACATTATAGAACTTGGTCGGTCCGTATGTCAGTTTAAGTTCCTCAATTAGCAAATAGAAATTAAATTGTCGGATCTAATCCCAAATTAGTGGAGGTAGAAATAGAGTTAGTATTAATGGAGGGAGTTAAAAATCGAAGATGAGATTTAAGAAAATATAATTCTGTAAACAGAAAATTGTAATGAATTTAGAATCTTAGAATTTGGAGAAGGACAAGGAATGAATGCACCTACGCCATTGTGAACGATTTTGAGCCATAGTACCGTAAATCTTTATTCAGTGGTTACAAATATAAAGCCGGTCACAACCAGGTAGCATTCAGCTAGTAACATAGATTAGCCCAGTTGTCAATGACCTCATAGACTAGTGTCATGTTTTAGTTTGGATGCATTCAACTTCTTTCTAACCTACTCCTACACTAGACAGCATTGCTCGTTGAGGAAGGTTGTGGTCAGGTGTACGTAACATATATTCTAACTACCTCGAATGATGAAGATTCACTACTTCAACAGTCGGTTTACCGTACTAACCTAGTATGAAAAACCCGTTACATGTCATCTCCAACTGCATTCATCAATCTATATGTATTTGTGAAAGCAGATACATTGTAAAGATAGAAAGACGGGTCTTTTAACGTTATATTGAGCATGTCCCAAGAAACCTAAGCCTCTAAAGACCAAACATTTTACTCAGCTCAGTTTCATGACATTTAATGGATACGGGACATATATTGAACATAATAAATGCTTTTAAAATAATGGACAAGCACAACATTTCCACACTTAAGATTTTGTGAAGCTATCGCTATCAGAAGGCTAAAATCTGAGCTCTGTATTTAAAAGGAATGAATGATAAACCTTCATTTCCCATGGTAAGTAACACAAACGTGATTATAATTATTATTCAGTCATTTGATTATGAACACAATTCACTCTTTACTTTTGTTCTTTAACTCCACTTGTTGTTATTATTTGCTGTATGATCAACTCATATTTAGTTTATTCCTGATCTATCATTTATAAGTCCAACTTTTATCTAATTGTGGTTTATGGAGATTAGCACCAAGTTTTAGTTGATAGAGTTCATCACATACTGATGTTGGTAGGGTACCATTGAAAATTAGGGAGCACTGGACAGCTGTTACGTCTTAGTAAAGGACTCGTGGATAACGACTGCCTCATTACTGAAAATAACTTTAAAAGCTTCTTAAGATATTCACTTTATTCCTGATCTATCATTTATACGTTTAACTTTAATGTGATTATTTTAGCAAGTTACATATAATGCAACCAAATTACCAATCTTATGTTGATTAATATTCGCATATTTATAGTTTTCTGAAACAGTAAAGTCAGCACTATAATTCATCTAATTCAGACTAAGACATTTCAGCCATTACCCGGTCAGAACAAGCCACGAAGAGATTCAAGAAATTTCTGTCGATCAGTGGTTTGATGGTGTCTTCAAGAGTTCCGGAAGCGTCGTCGAGATTTCCAGGAGTCGTTCCAATTGTAAATCATTCAATGCAATCAAATCGCTAATGTTTCGACGATTTATCAATTCTCTATAACCTCTAATGTATTTAGATTAATAAACCATCTTCATGTTACATAATCAATCTGATTCAAATTGTTTATAGAACAGTTAACATCTTCATGTATAAATATTTCATCGAAAACCCTTTTATTTCATTTGCATGTCAGTCTTCTGTGTCACTCTTGATAGACAATGGGTATTTATCAAGCTTTGAAGTGTTGTTTCCTATGTTACTCTAGTTACAAATGATTAGCTGTAGTATGTAATTGAAGAGAATGTAACGGAATATCTGACGAATCCAATGCATTCTACAAATATTATCGTTCTAAACTTATTTAAATTTGTGTAGGGATCAAATTCATTTACTGGAGACTTAGTCACATTAAGTGTGTAACTGTTTCATATCTGTAGCCTGAAGTGTTTAGTCTTATTAGGTCAAGAGATAGAATATACGTGTATTGTACATTCACAATCAATAATGACTAATGATAAATATTATAATTGATGTAAATTGGTTGAACTATATAAAATTATCTATGTTCCGTTAATAGTTAAACAGTAATATCTCGGACTATGATGGGAAAGAAAACCAACTCGGAATCCTATAATAAGCATTGGGTCCTACAGGACTACAGGAATAACTTGTTGATAAATGGTAACCAGAATGAAATTTAAATGAAGCAGAGTTCCCTGTTAACTAATTACTGCACCATGTTGAGAAGAGCATCCAAGTGACGTCACTTTCATTGGACCAGCTGCTTTGTTTAAGTTAGCTAACCCCCCTCGAGTTGTAATATCGAAAAGGTTAGGCATATTAACTACTAATAATTACATGATACTAAACGTAACTTTGTCTAAATGACATAAAAATGAAATAGTATGCCATGTCATTTAAGGTTTTATTTACATATTAATATTCTACAATATAATATGTAACTATACTTGCGGATAGGAGACCGAATAAGTAACATAGGAATACTGGTGAATTAACGTAATCAAATACAATTGATACGTAAATATGTAGTATTGACATCCACCTTATAAATGTAAATGAATAGGTTGAAACAGATCAGATAAGTTTAGCTTTCAGTAGTATTGTAAGGTCATTAATTTCTAATACATTCCTACTGAATTCATGACCTCCTTCATTCATAAATTGGAAAATACTTTAATGCATTTTTTAAAGCAATTTAGTGAAATACAGGGTTTTCTTAGAGAGGGGGTGGGGTTAGATAAGAGTATTTGGTAGGAATCCTGTTCCACGTGAGTTTCGTTTCAATCTGGCACTCATCAGCAAGATATACATATAATCTTGAATGAATTGATGTTAGTCTGTGGATTTGAACTTAAGACGATAGTTTGAAAATGAATGAGAAATCCTTAGTTAGGCAAACAATTATTTATCATATAAACGGGTGAACTAAGCCTAAAACAATCAAACATTTTGTGTTTCAGATAGATATTTAGTTAGAAATACAAAGATGTAATTATTAAGTTTAAGGTGAACTACCTACAAGATAGGAAAATAGAATAAAACCACCGTGCGGACACACTTAACATAAGCAATGAGAGTCATTTATGTGCAAAACTTAGTTTGAAGATCAACCAAATGGAGTCTGTAGGATAACTTTCTGTTGAAATGTTCACTTCTATTTGAATTAGGTTTAAATAATTATGTTCTCCAGAATACAAGTAAACACTTCACAACTAAACATACAACTCAATAGAATGTAACCTTGGATGTGCTGGTATGAAGGCAAGATAAATGAGACTGCAGAATACTGACCTTGCATTTTTAGCAAACTAATAGGACATGTACGATAACTACAAAATAACTACATGGGTGTTAACTGCTTGGCATAGTGCCAGAGTGACCAAATTCTTTCACAGATGTAAAGAGCAATAGAACAATACCACCAAATGGACGACAATGTCAAGTCATCGATTAAGTACCAGCAAAGATTTTCATATATCACATATTCGACTAATTAGTAATAGGAAATACAAAATACGTTAAAGACTGAACTAAGTGGAGGTTGCATACAGAAATCGACATAATGGGTTTATAATAAAATTGCATTAACTTAAGAATGAGCATAAGTATAACAACAGTTAATGAGCTTTTGGACAACTAACAATTTAAAGAATAAAACTATCACACTTACTGAATGTTAGGTAAATGTAATTAAACAGTACATATTCTAACATCACTGAAACTATGCTCTAAACATTGTGGAACCCTTTTCTTTATCCCATTACAACACAATATTATCAATCTTGAATTTAAGCCTACACTATCGCTTAAATGTCTGAGTACTGGTTTTCCCGGAACTCGATTCTCCCTTGAATCTCACGATTCGCAAATCAAAAGACAGAAAAGAGACTTTGCCCTAGTATATTCCAAATATGCATAAAACAACAATGCTGAAGAGAAATCATCATTATAATTCATTCACCCTAGCAATAAGAAGTTGAATAGTCAACCAACAAAACAATGCTGTGTCAAAGCTTTGAGAAATTTTACTGAATTAGGTGAAATGTTTCCTGCTTCATCAAGCCATTCCAGGAAAAAGAAACAAGGCATAATGCCTCCCTTTGTTTCTTTTTAACTTTTGGCTGTTACACAACACACGAGAGAAACCCTCTAAAAATCTCATATCACAGCATGAATTGACAGCATGAACTAATTATGGTAAATTTTTTATGCAATGGACGATCTACTTATTACTTATTTAAGTAATAAGATTATTTGTGTGGAAAATGTGAGAACATTTTCCATCAAAGAAATTAGTAAAACATCAATAGGACATTTGATCGATGCTTGGAATTTTATGAATTTTGTTCAATACTTAATTTCACAGTAATAGCCCAATGTCTTACTGGTCGAAGGTCTTATCAGTCAGGGTTTGGTCCTTCACAAGGTTTGGAGAATCAAATTACTAATTAGTAATAGGAAATACAAAATACGTTAAAGACTGAACTAAGTGGAGGTTGCATACAGAAATCGACATAATGGGTTTATAATAAAATTGCATTAACTTAAGAATGAGCATAAGTATAACAACAGTTAATGAGCTTTTGGACAACTAACAATTTAAAGAATAAAACTATCACACTTACTGAATGTTAGGTAAATGTAATTAAACAGTACATATTCTAACATCACTGAAACTATGCTCTAAACATTGTGGAACCCTTTTCTTTATCCCATTACAACACAATATTATCAATCTTGAATTTAAGCCTACACTATCGCTTAAATGTCTGAGTACTGGTTTTCCCGGAACTCGATTCTCCCTTGAATCTCACGATTCGCAAATCAAAAGACAGAAAAGAGACTTTGCCCTAGTATATTCCAAATATGCATAAAACAACAATGCTGAAGAGAAATCATCATTATAATTCATTCACCCTAGCAATAAGAAGTTGAATAGTCAACCAACAAAACAATGCTGTGTCAAAGCTTTGAGAAATTTTACTGAATTAGGTGAAATGTTTCCTGCTTCATCAAGCCATTCCAGGAAAAAGAAACAAGGCATAATGCCTCCCTTTGTTTCTTTTTAACTTTTGGCTGTTACACAACACACGAGAGAAACCCTCTAAAAATCTCATATCACAGCATGAATTGACAGCATGAACTAATTATGGTAAATTTTTTATGCAATGGACGATCTACTTATTACTTATTTAAGTAATAAGATTATTTGTGTGGAAAATGTGAGAACATTTTCCATCAAAGAAATTAGTAAAACATCAATAGGACATTTGATCGATGCTTGGAATTTTATGAATTTTGTTCAATACTTAATTTCACAGTAATAGCCCAATGTCTTACTGGTCGAAGGTCTTATCAGTCAGGGTTTGGTCCTTCACAAGGTTTGGAGAATCAAATTACTAATTAGTCATACAGTAGGATGAATGACTACATGTCATCATATGATGAAGCTATCGAGAATGTTAATGAAACCACCGCAATTGGATCTTTCATTCCATAAAACCCAACTTTATCGTCAAAATTTTCCTAAGGTACGAATTTTCATCAATTGAGAAGGTATTGTTTCTTTATACTCAATCAATCAATGCCTGTTACTCCAAGTGGAGCATAGACCGCCCACCAGCATTCTCCAGCCAACTCTGTCCTGGGCTTTCCGTTCTAGCTCTTCCCAAGTGCTGTTCATTCTCTTCATGTCTGTTTCCAATTCCCGTCGCAATTCTTTATACTACTTAATCTAATTATCAACCCGTCACCCTTTCAATAAAGATTGTTGTTACTTCATAGTAAGGCATCAATAACAACAGGAGAACATGTATACAAGTGCGTGTGGAAGTTGGAATGAACGCGTGTATTAACTAAAGCAACACACGGCGACATGGCTTGGTAATACACCTCGGAATCTTTATAACTCGTACTTGATAGATTGACTAGACGCAAACAACTTTAGTACTTGAACGCCTTGAACCCTCCTAGTCGCAGATTCAGAAGACAGAAGATGAGAAGGCAGGAACTTTATTCCAGTAAAATGGAGAGTCAGTTATGTACAAAATACTCGTACATTTATAGTTTACTGAAACAACAAAATCAGTATTATAGTCCATTCAATCCGAACTAAGAAGTCTCAACTATTACCCAAACAGGACGCGCCACGTCGAGATTCTGGAAGGCCCTATCGATCAGTGATTGAATGGAATGTCTTGGGCTCCTTCATGGGTTATGGAAGCTTTGTTGAGGTTTCTGGGAACCGTCCCAACAATATTCAGCAGTAAAACTAAGCCATTTGTGTTTTCTGCTACTGGTCACCACACATTCCAAATGGGCCGACGAATATAGTACACTAAGTATTGAATTTAGTAAAGTCATGTTAAGTTAATAGTAAATTAGTCACATCCCAAGTAGGAGATAACAACTACATTTGTTTTATGACGTGGATCACTACAAACCTGTCGTATAGCTAAGTGTTCGCGAAATGTATTGAGGTATGTTTAACCACCACCCAACTAGCTGGTGTGATTGAATGGAAGAAATCCATCGGCAATCAGATCAAAGTGAAATATAAGTCCATTCAAACGCTAACTGTTAGTCTGAACTATGGAGGTAAGTACAAACTGCTTGATCTGGGTTAGCAACAGCCGTAATCAAGATATAGTGACTCAGATGCATTCGCTCCATCTACCTTATATTCCAAGTTTAAAAGTTATTTTGTGCTTTTTATTCCACGAATTCACTCCTATTATATGTAGGTAGATGTAGACTACCTGGTTGGGATCCGCATGATGATCGCAACAAATGGCTGGAGACGCTAGGCGATATGGCTCAGAATCGGTCACAGTGGCCCAAGTGTATTCACTCTTTAACCTCATCTAGATCTTAAATTCTATTGTTATTTTCTAGACAGCTTTACTCTTCCCTCTTGTATTCTGTCTATACGTTACCTCAATATTCTCGTAGTGCTATTGTGGTATGGCAACTTGAACCTACAGGCGTTTGTGCCCGGTTCTACGTTGCTGCTGATGATGGTGATTATATCTATACCTTTCTAATACTGTTATTTATTTCACTTCGCTGTTCTCAAGTAGTCTGTCCGTTATAATCAATGTGGAACCTGGTAGAATTGTGGGTTTTATCAAGCTCCCAAATCACATTAGAACGATGAGATAAAATAATGAAAAGAAATAGAGTCGACGTAATGTAATGGCAACTAAAAAGACTGAAACTGAAGATTAAGATGGAGAGTAAGTGCATCTGCACCACTAGTTCCGATTCTTAGTTTGTCGCCCAATGTCCTCAACCAGGTAGTTTGTACCTTACCACATGGCTAAGACTAACACTGTATGACTTCATGCAATGATGTCACGTTCTCATTTGGCCTTTCATTTCTTACTTTCAACTTATTCCCATACTACCTAACATCATGAGTCTATGTAGTTAGTGACTGAGCATACGTAAATCATATCCAAGCGATTTCAGTCGATAATGATTCACAATATCAATCAACTAGTACTAGTACTATATCTCTAACCTTAGTATTTATCCCTCAGTCATATCAGGATGCATATGCCACTCTCAGAAGATATTTATAAACAAAAATTTACAACTTATGCATGTCATCTGCTTTCATAGCCAGGTTGATATGGTGTATCAATTTACACAGACACATGTACACCACAGGCCCTACGTTGCACATAACTGACTAAGAAATATTTAGGAGAAATTCGAAAATGTTAACAAATGCATTTATTTTTGTCGACAAATGTGCATAAAAACTAACAGAAAAATATCATACAAAAAGAAGAAAGATATTAGTCCATATAGAAAGAAAGAGAATCATTTAAACTTTATGCTGTCCGATGTTGGAAAGTTTAAACCATCGGTTGTTAATTGAGAATTAATAAATGGACAAAGAATAGCAAGAATCCAGCGTTCCCCTAAATACTGTTTAACATTATTCAGATAACCAACATCATAAATTGAAGAAGAGTTATTGTTGGTAAACTGTTGTTGTTGTTGTTGTTGTTCACGATGTAAAGATGTATTTCTCGTTATGTTACTTGTTTTCTCCACCCCAGGATAATTTTTAACATTATTGATAAAGTCATTATTACTACTGTAACTAGTAGAATTACAATGAAACTGATCAAATGATTTATTGAATGCACGTTCAAACATTGTTTGATTAGTTAACATTAAATTTAATTC
This sequence comes from Schistosoma mekongi, assembly GCA_034768735.1. Classification (NCBI taxonomy): domain Eukaryota; kingdom Metazoa; phylum Platyhelminthes; class Trematoda; order Strigeidida; family Schistosomatidae; genus Schistosoma; species Schistosoma mekongi. The sequence continues at coordinate 648,770 of CM068312.1, forward strand.
ATAAATAGTAAATACAAACAGAAGACAAGCAGTTAAAGTTGATAAACTTGTTGTTAAGAAGATGATACTTTGTAGAAATGTTAAATAACCTGTTAACCACATGATACCAGGTGGAGTAATGATACATAAAAATCGATAAGAAAATGACCAGTTATTTGGTAAATAATCTGAGTAAAATATTAACATCAAGTTGTAATAACTCATGAAAGCACAGCCTAGCATTCCATATAGTGGAGTATTACAAAAATATCGCCAATTAGCATGACCAATACACTGACCTTTAATGAAAGATGGAGGGAGAAAACAAAATAGTGAAGTGTAGTTACAATGTAAAACTTGAATAAACATACATAACATACATTTCATGTGAAAACAAACTGAACGATTAGCTAACAGACGCGTTATTTTACGAAGATGTTTACTGAAGCAGTAGGTTGGTAGTTTAAGCATCTAAATCGAGTATTGTTAGACGAATGAAGGTTGCTGTCACTATTCGGATGCCTACACCATAGAAGGACACTTCTTTTTGAGAAACTTACAAATGAAACTGAATGCGTTATGATTCTGACTATGTGATGGCGCGAGTGTAGAATTCAGTTGACAGGTCATACTCTGGTTTTCTGTGAACAATTCAGAATGAGTTAGTTCCGTACAGTTGACATCTTGCCAATAACAACGGAAACAAATGAAGCAAGATAAGCTATAGATTTTTGAGCTAACATTTTCTAACTTCCTTATTTCTTTGTAGTAACCCAAAATCGCTAGAGATTCGGGTTATCTGAGGAAATATCTCACTGCAGTCACACCTGTACAGTTACCAGTACAACTTGCTCTTGAAATTTGGGTCTGTTAGTTTTCGCCCTATCATTCTCTAACCGACTTACCTCGTATGGTAAAACCTAAATAAAATGTTTCAACCAATAACTTTACTGGATCATCACGAAATGCAACTGCAACCACCAAGTCAAAATAGAAGCTACGGTCTGGCAAAGACCTGATTGTTAAGTAGTAAGTCTTATGTTTGAACTTTGACTAAAATACTTCAGTTTGAACAGTTACGTAGAATCACCAGTCACGATGATACACCGTGGCTCAAAGGCAAACATAAACCATTACTTGGTAAATAAGTACCACAGTTAAAAAAGCCTTGGCTATATCCAGATTTACACTAACAGTCTTTATGAACAGTAGATTTGAAATCAATGTTTGATGTAATTGTAACCGGTTAATTAGCAAAGACTGGTTTATAATGGCTTAACTACTAATTAACATGGAACGAAACAAAATAAATGCTTATGTACGTTGAGAGGGAAAGCACAACAGCTATCTATGAAAATAGAAAGACAGTAATCAACATTCGGAATACGGATATTGGTCTCCCAACTTACGTTGGAGTTAAGACTAACGCACAGCTAAAATATTACTCAGTTGAAATCACTGTAGACTGGCTTAATTAGGTGGTAGCTTACGTTTTCACATCACACAACTAGACGAAATTAAAATAATGGATAACAAAAGGGTAGAAATATAATAATAGTTCTTATGAAAAAAAGGATAAACGCTAGAAATATGGCTGGAGAAAATATAATAAAATGGTATGCATGGAATCATAGTGGAACTCAAAGCCTACAAGGATAGGAGTAAATGTATTAGCGTGTACAGTCGCTTTCACACGGTATTTAGATAACTATTAAAATGGAAGAACGAGTTATACTATACCATATAAACAACAATGAACGTTGAGACGAATCTCCATCATAGATAGCTATAAATTTCTAGTCATAAACACAATAGGATGTTATAGTTGCTACATTATATCACCATAGAGACTGAATTTATAAGATTCGAGACAGTGTTACAGTATGCCTGATATCGTATTAAAGGCCTAAACAGGAAGAATATGATTCTAAAAGGGAGATATATTTACCATAACTGTTGGACTAAATGTCATTCTTTTCAATGACTCGTATCAAATTCGAAGGGGAAGAATATTTAAATCTACAAGGTGTTGTCTAAATTTTACGCTTACCCATGATACAAGTTACTAATGAAGATCGTTCATAAAAACAAAGTGTTAGAAATGACAGCACCCCATGAACACTTACAGGCAAACTACGGACATAACAACACGATAGCCATCAAATGAAATCCTGAACCCTATCAATCACTACAAAAATTACGAGATAGTACTCCGTAAATTCTATTGATGCAGGTGATGAAAATCTGGACAAAACTCAAACAAACAACCGTAATATCGGTGCCACTGGTCTTAATAATTAATTTTTATGGCTAACAAACGTGAAACATGTTATAAAGTTTACACAGATGAAAAAAATCACACAAATCTATGAGATTAATAACAACTTCTATACGCCCATTTGAAACAATTCCATATGCATCAGTCACCAGTAGGCAGAAAGCAAACAAAAGGATATATGACTATGTGTGCTTTCGAGTATGTCACTTTACTTGGCATGGAAGTCTCATCAATTATGATAAGTTGTTTGGCGATATCTCCATACATACTCAAAAATTTCATCTGGTTTTTATCAACCAGTAGTGTAGGCAGGATGTTTGTCTGCCAACTAAAGGGTAAGTATAGTATGGAGAAGACAACAATGAATTTCCAGCTCTTGAGTTTCGCTATTTCTTTATATACTTTTAATCCCCTCAGAAGCCATATCCTCAATATTTAGCCTTTCTCATTATCACTGCCATGATATTATCTCAACTCCTTTGCTATTCACCTTGTAAATTTTGTTTCGTCTTGTTGATGTGGTCAGTGAACTTGGGTTAAGGCATATTCTTCCAAGCCTAAAAGTTGATCATGATCGGTAGATGACTGTGAATTTTAGTTTTCAATTAAATCTCGAGCTCAAAATCGCTACCATGGGTTAATTATTACTTTCAGTATATCTTGTAGGCTCAGTATTTTTTGCTACTACGACTTCGATATTAAACTTGCTGTGTTAATGAATTATGGCAACTTGGACAGATAGACATGTGCCAAGTGTTGTGGTGTCCGTGACTTCAGTCACTTGAACTTATACAAAAAACTTCTGGGCTTAAATAAATCCAAACATAATCACGAACGACAGAGACAGACAGACAGTTAAAACGCAGAACTTGGTACATGCGTACGCCAGTTCAAGTTGCCATGCCTCAATTAGCAGATAGAAATTAAATTGTCGAATCGAATCCCAGAGTAGGGGAGGTAGTAACAGAGTTAGTATTAATAGAAGGGAATAGAGATCGGAGATAAGATTTACGAAAATATGATTCAGTAAAGAGAAAATTATGATAAGTTCAGAAACTTAGAATTTGAAGGAAGACAAGGAGTGGATGTATCTGCGCCATTGCCAACGATTTTGAGTCATATCACCCGAAATCTCCAGCCATTTATTACGAGCGTCATGCGGACCCCAACCAGGTAGTCTGCACCTATTGACATGGCTCAGCCCAACTGTCAATGACTTCATGAACTGGTGCTATGTTTTGGTTTGGCCGCACCTAGATTTCTTCCAGCCTACTCCTACACCAAACAGCATATGTACTCAGTGCTTAGTATCTTCTCGTTACAAGAAAACTTCATGTTTAACTCCATCCAGAAAGAATACATCAGCTAGTTACAACAGGGCTCCTCTTGACAATATCACGCATTAAAAGAATGTTCAGGTAGGGTAATGGGTTATACAATTTAAGAAGAGCAAGCTAATGAGTCTAATAAACGCCAAGCTGCGGCACAGTTCTTAAACCGTTTAAATTTGAAAGCACAGAAGCCATACTTATGTCATCTATATGACTTTTAAGTAATATTAAATGCGAAAATGTATTACCTAAAATAGTACAGTGATGATCACGTCGAAGAATGCAAACGGCACAATCAAAACAGTGATGAGCACGTGGTGGCCTCAAAGTTTGGCATGTAAGACAATAAGTCCAATCCATTTTGGATTTGGAAGATAAAAGAAGGCCACGAATACTTGGATCTCTAGAAATACACTTCGTGACACTCCAACAAAAACAGGTATAAGTAAGCAGCAAAATGGAATAAACTAGGTGTTTCTCACCGCTTACTAAATAGGGCAATACTAGGCATAACTGAACAATCAACAAATGGCTGGCATATATTGCAAGAAAAGAACGAGCCAAAAAACTTTTCACAACTCGACTCTTTGGGATAGCTAAAACATTATTTAACTGCAAGCTGTAAAGTAGCATTACCAGTTGCAAGTAGACGAATAGAAAGGGTAATACGAGAAAATAAAAGACATGATTGTCTTAGTCCAGGCATGCGTTGAAATCTAAACAGAACGAAATTGTAAGCTATGATTTAATTCTAATTGGTGGATTCGAAAGTGCAACCACTTTCCAATATCCAATAGCATAATGACGAGGTAGCTGAAGCTAGTTGATCTCTTCGCGTTTGAGCCCTAATGTTGGGGTGGGGTTTTTTGGTTTCTGCTAGTACCTGGTGCGAGAGTTATAGCTACCTGACTGTGCAATACTCTCCAATTGTTGTGACTGATATGTAAGATGAAGTTACTTGATTGTAGGTGTTTACGTGAGGTGATTTTGTGGTAACCTGCAATAGTCACGTTGAGGACAGTCGGCCAGTTGGATTTAGGACAGAGGTAGTGGGATTATAATGCTAAGGTATGGATACATAGGAATAATTATTTGAGCAGGGCTAGGTAATACGATGTTAAAATAAAGAGTAAAAATATACGTAACATTAATGATATGGGTGGGTGGATTGGTGGTGGTTGTGTATGCAATAGCAATAGCCAGTCAGCTTAAATGGTCAACTAATGGTGGCCAGCCTTCATTCGAAGAGGTGGATTGAACTCCGCGTCCACAAATATTCGTTCAGTGGCTTTTTAAATATTCTGTGTAGCGGTAAATAATCCCCAAAATAAATAGTTACATAGGTCCTCCACATTGATGCTGACCATGTTTGTTTTATCAGACACTACTAGTTGAAGGCGCTCGGCCACACATCATCACCAGATCACGTCACGTGGCCCCTTTCCGTGGAAAGCATCTCTCTAGTTTGCCAGCCTAGACGTTGCTTTACCATTGCTGCTCTATTCACAACCAAATATAAGTTCTTTTGCATCCTTCGTGCCTTCTGATTTATTCTCATTCGCAAGAGTGGGTTCAATCGTTAGAAGTTGCCCTGGTAATACCGCAAGCGCAACTTGGTCACATATCGGGTACACTTCATCTGGTAGTGGTAAATAACGTCCCTAATAAATAATTGCATAGATTTTTGTCATTGATGCTAACCATATTTGACATACACGACTAGTTAAAGTCTCTCGGCCAAGCGTAACAATTGGATCATGACAGGACACGGTGTGGAAAGACACTAGGTCTTTAGTTAGCCAGCATAGACGTTACTATCCCGTCACCGATCCTCTCTCGAATAAATATACCTTCTCCCTATCCCTCACTGCCTTCTAATTTATTCTCATTTGTATGTGTTAGTTTAATTTTTAGAAGTTGCTCTGGTTATGCGACAAACGTAAATTGGTCACACACCTAGGCACTTTATTCTTAATGAAACGGCAGAGGCCACAGCAGCATGTAGAGAATACCAAACCGGCTAGACCCTAAGTGAGAATAATTACAATCAGACCACAGTCTTTTCTGTTCGGTATGTGTTCCTACGAGGATTTCCTGGTTTTAGACTTCACGATACTTTGGATGGTGTAGCCTAAGATGGGTAGTGTTTGTGGTATATTATCTGCTTTCCCTAAAGTATTGTTGTACTTCGTAGAATATCCGATAATCGTTGATAAACTTCTGCATATGACGGTCCATCAAGCCTTCCAAAACATTTGGCATTATTAGAAGCAAGCCAACTGGTCTTTTGTAGGTTGTTTCTTGACTATCTTCTTCTATGAATACTATTGGAAGAATAATATCTTTTCACTCACCATGAATTTGTTTATAACCCAAGGAATGCTGAAACAAATTGCGGCGTGGTGTATATATTACCTCTATGCACTGCTATAGCACAGACGGGTAAATTTTGTCTCGATCAAAGGGCTGCATTTTTTGCAAGACTAACTGGATTATTTATTAGAAATTCGAATAATAACTAGTGGAACAGATCAGGCAATAACCAAGAAGACACAGAACACAAGGGAAGGCAATGTGTATTTTGGGATTCAATAAGTGCATACACCATTGTACAACACCACTGTTTCATGCAAACACAACATCCTCCTGCTTAGAAGAGACAGAACTAGTTATTTTTCATGTAATTATTCTTGTTTGCTAGTTTTTTTAATAATCATAAGGTAGTCGGTAACCGGTACTATCGTTCATTTTTTCCTCACTGATCTCGCATTTCGTGATTGTTTGTAGTGGCTTTTTAGTGTGCTAATGACTTTAATTATTGCATGGTTGTTGTTGTGACTATATATACAGGGTTGGGACAGAATAGAGCCAGATCTTCTCAGTGCTGTGTTCGTGTCTTCTTGCTTTGGCTTTGGACGAGTAATCAGTTGTCGAGTTGTTGGTCACGGCTGCGAGTATCTGTTCATATAGATAATTCAGCAAGTTAGAGATGCGTTTATTGCTCCCAGGCTATTAGGTAGGCGTTTCGTCATATTAGTTGGTGACATATCATCACCACAACAAGAATGAATGTCTAGGTTTTCGTAGTTCGTTCTGCACTTCTGAAGAAGATTCATTTTGTTTGCACCTAATTGTTTACTGGGAGCAGTATCTGAATCTTCCAGGGGAGACTCATTAATTTATGAATTAACATTAAAAAACGAAACGGACATAAGTGGGTCATGGAAGTATATTTGGTCTACATGATGATTATGTATACTAAGATCATCAGCACGATCGACCTGCTCACTTTCTTCAGTGCAGTCCCAGTTGAAGGTTGCAATTCATTTCCACGATAATAGGTAATCTCTAACGATTCTAAGATCTTCATATTTGATCTTAGACTTCTTCCTTTCGACAGTTTTGCTGGGGTTTCCTTAATTGAGGCATGCTAAGATTTTCTGAATTGTCATGTTAACCAGATTCTGCCAACAACTGACGAAAATGGAATGAGTGCCCAAATGCAGAAAGATGAAACAGCTAACATTAAGACCCCATTGTCTAATAAAATAGAAACAGTGGCCGCTCATGAAAAAAACATGCCATTAAAGCACAAATGTGAATCCATTTGTGGAGGAGAATTCAAAAACCACCTTAATTAGAGTAAAAGCTAAAAAGACAAGAGTTATTAAAGATGCAGGGTAATAAAGCAACAAAAATATCAGATAAGTGTAAATTACTCAATGCAGGAGAATGGAAAGTTTTTACACAGGCGCATAGCAGAACTTGTGATTCCTAAGTAATTGTCAATTTCCAGCTGTCTTTATTTTTTTGATTAGAGGGTGTGTTAAAAACACCTTTGTAGTTGGGTAGTATGCATGACTGTTTTAACGATGGCTTGAATATTTGTCTGATGATAGTATCTCGTCTACAACCCCGTCGATTACGAAAACCATGTAGTCTCTGTCTCCTGACAAGGTCTGTTTGTAGACGTCCTAAATGAAAACGAGTCGTTTAGTAGTAGATAGTATAGTCCAGTTAGTCTTCAGTAGTTGTACCACCACGTGTAATTCACGACTTGATTTCACATGACGCATACAACTTTAAGGGAACTCACGGAGTTTGATGGACGTTGTGTGACAAGGAGGCTGGAAGGTCTATGGCTTTTCTCTATCCTGCTTATACGCCTCTATTTTTAACCCGTTTTGAGAGAGCCATGTTTTTGGTTTCTATTTTATTGTCAAAGATGTCAAACACAAGTCAAATCTTAATCAGTACTATAATCTCCAAATCATTTTACGTGCACAGGTATCTGAGTTCCGCAACATTAATTAGGAGACCTATGGCTTTGCTGCATAGGAATTAAATAACAATTTAATAACAACGCTTTATAGTCTATGATGTAATTGTTCTACCACAAAAACCGTTGTTTGTAACGCAAAATTTCTACTTAAACTTGTAGTTTACTTAAAAGCGTACTTGTTTTATTACTCGGTCTTTAATTTTGTAAACATCCGTATCTACTGTTATGCCATGTCGTACTGCATCTATCACAGCCGTGAATGCAGCATGCTTGCATTTCCAGAAATAAATTACTATTATTATTATTATTATTATTATTATTATGTTTTAAGTCCTCTCTTCAACATTGGACTGCATCCGTTTTAGGCTCGCGCATTATTGCCAATTTCACTTTGCGCACTTAATTAGACTTTTCATTATTAGCTTTGTGAGTATTCCAGAATTTAAGATTTTTGAACTCGATCAATCCTTACCTTTTAAACAATCTATTGTGGACACACATTACATGTTTACACAAAAAATAAACACTAACGAACTCTGTTACTTGCTTTAAGATGATGCTTTATATAAGGTTTATAGACTGAAAATCCGATGCTAAATCTTGCTCTTTACCTCGCTAAAGTTTCGAGAAATTCCTTGGTTCTTCATCCTCATCTAAAGTCTGACTGATGGAATTTACGGAAACCATTTTCGTAAATTAGATAATGTCTACTAGTTTTGGGTTATCTACAGACTGAGTAACTCGCAACTATCGGTTAATGGTTATTGGTGAATAGGAATTGTCATCATTATTAAGTTGTATGCTATTTAACAAAGACCATTAATCAACCAATATTCCTGTTGTTCAAAGTGATCTTTGTGCAATCCTTAGTCTAGTAATATTATACAACATTCAGTTGACAGTTTGAATAGATTATCAACTAAATAAGTTGTATGTTAGCCATCAAATCTAGGGCTTACCTCTTGCAGCTTTGTTGTGTTGGGCGATTAAATAAGAGTGACGAACTTTCAGAACTGTATTTTGGAGGACTATCTAAATTATTTTAGTTGTGGGTAATGTAAGCATTTCATTTCTATCATTGTTACGTTCCTCTTACCCTATACTCCCGTTTAGTTTATATACTCTTAGTATTGTTTCTTACTATGCACTACAGTTAGTTGGTTGTGTATAAGTTGTCCCTATTCACTACCACTATATCCTTTGTTCTATATCAATCTTAGATGCCTAATTGGTTTGCTACGTGGTCTGATTTTATGTACATTAACAGGGATGTCTGAAATATAATATGATTCTGTCTGGTTGGTCTATCGTCTTGTTGTTCTATCTCCGGCTTGGAAGTGAGTTGGTATAGGGCAGCCGCGCAGTTATCGACTAGACCCTCCCAATTGACGTTCGATAAATCAGTCAGTTTTTGGCGTCATAACAAGTTTAGTCGAATGTCCTTCATTTAAAATGCATGATGTCTTTTAATGTGACATTCTAGCGTGAATCTGCAGTAACTGATCCGTCTTGTACTGTTGGTTTTTCTAAAATTAATGGTATTCAAGTGAATAATCTATTGAGGCAGTTAGCCATAAGCCTCAAAATGTTCAAGTAATCTATTACAAGAAAAATGTTTTAACGCTAATTCGGGTAATAGTGATTCAATACGTCTTAATCACTTAATTAATGCAGGAGATATGTCACTGTATGTTTGTATATACAGATTTGTGAATATGTTTTAGCAAAATTCAAGATAAGTTAATCGTAGTCTCTGTTGAAATATTAACACTAGACAGCCAGTATATCTAACCTATGTATGCATTTCAGGACTAGTTAAAATCCAGACTAATACGATATTGTTAAGGGCTACTTTAAAAAGGATTTTAATGCATCAGCTTTTGAAAGGGGAAGTATTCTTTTTATCAAAATAAAGAAATATACATATATTCGACTCAATGGCTGCCAGATCGGCATATAGTATTGTTGATAAAATATGTCAACATAGAATAGTACTTCTTGGGATTCTTTTGCATTGACCCCATTTTTAAACCAGTTGTTGTGTTTCTGAGCCAAACCCACCTGTCTTACATGTAAACAAATAAACATCTTCTAGTTCTTCTTAAGTGAAAGTTGAATTCTCACCTTTTTTGAACGATCCCATTGGGTAATTTGCACACATTCATTGCGCTCTGTTTTCTATTCTGTAAACTGTTTACCTCTACCTTCAGGATTTCTGCCTTCAATTATTAATCAAATACAACAGCATTTCGACGAGTTCAATATTCGTATAATTCTATGCCTATATGAAACTAAAATGTTTAACTTTATGATGAAATATGAATAGTGAATGAACACTTTAATATAATAAAGTATATCTATTTAACGGTTGTATGGCATAAATTAAAACAATATAGAATTGTATGTTCTTTACAAAGTATGCGTTGATGCAATGAGGTGTAGGCTGACATTGGATTAAAAGCTAAATGTTGTGATAATTAAAACTTTTCATTTCACTAAATAAAGATACTAAATGGTTTGATAGTAGAGGCAAGTCAAATTTCTTTTCGTCTTCTAACAGAAGACTACTCACTTGAACCAAACGTAGAAGATGATCACAGTGAGAAGAAACAAAATAGAATATTTTCTGTTTTCTTTTGTTTTTGTAGAATCATTACAGAAATTCCCTCTGCAATAGCATATAGTTCTTCGCATTCCAGCTCCACCAACTGAATTAAAACATCCAACACCGTATCCTTCTGGGATAGTAGCACATGTACGCGATACAACTACGGCAGTCAATACTGGTACACCAAGTTGTGATCGTACTCTCCAATTCTTTGTAACAATTTTAGCACAACCATTATAGTTTATATTTTCACATTTACCATAATTATCTGAATCAATAAGTAACTTAATTGCTGAACGATTTACTCGTTCTGAACATAATCTTGACATTTGTAGACTAGTTAATCCATTTTGTAATTGATTACCATTACTTGATATACGAGTCCAACCACCAACTATTGGTTTACCACCAAACCATGCTAAGCCAGTTCCTGGACCAGGACGTATACCAGAATCTGCTGATAAACTTGCATAGTTATCACAGATAAAACAATATTGGATTGGTTGAGTAATTTGTTTATTTGAGGTGTTGAAATACTCTTTCTGAATGAGTGTAGTTATATAGGCTAGTGTTATGAAAATGAACACGAATAACCAGCACCATACTGAATAAATTTGCTTTAAATGAAACTAGGGAAAAAGTGTTAATAAGAATGATTGTTAGTAGGTCATAATTAATAGTGTTATTGAAAATCACACATCTTTTGCAGGTAGTTAAAATGTCCAACTCCATATGAATGGAACAACTGACCAAATTCGTGTAACATCGGAATCACACATTGATTGACTAACTGCATTACAAATATATATACTTACCCAGTTTGGTGTCAGGTTTTTGAAGGTAGTAGGCAACGAACCCCAATTTACTTACGCTTCGTGCTATTTGACGCTCATCAGCAAGATTTGCTTGTAATATCGGTAAAACTGATTATTCTTATGGAATCCGAACTTACTTCATTCAGCCGTTTAGGCTGAGACCGCTGCAACTGACTTCCCATAGGTCTGAGATTTTTATAATTGATTAATCATCTAGTAGTGACAAGTTTCAGTAACCAAATTGTTTTAATGTTCTATCGATCAAGTCGAATCTTGATCATCAACCTAACTGTGAATATCATGGTCATAGATTATGAATATGAGTAAGCTGAGTTAGATACTTCAGTGAAACATCTGCTTTCTCAAGATTATTAGTAAACCTTGTTAATGAGTACTATCTAGTACTACCCCTAGTACCACCTAGTGGAGGTGGGATGCCAAACATTTATACTAGTGGCTGCAAGTTAATCGACTGAATATGATCACCAATAAACAACAACATATATGACACTAGATGTTATACAGTGACTGCTCAATGTATACATTAATACATATAAATAACTTTAAAAAAATCCCCAATATTATCCGTATAACTACATTCTGCTCAAGAAATTAGTGTGTTACATATTTTGAAATAGTGTCGTGAAAGTGAAAGGGTAATTTACTTTAACTCAAGAGTAAGATAATATTCAGAGCAACTGATTGACCTGTGTAAAATATGTGGTTTTAGTCTGCATGTAATTGACTATTGTCTTAAGACTTTTGGTATCCGAATCACCAAATGTCTATACTATTGTTCATAGTGTCTAAGTTAAACTTCAACTTTTACAGAGGTATGCAACATTTTCGTCTGTTTCTTATGTTATTAATTGTGAATTTTATGGTTGACGCTTACACTACCGATCCTAGTTAAGTGCCACTTTCTGAACTTAAATTAAAAAATACAAGAACAGAAAAAATCTGCATTCCAGTAGATATGAAATATGCACAACAAATTACGTGTATTAGAAGTTTTGATCTAACAAGAAATCACTACTAGAATTAATTCGATCAAGTAAAACAGTAATGTCACTCACCAGCTGCATGGTGTTCCATCTGTACTTATATAAATTCCATTTATCAGTGATTGGATAGAGTATCTCTGCCTCCTATGGGGCGTTTCACTATACGCATAATAGTTTACTACAACGAACTTTTACCGATACCTTTCAATATTTTTATATGTAATCTTGAAAAGAATTATTTTCATGTTCACAACATATTTTAGAATTATCACCCTCTAACTCTCTCAAATTAGTTATAGGAACTCTGTTATTTGCTGAACTGAAGAGTCACAATAGTAACTAACTTATTCAGTTAGGAACTGCATGCAGGTCGGAATCCGTTTGTTGTTCATATTATGACATACAACTGATCAGTCTCCACTAGAATGTGAGTATCTTAAGCGAATTGCTATACTTTTATTATATACTTAGAAGTTTTTCTAAAGTAATTAATGTACAGATTGAAAGTCTTAAGTTTACAACATTGTTCTCATTGAATAATTTTGAGATTTACTGGACTTAGAAACTGAGAAGGTAACACATTGGCATTTAAGACATCAGGTTAATGAGTTTACACCCAAGTGTGAATAATAACACTAAGAATATTAGTCAAATTCTAACTTTATCGTTAAAATTGTACATTGTTGCCTTGGTTAGCGATTTATGAAATCAAGTATTCATGTAACTTCATATTATATCTGAATAGTATGTACTACTTGATTATGAATTTCTTGACAACTAACCTTTACGTAGAGTTTCATTTGTTCATGTAAAGTTTTAAGCTGTATAACAACAAATTTAACTTAAAAAACAGATAAAATAACATTAATGATGACTAATATTGATGAGCATACTTAGGATATCTGTACAGCATATATTTCTTTGTTTCGTTAATTAAAACAATTATGATATTTGGGTTAATAAGTATAAATACATCAATAACATTGGTCTTAATAGTGACTAATATGATATTTATCTAATCGTAATGATATCTATTGAATTCTATCTATTAAGTTGTAAATACTTCTTGTTAAAGAGAGGTAGCTAGTTGTCGACTACGCTTAAATTCTTTTCTATGAAGATATAATGCAGTCAATATTTAGTCAGCTACATTAATGGCCATGTTTCGACATAATTGATTAAATTCATCCTAATATACCGGGTACTTAAAGAAGATTGATTATCTTCGAGAACTGTTTTTTTGGTAGATTATTTCATTAATTTTGGTTGTATTCATGATGATCATTTTATTTCTATTATCATTCAGTTACCACCTCCTGCTCTATCGTCCCATTTGACACATTAACTATTAGTATATCGTTTCTCATTGATGAATTATTGCTAACTAATTGTGTATGCGTACTCCGGTTCACTATCACTATTGCTCCTATTTTGTATTAATGTTAGTTTCCTAATTGGTTAATGGTGTGATCGGGTTTTGTATATGTATAAGGGAATGTTTGGAAATATAATACAATTCAGATTCTGTCTTGTTGGTCTGTCGTCTTGTTGTTCTATCTCCGGCTTGAGAGTGAGTGGGCATATGTCGGACGAGCATTTATCAACTAGGCGCACCAAATTGGCGTTCGATAAATCAACCAATTTTATTTTGGGTCATAACACATTTACAACAATAACATACTTTAGATACATCACATTCATCACCACTCTGTTATCAACCAATTTAATAATACGAATTGATCTGAGTTAGGCAACCAGTTAAAACTAGGAATTATCACTGGATAGATGTTGTGTCTTAGTATGGGCTCTTCAGCAGTGTACATCCACAACCTTACAAGGGAATCCAGTTTAATTTCAGCTTACTAGTGGTCAACTTATAAAGTTAATTCTTGTCATTCAACCATGTCAAGTATAAAGTGGTTACCCACCAATTGTAATAGATGAGGTCACGAAAATATATCGCCAAGCAACTAAATTTGATATATCAACCAATGGTATGTAGCTTAATGGTTTATTAGTTAAGCAACCGTCGAGATGCATGAAGACTCCGTGCTCGATTGTTTAGTACAGTTGACAAATAGTACTGCTAAATAATCTTATACCAGAAAGAAACAACTATCTAATGCCAGTTTTTGGTTTTTCAATAGTTTTTTTTTTTAGCACAAATCACTTGTTCATATTAAATTATTATTCAACAATCTCTTTCAACATTCAATTACAATGTAATAGTTACTATAACAAAAACATATATGTAGTGTTAATTGAAACTTACAGTTCTAATCAATCTACATTGATATTGTTTATTCATTACATTTTCATTAGATAATTGTTTCATATGATAAGTTAATGTATTCACTTAAGTATAAATATCACTTTTGATTAATGCAGTCAATAGAGATGTCAGTTGTAATTGTTATTATGAACTATTCAACATTTCTAATTAATTAACTACATCTATTTATATACCTGTAGAAAATGTATCATTTATACTGAATAACATATGCATAGTGATTATTATTTATGATAAATTTATGCAGTTTTTTTTCTTTGTTCCTTTCTATTTTAGTGGAATAATCGATTATGTACAGAAACCATGGTTTCTATGTTAAATGATATTGAATTAAAAAAAAAAAACAACTAAAAACAAAATAAAATAAATATTGATTCTGAAATATTTTTTTCTTTAATTGTATAAATTAACATTTTAGTAACTAAGTGAATTCATTTGATATTTTTTGTTATTCAACGAAATATGAACACAATTTCAGATGAATGAGAAACTTTTTATGTATGGAGAAATAAGTTTGTTTTTTGTTTTTTTTCTTTTTGTATATCTGGGTGTAGGTGAGTGTTAAATTATGAATTGGGTAAAACTAAACTACACCGCTGACCTTGAGAAGGCCAATGAGAATCAAGTTATTACTTTCAAGGGTGCGCGCTCATTTAAGTTCAAAATGCTTACTTTAGATCGGCTTATTGCAATTTTTAAGGAGGACATTATTATTTCTAATCTACATGCCTTTTGACTACTTCGTAGAGTGTTCATTTGTGATTGTGGCCTCAATATGACTCAAATACAGTACAGAGACAGTCGAGATGGAGTAACGTTTCGTTGGCGAAGAAAATCAATAAGAACGGGCAGTTTTTTCAGCAAGTCTAAACTGACACTGAGGCAAACTTGCATATTGGTTGTATTGTGGATTATGCAATTACCTGTCACGCTGGCATCGTCTCTTACAGATGTAAGCGAAGTATCAGCAGTGCAATAGTATCAGCACTGAAGAGACGTATGCTCAGAAATCATGTTGCGCTTAAATCTGTCACTGGGAGGCATCAAAACAATCGTTGAAATAGATGAAACGGCCATTAGAAAGAGAAAATATAATAGAGGAAGATCTGTAAAAACCGAATGGGTAAGTAATAATTGCTTTAAACTTACTGGTAGGTTCTTGGTATTCAAACTCAATGAACCCGTCTCCAACCTTCAGAAGTTCATAAATCATGGGAAGACAATGTATCATGTGTAAATGTTTTTCAAAATTTCGTTTTCCATAATAAATAATGATTTTATCTACCAGTGCATTCTCATTGGCTAAAAGGTACCTCAAGGTCAGCGGTGTCCTTGCTTGTAGGACAGTACTTGTTTTATGTTTACAGTTACGTGCAATGGTTTTAACTAAGACGACATATGATACACTTCTATACATGCCACTATAATTTGCGCATATAACATCTGATCGGCTATATCTACCTATCAATGCAACTTTCTACAAGGTTAACCACGTTGTTAGACTGCTGCCTACGAAGCTAATACCTAATAAATGACAATGTAGTCTATTCATATATAAACATATACTATACTATATTCTCATCCAGGAATTTTGTATTTACCTTTTAATTATCCACCACAATTCATGTACCATTCTAATAAACCCGTCAAATGTTTTTTTAATTTTCACGGCTAGCCATACTGAGTTCTCTCACAGTGATTTTCAGCGTTATAGTCGACCTGTTAAAAGACAATAGTAATAAACCTAGGTAACAGGATAGACACACTTTAATTATTAACCCTGAAACAGTTATATGACATCAATCATTTATGTTATATCGTTTTGCTGCTCGTTTTCCATTTATTTATCTCTCTTTAGTATACGGCGTTACATTCCACTAAGCATAAAACTGGACATTAACGCTCAGTAGCAAAAATTATATTTTCCGTCAGAACACTATACCAATACTGTTATGACGCGAAGAAAGGAGGGAGGAGGAGGGAATGATTTTGGTTGGCGGACGCGAACATCAATTAGATGCGTGCCTAGTTAAGAATGTGCGGTTGACCTAAGCCCACTCACCCCCATGCCGACAATAGGACAACCAGAACTGAGAACAGTGAGACGGAGAGAGCGAGAACTGAGAACCGAGAACGTATTATATTCTAATCATGCCTTTATATATACATAGAGTCAGACCACACAGTAAACCAATCATAAATCTAACATTGATACAAAACAAATGGAAGAGTGGCAGTGAATGTTACAACGTGTACACAATTAAGTAAGCTTAATTCATAGTAAATAAACAATTTACTAAGAGCAAATATACAAAACGAGAGAACCGGGCAAGAGGAACGTAATAGTCATAGAAATGAAATGTCAACACTGTCCACAGTTATAATAAATGAAATAATGTTCTAAAGCACAGTTCCCGAAGATAGCCAATCTTCATTAGGTGCCCGGTATATCAAATATGCTGCTACAAACCAACTTCTGTACCATATTTCAGCTGATAAGCACTTACCGATACAAAGTCATACCTCGTACCATGCTTCACATATAACGATTTTCGAACAATTATTTTTATTACTGTATGAACTTCAAGTGTCTGAAACTCGTATCTCGTAAACTTGCTTCTATTTGTACATATTATATATATATCGATATTGTATGTTTCCTTTTCTAAGTACTTCCCGTTATACATCATCATGACTATGCATGTAAACTTGCATGAAATCTTTACAATTTCGGCAGATATTTATTTATTTATTCATAGAAATTACATGAAGAATGATGATGATGATGACTATGATAACATGAAGACTATTTAACATGAAAACAAGTAATGTAATACGCTGATGATGAGTTTTGTTTTGAAAAACTATGATGAGATGTGTTCATTAAAGAAAATGAAATAGCTCAGGATTAAACGTGGAAAAGAAATGATAAGGAAGTGGAAATGATTTTTTGAGGAGAAAGCATCTTCTTGAATTTAAGACCAAAGAGAAATTTGAGGATGAACAAGTTAATTTAGGATACATAATTCTGAATACACTACGTATATAGACAAGGCTTCAGTATTTCAATATCTACGAAATACTGCTGTCTTTAATAGGCTATATTTGCTTTTATAAATGAAACTAAACAAAGAATTTGTTTTGATCGAGTGACCTGTGTTTACAAGGTGCTCAGTAATTAATTCAATGGCAGCTCTACCCAACCATGCTGGATAATGTTTTTGAGTCACATTTCAAATGCAATCCTCATCAAACGACCTATATAACGAGCTCCACTTCAGCAAGTGAAGTGATAAACACACATAGAAGTGGCCAGATAATTGAATTTATTACTCAGGTTGTTGATGAACAACGAAGAGGTGAATAAGATTAATTTTAATATCTCTCATAATAGAGTCCCTTTAGGGGAATTGGATGTCCTTTTCATTAGGTACCTTCTACTTCATCATTGTTGAAATCAGTATTCATATAAAGTATCTTTTGTGGTACAGAGTTTTCTGATATCTTTGAAAATTTGGCCTTCATGTTCCTGTTGGTAAACATAGATAGATAACTGTTTTAAATATACATCCTCTTTAAGATGTTTAGTGCTTAATCTATGATGCCAAGGAAGCAAATTCTCTAAATTCGTTTGATGAAAGATGTAACTAAAATTTTTTCTTACTGATGTGGACCAAAATGTAGGGACTTGATAACTGATCACTTCAAAATAGTTTTCTGTAAATAGGTTTTCTTAGAGTTCCAGCAGTTTTCATTGTCATAAGTACATCAAGAGGTAGGAGCTAAACCTCTTTCCAGTAGGCAGTTGTTAAAATTATAGAGAACATTGTTTAACTCAATTTAATTATTGCAAATGATAAATAGTCCCATCTATGTACTTTAATATAGATGGAAATCTTTTAGTTGATGTAGACTGGTCACAAAACAATCTCTTGGTAATGATCCAAAGGGTGATCCCATAAATGTTACATCTTTCTGCCTGTAAATAATATCGTAGAGTGTAAATTGTATGTTAAATGTGTTTCATAATTATGTAATTAGAATGTATAAGCTGAAGCTGATTACTCTCTGTTGTTATGTGCCATATGTCTGAACTAAGTAGCTTACTATTGAACGCAATGGTATTTGACACTAAAATGAGTTGAGTTTTCATCCCGGTGTAAACATCAGCACTGGGAATTATGTATATCCGGATGACGAGCCTCGAACAGGGCGAAACGCGTATCTCGGATTCCGCTTATCAACTGCAATTCAACTCGAGCAGACAATTCATTTAGATAGGATACTGGTATTCAAATATGTATCATGGTGTCAATTACGTGTTTACAAATACATAGAATTCTTGAGAACTTATGCCGTGTTCACACACTTACTGTTATTAACAAACATTATTGACCATTATCATGGAGAAAAATGAACACATTTGTAATTGTGCAGCCTTAAAAATAAATTTGATGAGACAAAAACCCACTTGATAAAACAGATTCTTTCTTGTCAATTTCATATTACAAATTGATCTGGATTAGACAACTACTGATCATCTTAAGGTACTGAATAGCACTTTTGTGCTAGTACTGGTATTTCCAACGGTGTGTACTTACGACTCCTGGCTGCTCGACAAACGCTTAACCATTAGACCACTGAGCCGGCTCCAAACGGCGGATATTTCTGACTCAGTCAATTCTCTTAGTTCTCATGAAACAATAGGTATTTTTCGTTCATTCACAATTAATTTATCATTTTTAGCCAAACAGAATAGACTTTGTGCTCATTGCCAGACGAATACACAACTGCATTTCTGAATATCACCCCTAATAGTTGACAAAAGGACGAACTAGAGTTACTATAAACACTATTCTTCCATACCTAGTTAACACGGGCCATCGTATAGATACATAGCAAGCGTCCAGAAGTTGTCTACAAAATCCCATATAACTTGCCATATGGATCCAGAACGCTTCGTTTACAAACAGCAGAAACCATAGAAATACATCTACATATATCTAATTTTGCATACATAACTTCCCACGTTTCTCGAAGCATCTTCATTTTCATTATCTCAAATTTCATTTTTAATTTTGGCCTTACATAATCTGTTTTAGCATTCTCTTCCATCCTTAATTCATGAATTACAACTTCCACTCAATTGCTATTTGACTGATAATATAATTTCCATCTGATTTTACATTACATGGAGTTACTAAATGATTATTATGTAATTGTGAGCAAATTCATCTCGATATATTGATAAGTGACTCGCTATCATAAACTTGGTATAGAGTTTATGTGGAATCGTAAAGTGTGTATTTATGTAGAGTCGTGATGAGGAGCTAACAGAAAAGAAGAACTTCTTCACTTGGCATTTGCTGTATTCTTATTACTTTTGTTTCATATCGAATGTCGAAACAAGGTAGAACAAGCGCTGATACATTGAAAGTCGTGTCTGAACTCAAAGATGCATATCATCGCCACAATCAAGTAATCGTAATACTGTACCAACCATCGATGACACTAGACATAATATTTCACTTATTGTATATATTTAGCATGGTATTCAAGTCACAGTATGTTTGAACAGCGGACCTATCCTTGGCTATAGTCTCTGGTTGTGGTTTGCTTGGTTTTGGCTAGTTGAAATAATTTATCTAGTATCATCCAGTCTTTTGTTGTTTATATAACGCGTTGGACCTTGTAGAGTACTCAAGCGTTAGTCAAAGATAGCTACTGGGTTATGAGTGTCGATTTTATTCAAAGGGTAAGACAGAAGCTAAGCATTATTTAAGCACTAGACTCGAGGGAACCAGAAACTAAGCGTTTCAATGTACCGACGTCGTTGACTCTGTGATATTATGGATAAATATGTTATTTCCATAACAATATCATCTAACGGAAAATTTTTACAGCTTATCATTTTTGATTCAGCCATGTACTTTGACTAACCATACTGATTATATCGGATACCGAAATTACTGATTACTAAGCGTTGGTGGGATATATTTGAAGTGCTCTTTTCTGAACCTTGTCTTCAATTATCCAGACAGACTTATTGTTATTGATCCATTTTACTTAGTGTAATAATAGTAACTACTAGCAAGCTGCTTATGTTTTAATTACTGACTGTTATTGATCATACATTATTTACATTAATTCTGAGCTCACCATAACCTTGTTTGAAGTTAGAAAAACAGACCCTGATCGTCACAACAAAACAATTGATCTAGTGGCAATGTATCATACAGAAACAGAAATCTCTCACTTCACAGTTGTAAATAGAGACTTATTTTACATTCATAGTATAATACATTTCATAAGAAGTAGAGAATTTAATGAATAAATCTTCATCAGCTGAGGTCGTTTGAATATGTGTTACGTATGCTCAGCCACTGCCTACCTTTACAAACAATGCTGTCTGGTACAGGTATAGCCTGGAAGAAAGCTAGGGACGGTCAAACCAAAACATGGTGCCAGTCCATAAAATCATAGACAGCTGGGCTAAGTCATCTTAATATGTGCATATTATGTGTTTGGAGTCCTTGTGAGAAACGTAACCACCGGTTAGAGACTTCGGGTGATATAGCTCAAAATCTTTCACATTGACGCTGGTGCATTCATTCCGTGTCCCTCTCCAAATTCTAAGCTTCTGAATTCACCATGATTTTCTGTTTACCGAATTACATTTTCTTAAATCTTATCTTTGAATTCTAATCCCTGCCATTAATACTAACTCTGTTACTAGCCCCACAATTCTGGGATTCTGCCTAACAATTTTATCTCTATTTGCCAATTGGGGCGTGGCAACTTAAAATGATGTATACAAGTACCAAATTCTACGTTGTTGCTGACTGACTGAGAATTTAACGGGAGGGGACTAGCATTCTGTATCTGTAGTCAGTCTGATGATGCAACGGCCTTGAACACTGCGCGTACAGAATCCTAGGACCAAATTTATGCCCCTTTTCCACGGTGAGTTGCATTACATATCTCATAAGCAGAATGCATAGACATCCTGTAGATAGTGCTACTTGTTAAAAGATACGACGTAAGAGACAATGACATTTGTAAGAAGGTCAATCGACTTCCTTTAAAGAACTTGTCACATTATTATCGAGCTTTAGAAATTAAACGGTTATCACCAATAAGCTATCTTAGCGGATAAGCTGAAGGATGATATGGACGCCATAGAGAACGTTTAGACAAGAATTAAAAATAAAATTCAAAAAATATACTGGTATTATCAATCTACTCTTCATGTCTATTAAAGAAATGAATAGCTATAAATGAAGTTGATAAGAAAGATGGGATGTTGAGACTATTGAACACTGTTTAGTCAGAGTGAATTCCATTACTAGCTGATATCAGTTTCGAAATCGACTATTTGCAGAAATGGTCCCGTAACTAATAATTTCGGCGTAATGATTAAAAATACGGGCTACTAGCCTCAAACGTTTCTACAGTGCTATAAACACTGTTTTAAGTGACACAGTTTTCAATTTTAAGTATAAAACGCTTTCCAACCATTAATTCATCGGAATATATAAACTCTTAAACTTCTAAATATAAAGGGTTTAGGTGATTCGTTTTAAAAAACTTGGCACTTAGGAAGTAAACGTAGTCTTATGAGAAGTCGTATAAGACACCTGTTTGAATACTACCTGACATATCAGGAAGAAGACATGTGATTGGCCAATATTGTGTGACAGACATACGACAATGACTAGGTCTTGTAAGTATATATAACTTGTATATTTTTGGTTATAATATTTACGTGTGAGTAACTAATTGGCTTCTTGATAATCAGTCGGATCTTTGTGCATGTGCAATAGATTAAGGCAAGGCTAGGTGTTAGCTGTAGGCAATAGCACGGTGGATAACAGAATCGATAATACTGACCATCCCTGCTTCGGATACACCACCATCCAGACATGGTTGATAGTATTATCAAAACTATTAAACCTACAGTTAGACAGGAGGGGATTAAACCTTGCTTTACAATTCTAGATGTGAACGGTTACAAGTCCAGCAACTCCAATTCATAAAATGTGAGCTTAACCCCACTTCTACGTTCACAATAGTCAGAGACTAAAAATATTTCCTAACTAGGGACTTCTACCATACTGCTCCCTCGAAGCACAAATTTCCGAATAGTGAAATCAGTTTTAGACTAGTGACATATAGCGACTATTCTCAGGCCTAACTGGCTCACTATCAACTAGAATAAGCGTAGAATAGTTTGGCTTTAATTATTTAACGTTCAACATGCCTTTGATACATTCATTAATAAGACTTTTCTAGTTATTCCCTCCCCAGAGAACAGTGAAAAAAAACCAGTTATTCAAGACATAGTGAATCGTGACATAAATCATGTTTTGCCACACATGACCAGAGTGTAAACTGTAAAGACTTCTATAGTAACAAATAAAAAGATAATAACAAATTTCTTTTTGTTTGCTAGTAATTTGTAGTAAACGGATATTAAATAATATGTATACTGGAAAGTGTCGACGTTGTAGGATTCACCTGATATCGCGTTAAATTCACCGGAATAACGCACCCGAAGTCAATGGAGTCAAAAGACTGTCTTCAGTGTTTGGAATATTTATATTGGAACAGACATATATATCTAATACGGTTCAACAACAAACAATTATTAATTTACTGGTCATTTACATTCAAAGTGATTAAGCAACAACAGTAAAACGGTTACAATAATCTGCACCTTATTCACAAAGCACTCAAAAGCAATGCTAAACAAAATGGCTGGCCAGACACACACTGTTCCAACCAATAGAAAACAATGTCTGGAAAGTTTGGACATTAATGACCAATGAAACGCAAGTTACAAATTATGCAATAAACACTCAACTACTCATGAGTAGCATAACAATTACAACTAAATCCGACAGACGTTTGTATGTTTAATCCACACTAGATTTCCGAATGTACTTGCTAACTAGGATTATCACTTCTAGGAAAACTCACCTTAACCTGAACTTCATAGACTCGTTATAGTGATTGCGAAAAATGAAAATGTAGTATTGGTTAAGGCATCCTTGTTCTTGCCTCAACACACTACATTTTAAGGTGCTGCTTGCCCTAGTTCTTTCACTTTCATTTCAACTAAAATGGATGGAAGTCCTGTGATATAATTACCTCTATTGTATGTAAGTATTCCGAAAGGTTAATTTATCACTGCTTTGGGTCCCCTAAGTAAGGTAAAACTTGTTTTAGCTGTTGCTAATCTTAGCATATGGATATATTGGGAAAGTTCGACCGCACCAAAAACCCTTTTAGCTGTAAATAACTTCCCAAATAAGTACTTGTATAACCAATCGTCAGTGATTCTGATTACATTTGTTTTAGTGGACGCGATTACTTAAGAGTGTAAAATCAAGCATCACCAGTTTTTCGCGATATAACATGCAGCGAGAAGAAACTCTCTCTCTGGTCAGTTATTAAAGACGTTAAAACCTTGTTTATGGTCTACTTATGTGTTTTTCTAATTATCGCCGTCCTTAAATGTTTCCCTATTTGTATATGTGTGTTAAACCGTTAAAAGTTACGCTACCTAAGCAACAACAGTAACTCGGTCGTATACAGGATACACTTATTTTATTTTATTTTAATCACATACTACTCATTAACAATAAGCGTTGTGAAGAAACCGTTTTGGGTTTCACTAGATGAATATAACAATTCAATAAATCAACTTAGCGAAGTAGTATTAGGAGTAAAACGCCAATTCCATGTAGAACATGTAGATAAAATATATGTATGTAACTATGGAAAGAGATTATAAATGAAATTCTAAAGAGTTCAATACGTAGTTGTCAATGAATGTTCATGTACTAAGAGTAAAACAAACGATCCTCTTCATTTTCGGAGAAACTATGCTCAGATTAACTGGTCTCATACCAAAAACTTGCTACACGATCTTAACTGGGACATATTTTTCTCCTCTTACGAAGTTAGTAATTCACTAGATGCTTTTTACCATAGTATAAATTTACGTCTTGACAGTGTTGCACCTTTTAAAGTTATTAAACTGCATATCACAAATAGTGAATACATCCCTGTTATATTTAAAAACAAACTAAGGAAGTTACGAAAGAGATTATTCGTTCAGCATGACTTCTTTGTAATTTCCAGTATGCATCCTGTATTCACAAATATAGTAAACTACGGGAAAACGAGAGAGCTAGAGGCCGAAAAAATGCATCTGAAATTACCTGACAAAATAGACTATTTAGCAGTCACCCTTAGAAAGAAACTTTATGCCCAATCCAGTCTTTCTACTATTCTCAGTATCAAAAATAAAATATGTAGTAACCCTATAGAGATCTGCGAAGCGTTTAGTGAATCCTTTGCACACTCTTTTACTAGAAACAGTCCATTTATAGGGATGATCAGCAACTTCAACCAGCATAAATTAATTGGCTTGAAGTTTACAGTTACTAATGTTAGAAATGCAATAAGATCAGGCTTCAGTCATTAGACCATTATTATTTGTTATGTATGTCAATGACATATGCCACTGTTTTCAAGAGGGTAAGACCTGTATGTTTGCGGACGACCTCAAAGTTGTCTATGCATTTTACCCAGATGAAGGTCGAAACGTTAACGACATAATACAGAGAGATCTCAATAAACTAAGCGAATGGTGTAATAAATGGTTTCTTCCTCTTAACACACAAAAGTCAAGGTACCTATATTTTTGAGAATCTAACCTCGAGATCAACCTTCACCTTAACGAACATGAATTTCGTCTGTGAATTAGGAGTAAGGTATTCAAAAAGTCTATCCTTTACCGAGCATGCTTTACCACAAGTCTCTAAAGCTCGTAGAATTATTGGTTTCCTTCATCGTAACTATTGTCTTAACGAATTTAAAGTTATTCTTTACAAAGCCTGTGTAAGACCTCTGCTTGAGTACTGCTCAATTATATATTGTTTCATGCGTTCACTAGATAAGCAAAAAATAGAGAAGGTTCAACAGCATCTTGCTAGACTACTAACCCCTGGCCAACCCTATAATGCTGGATGCTATCCTTGAAAATTAGACCTTTTATTGGTCAGAAGGATTAAACTTAATCTTACGATACTCTATAGAATTCTTCATAAACAAATTATAACAGATTGTACTGCCTTGACATATGCTCGAAAACATAAGTATGACTTGCAGAACCAAAACCCCCCGGTAACAGTGCAGAGAGCCACTAGTAAGCCGAAATCCTTCTTCTTTGTTGCATGTTATGCTAACCTCTAAAAGCGGTTACCAGAAAGCATAAGACAATCTAGCTCCATGTCACAGTTTAGATTGGCAGTAAACCCCTATTCAGAGAATGCCAGTATCTGTAACTTACTTAACACAACTTATATAGATTGTGGCACATTTATCAATCGACCTCCTGGCATTCAGTTTTTCTTATAAGACACTACTAAAAAAAGTTACTTGTAGACTTTAAAAGCTTCTTGAATATTTACCTACAGGCAATAGAAAGTTTTTCTACCTAGCAGATAGTACTTTGGAATTTTGTAATGTTTATGCATTTCTAAGAGGTGATGTAGTATGCCTTTATTCCCCATACTTTATTCTATAAGATAAAGGAGATCTAAAATTTACCATAGTTATCTCTAGTATCGGTCGACGTTTCTTAGAATAAAAAAGTGGAGCAACAAATGAGCTTTAGTTAATGCAACATTGGGATTCAACACTGGGATCAGATGTACTTAATTGGTTATTTGTGTCCTCTCGCCCTGCTGCTTGTTCTTTTTCTTTATCTTTACAGTTCCCAAATATTGCGTCGGTGGACATGACTTTTACGGACAAACCAATGACGAACGAAGGAAGCGTTTTAAGGTCACGGCGGACACTTGAAGGCATCATGCTAACAATAGAGAGTGTTCGAGATCTTATAAGTGATAAAAATCTCGTTTTTCGTTTGCAAACTATGGGATTGTTAAGAAAACGATTAAATTGTCAATGTGGCGAAGAAATAGCAGTTTTCTAAAAAACAAGGGACACAAGATGGCTGTTGATTTCGTTGTACTGATTGCTGGTGCAGGCTAGAATTAAAGAAATCCTCGTTTTAGTAAACAGATAGGTGATTGGCATAAAGGAACGACAGCCGCTTCACATGCAGATGTTTCTGAAAAGACGGCCATTCAGTGGTATGAATTTTACCGTGAAATATGTAGCTCTCTGGTATATCGGATAAAGCAATAAACAAGTGACATTGTAAGAGGATTCGCAACAGATTGGCCGCTACACTTCTTCCTCTGGTAGAAAAGCACTACCCTCGTTATCTGATATCGGTTTGTGAGGAATGATGTCATTTTATTTATTATAGATCGGGTACTAATTAGCATCAGTGTCAGATGAGGCAAATTTATGACCTTATATGAGCTATTAGTGACTGCACATTTAACAGCGTTCGTACTGTGGGTTAATCTATTATATTTACTGTAACAGTTATCGTATCATTTGCTTGTGGTATGGACATTTATACTGTGGGAGGGAAGAATGGTACTGCCGTTTACTTCTAGTAGTAGTGATGGATGCGGTCCAGCACTACTCATGAGCATTGATTTAGTTAGGGCTAAGGGGGCAGTAAAGGCATTGACATAATAATTATGAATATAACTATGAACATAATTTGGACTAAATATTAGAGGACTCTGGCATTTACTTAGCTGAGATTTTATCGAGGATATACTCAGTGGTTATTCTGTGAGGTCCGTGTTCTGGACATCGAGTAATGAATTAGTCTACAAAAAAACAGTTCTAGAGGACAATAAATCTTCTTTAGTTGACCGACTTATCAAATTTACGAGCATATATGTTTGATCAGGACTGTGTAGCTGGTCAATTCCTGACGTCAAAAAAAATATTTTTATATAACGAATGGTTCCTAAGGGGAAATTTATGAAGAACAGGGGAGCTGAATGGAAATACGGGTAGGTCTGAAAGTCGTCGAGTATGTTTTGAAATGAGTAGTTGTAGAAATATGTGATGATTTTACTAAAGCTGAAGTAATTAAAGAGACTATAGAGTTCTCCAATACTTAACATTATACTCATAGCTTTAACTAAGTGGCTATTAGGCGTGGTAGAAAATGCTTGTGTCAGTGCAGGTGGTTGGGTGAGGACTGCTTGGGTATGAATTAAAAATAATTTATCAACCAAGTATGTAAAATGTTTGCTTGAGGAAAGGTTCAGACGAACATCAGACTCAAGGTCTAAAGTTTTTCCACTTAACGAGAGTTATTATAAAAGTAGATTGAGTACAGTTACATGGATCAATATATTTTGATGCATTATCTGATGCATGCTGAAGTGCATACCAAGTATTTACCTAGCGTACCGTTATAAGTCCGGGGAGCTGCCTACATTGCAACACAGTGTTGTTCGTAGATTATTAATATAGCATCCAAATTATTATATATATGCATCAATCAATCAATGCCTCCTATCCCATGTGGAGCA
Source organism: Schistosoma mekongi (assembly GCA_034768735.1). NCBI lineage: Eukaryota > Metazoa > Platyhelminthes > Trematoda > Strigeidida > Schistosomatidae > Schistosoma > Schistosoma mekongi. The sequence goes on from CM068312.1 coordinate 676,838, forward strand.
TAGGCCGCCGACCAGCATTCTTCAACGAATCTTGTCCTAGACTTTCCATTCCAGTTCTTCCTAAATGCCGTTAATTCCTTCATGTTTGCCTCCAATTCCCAAAGCAATGTGTTCCTGGGTCTTCCTCTTTTCCTTTTTCGTTCAGGATTCCAAGTTAGTGAATGTCTTGTGACAGTTTGATGATTTCCCCAATATGTGTTCTATCCACCTCCAGAGTCCTTTCGTAATTTCTTCCTCGGATGGAAGTTGATTAATTCTCTGCCACAGAAGGTTGTTGTTAATGGTATCTGGCCAACGAATCTGAAGAATCTTACGCAGACAGTTGTTTATAGATACTTGTATCTTTTGAATGACGCTTTTCGCATTTCTCCGAGTTCCCGCTCCAGACGAAAAAAGACTGTTCATATTTGTATTGAGAATTGTAACTTATATGTTGGCTGACGGTTGGTTTGAATTCTAGAAGTTCTACTTCAACTATAGAAATTTCTCCTTGCCTTGTCGATTCACGCCTCCACACTTGTACTAGACCCTCCTTTTTGTCGATGATGCTGCCCTAGTATGTACAGGTTTCTACGTCTTCCAGAATTTCCCCATCAGTGTAATTGGGTTAGTGTTCATTGTTTGTATCGAAGGATCTTGTTTTTCTATTTGTGTATGTTGAGGCCTACTAGGGGCTGCAGAGGCTGCTGCTATACTGTCCATCTTCACTTGCATTTTCTGCTGTGTGTGGAATAGAATTGCTAGGCCATTTGTAAATTACGAGTCATCTGCTTTCATCCATGATGTTCACTGTATTCTGAGAGTGCTTTGAGATATTGCAGTTTCATGATCCAGTGAACCACCAGCAAAAAGAGAAAAGGCGGGGGTAAGCATCATTGTTTGGCACCTGCCTTTACTTCGAATAAAGCTGTGAGCTGACTTTTATGCATGATTGCACAATGTATCTTGTCATAGGGATTTCGTGTTATGTTCACTAACTTTTCGGGCACGCCATACTGTCAAAGAAGGCTCCATAATGTTCTCCTATCCATGCTGACGAATGCTTTTTTCGTAGTTAAGGAAACTGATGTAAATCGGTGAATTCCATTCAACTGATTGATCAACAATGAACCGTAGTGTTGCGATTTGGTCAGTACATGATCAGTCCGTAGGGAATCCGGCCTGTTGATCTCGGAGTTGGGTGTCGACTAGATCTTTCATTTGGTTCAATAACACACTGTTGAAGACCTTTCCTAGTGCTGAAGGTAGAGTGATGCCTCTATAGTTCTCGTAGTTACTAAGATCTCCTTTCTTCTGTATCGCGATGAGGTACTGATCCTTCAATCTGCTGGCATTAGCTTTTCCTCCCAAATCTTCCTGAAGAAAATGTGGAGCATCTTTGCAGTTGCTTCTATATCTAACTTCAGTGCCTCTGCTGGTATGTTGTCTGGTCCTGCTGACTTGCCACTCTTGATTTGTCGGATGGTCATGTTGATTTCTTCGACTGTTAGTGGGTCGGTGTATATACGGAGATCCATGGCTGCTGCTTCGATGACTAGTGGGTTCGGTGGGGCTGATTTATTCAATAGTTCTTCGATGTGTTCAACCAATCTGTTTTGTTATTCATGCACTTCAGTGATTGGATTGCTGGCCTTGTTCTTGATTGGCTGTTCTGGTTTACTGAATTACTCAACTAGCTTCTTCATTGTATCGTAAAGGTGCCTTATGTTCCCTTTCCTTGGAGATTTTTCCGCTATCATTGCTAGGTTCTCCACATATTTCTATTTATCTGACCTAATACTCCTCTTCACTTGTTTGTTGGCTTCTGTGCGTTCAGCCTGTGCTCTGGCTTTCTCTGTTCTTGTCCGGTTGTTATGAATTGCCATCGTCTTGCCCCTTTCTTTGATCTTGTCCAGAGTAGCTCCTTGCAACCCCAAACCTCCTAACATGTTGAAATTGTTGTTTCCTCAATCTTCTCCCAGTTGTCCTCTATAGTAGTTCCATTTTCTTTTAGTAGATTGTAAAATGCCTGGAAATTATTGTTAACATTATTTCGAATTCGATACAGTTTGTTAGTATTTGGTGAAGGGCTGTGTTAAACCTCTGGTACCCTAGTACTGTGACCTGCAACTTTGTTTTCATTGGCTATGTAACTAATTACTATTTTCATATAGCGTGAACTCCATAACAGTGATTCTCCATCAAAACTCTTTCAGAAACAAGCCGTATCATTCTGGTCATGCCTGTAAACTGGTATGCACTCATGTACAAAATACTACTTGAGAATTAAACTATTATTATTATCATTTTGTTAAATACGCATAAGTTTGAAACCTTTCACTATTTTCATTACTTTCTCCCAGTCTATGTCATCCTATGATGTCTTCATATCCGGTGTTGTCCATTCCAACCTTGGCGTCTGGGTAGCCCATCAAAATAGTCAGGTGCTTGGCTGAGTATTTCTCGATGATTGACTACAGCATCGCATAGAACTAGTCTTTGTCGTCTTCGTGGCTGTGATTAGTGGACTCATAGCACTGGATAACATTCACTGTAATTCCTTCCTTCTTTGTCTTAAAAGATGCTATGAGGATCCCAGGTCCATGAGGTTCCCATCCTACAAGCGCGTTCCGTGCTTTTTGGGAGAACTCTCTGTGTGCATGAAGCATTCTTCTTCGTGACTGAAGTATAAAAGTCATTCTCCTGAAGATAATCTTTGGTGTCCAGCTTATAACCAACAAGCTTCGCTTATTTCAAATATCTTCTGGTTGAATCTCTTCACTTCTTTAGTTAGTTGCATGCTTCTCTCTGTCTCTCATACTGTGCGGACACTCTATAAACCAATATCAATTGCTGCTCTGGCTATCAGGAGGAGCATTGGTCTCGTGATTTCCGAAGAGACTCGGCTTTCACCATGTGGCATCATAACTCATCGGAATGAAGACCTTCTAACTTATAGGGCAGAGTTAAAACGATTAAATAGGTGTTTTCCTGCCAACATTTTATCAGCAAGGTTGTTTCTTTACGAAATGAGGTTGCTAACCCCATGCCCAACCTTCCTCCTTTATTCGGGCTTGAGACCGTCAGCAACCCTAGGAGACGGAGTCATATACATGTATAGTGCTCTTTTTTTAAGTTCTCTATTTATCCGTTGGAGATAACCCTTTTATTTCAGACTTCCTACATGGTGGACATCTGCATTAATGCCAAATGACGCTCATGAATTGGATTCACTGATTCCTCTAATACCATAAAGTATAAAGTGTTTTTAATAACTATATAATTTAATACAACATTCCAAACTATTTGAATATTGTCAGTGTCGATTTATGGGTAGCTAAATATAGTGTGCGCTGCACAAGCTAAGCTTTATGGAATTATGGAGGTCTTTTTCTGTGTTATGATTTTCTACCAAAATGTGTGCAGTATGATATCACTCATGAGTGGCAAGATCAAACCTCGAACGTGTATGAAGTAGTGTAGGCTAAATTAGTCTTTTTATTGAACCCTCATTTGTCACTTTTTATGTAAAATATTTTTGACTGGAAGCAGAGAAGTCGTTAGTTAGAACAGCCTTTTACTTGTAAAGACAATGAACGGGTCTGTGTGTTACACAGTAACATTAAAAATAACTTTAGACCTGGAAAATTATTTATCACATCCTTATGACTGTCTAAGTGGTCGTCATCCGTCTAGACGTTTATGACGCAACATCATGAGCTTGACGCTAATGCATAACGATGATATACATCGGAGTTATCCAATCTACGTGTAAAAAATATCACAAGTGGTTTATTTAACTGATAATTCATGTACAATACTGTAGTCAAATAACGTGGTGTCAATTAACAGAAGATGAATCACACAAATCTTTTTCAAAATGTTCTACACTGTTTAACGGACATCCATACTGACATTTTTGGATTAGCACTAGGAAACTAAACATCAAACAATCTTTCTAAAGACTACTTCAGAATTTAAGAAATTTCTTTGTGTGTTTACATTTTAAAATAGACAGTTTTATAAAATCTAGGCTGATATGCTAAATTGTTAACTTGCGTATGTTTTCCTAATGTTGGTTGCTAAAAATATTCCGGTTTGTACAACTTTACTGTCGATCAAATTGCAAATGGCGTTTTTAGAACTTTATCTACACCAGATTTATCCAACAATGGCATACTGAAGTTCCTGTAAATACTCATATGACAATTGGAATTTGTACATTTTGTTATAAGGTTGCTAGTGAGCTATTAGTCTGGGGTTTTGGAATATTCCTTCGCTGTGAGTATATTTGTTTTTTTTTTTAGGTGTTCTCAAACTAGAAATATAATACTATACATCGGGATTCGCGTTGCGTTAGTTTCTAAAATCCCAGCAGTATTCTGTTTGTCAAACTGCTTAGTGGAAATTGGTGTGACTAAGCTGCTCTTCAGGAGAGTATACTCTATAGTTGTATAGTTATATATTGGCTTTCCGGACAAATAAAATTATCACGGTTCTCTATAACCCGTACAGTAAAGCATTTCAGTTCCATAATGCAACTTCACATGTTCAAAAAACTGGCTTATTGGTCAGTTGATCAAGAGCAGGCAACACCAATATTCCCAGTCGGTCACCTATTACAGTATCAACTAAGCCTACTGTTAATTAACGTCAGTAATGAAATGTGGACTTGTGTTTCTGATTACTAGGTCAATATTGTATGTTTACCTTGTCATGCTGAAACCTACAAATTTACATGTACGAATGAGTAGTGCCAATGTATTAATACACTTATTAGTCATTTCAATTCGCAACCCAGTAAACCAAAACATTGGGCTACATTGGGCTTTTCGTATATAAACGCTGGGGCACCTACGTCGACGTTGGGCCAAACGACCAAAACATTGGGCCACCTGTCTGAACGTGAAATTTGAGGTCGGGCCAAATGACTGGAACATTGGGCCAAACGTAGAACTAAACAGTGTGTCAGAACGAACATTGGCCATAACGTCAGGAAGCCATGCGTGTGGCCCAACCTTTTGGTTCATTAGGAAGTTAGCATAGTTTTGCAGCTACAGCCCTATGAAGGCTTTTCCATGAGGAATGCACACCTTCCTAAGAACCACTTAGAGACAGTTCTATTTTATGCTTGTGAACTGGTTCTACCGAGTTAATAATCCTCGGCCAAAATTAATTCAACCTCCGTATTGATGTATGGCTATATAGGCTAGTGCACGTTTGTACTAAACCCTTTGTTATCACTGGCTGTTAGATAGGCATTTCTGAAAGATTGTTTATATTTGGCAGCACATTGTAAGTAATAGAAAGGTCTGATAACATTAGTTACCACTGACGTTTCGGCTGCTAAAATCGCAATGCATCGAGTTCTGTGGCTTAGTAGATACTCTGGCTGCTACGTTAATTACTGAATCAGTAGAAAGACAAGGTGCTTCCTATGTGACATGGGTAATGGGGTTACTATACTTGTATTTGCTGATTACTTGATAGTTTTAAGGATCATACAATTCAATGGTGAAAAGTAACAAAATATAACTCAGTAAAACCTAGTGGTAATCGTGTCACAGTTCTCCGTTGCACACAAAGATGATGTGGTCTCTTAATCGGATAAAATAGTTTGTCTCCTTTATTTTAACCAGAGTTTATAGTAATCCTTGGTTGTTAATTTCATATTTTAGTCCATTATGAATCAATTTGGCTCTCAGTATAATGTCCAGCCACCTGCATTTTATGCAGGCGATATGAATTCATTTGGTAAGAACTTATGATTTTGTTTAATTCATTAGCGGTTATTTTTTTGCCTTAACTATATAAGCATTTTTGTCTAAATCTTCACTAAAATTATGGGTCGTTATTACTTTTACTGAAATGACAGCCACACAGATTTGACAGGCTCGCAGTGTGTTGTAAAGTGACAACTTAGACGTAGTCTAACAGATGTACTAAATAACAGAACAGCTGTTGGCAGATAAAGCAATTGGAACTGTTTCGATAACAGGCAATAATAGACAACTGTCGTGACTCATCAAGTTGGCTGCAGATTTGGCAGCAATGGTTACTTAGTTTAGGAGCTGGATGTAATGTATATGTATGTGTATAATCAACATAGAACCTGGCACATGTGTGCATCGGTTCAAGTTGCCATACCTCCGTGGCACCGCAAGATTAACACCATCACCATTAGTAGAAGTCCGATCAATCAATGCCTGTTTTTCCAAGTGGAGCATAGACCGCTCACCAGCATACTCCAACCAACTCTGTCCTGGGCTTTCTTTTCTAGCTCTTCCCAGGTGCTGTTCATTCTCTTCATGTCTGTTTCCCATTCCGGACGCAATGTATCCCTGGGTCTTCGTCTGCTTCTTTGGCCTTTTGGATTCCACGTTAGTGCTTGTCTTGTGACACAGTTTGATGGTTTCCTCAGTGTGTATCCAGTCCACCTCTAGCGTCTCTTTCTAATCTCCTCCTCGGCTGGAAGTTGATTAGTTCTCTGCCACAGAAGGTTGTTGTTGATGGTATCTGGTCAACGAATCTGAAGAATCTTGCGCAGACAGTTGTTTATAAATACTTGTATGTTCTTGAGGATACTTTTCGTAGTTCTCAATACAAGTTTCAGCTCCATACAACAAAACCGTCTTCACATTTGTATTGAAAATTTCGACAAATGTTGATTGAAAGTTGGTTTGAGTTCCAGATGCTTTTCAGTCGTAGAAATCCTGCCCTTGCCTTACCAATCCGCGCCTTCACATCCGAGTTAGACTCTTGTTTGTCGATTATGCTGCCCAAATATGTAAAGGTTTCAACGTCTTCCAGACTCCGTCAAGTGTAATTGGGCTAGTGTTTGTTGTTTTGTATCAAAGGATCTTGCTTTTCCCTTTGTGTATGTTGAAGCCTACTGCTACAGAGGCTGCTGCTTTATTGTTGGTCTTCATTTGCATTTGATGTTGTGTGTGAGAAAGAAGAGCTATGTCATCTGCAAAGTCCGAGTCATCTAGTTGCGTCGATGTTGTCGATTGTATTCTGAGAGTGTTTTCAGATGTTGCAGTCTTCATGATCCAGTCGATGACCAGTAGGAAGAGGAAGGGCTAGAGTAAGCAGCCTTGTCTGACACCGGTCTTCACTTCGAATGAATCTGTGAGTTGGCCTCCATGCACGATCTTACAATGTAGTCCGTCGTAAGAATTTTGTATGATGTTGACTATCTTCTCGGGTAAGCCGTAATGTCGTAGAAGTCTCCATAATATTTTCCTACCCACGCTGTGGAATGCTTTTTCATAGTCGAGGAAGTTGTTGTAAAGTGGTGAATTCCATTCATTTGATTGTTCAACAATGAACCATAGAGTAACGATTTGGTCGGTACATGATCGGTCTTTACGGAATCCAGCATGTTGATCTCAGAGTTGGGCGTCGACTGGGTCCTTTATTCTGTTTAATAACACTCTGTTGAAGACCTTTGCTGGTACTGAAAGTAGAGTGATGCCTCTGTAGTTCTCACAATTGCTGAGATCGCCTTTCTTTGGTATCTTGATGAGGTACCCTTCTTTCCAGTCTGCTGGAACTTGTTCTTCCTCCCAAATCTTCCTGAAGAGAATGTGGAGTATCTTTGAAGTTGCTTCTATATCTGTCTTCAGTGCCTCCGCTGGTATGTTGTCTGGTCTTGCTGACTTATCACGCTTGATCTGTCTGATGGCCATTTTGATTTCGTCGACTGTTGGTGGGTCTGTGCGTATAAGGAGATCCGTTGACTGGTAGGTTCAGTGGGGCTGGTCTATTTAAGACTTCTTGGAAGTGTTCTACCCACCTGTTCCTTTGCACTTCAGTGATTGGTTTGCCAGTCTTGTTCTTGATTGGTCGTTCTGGCTTATTGAATTTCCCAACTAGCTTCATCGTTGTAACGTATAAGAGCGTCATGTTTCCTTTTCTTGCAGCTTTTTCCGCTGTTATTGGGTTAAGGTTCAAGCTACCTATTTGGGCGTTAAAATCACCAGCCGAGATTACCAAATCTGAGTGTTTGGCCTTATGAAGAAGTTCAGAAAGTTCTCTGTAAAATTCGTCTTTCACTTCGTCCAGGCTGCAGTCGGTGAGAGCGTAGGCAGAAACAACGAAAAGACAACTGCGTGTGTCCCATTCTTTCGAGTTCTTACTGAACCATTTAGTCGAACGGCACATAAGGCGGTTGTCGACAGGAATTCATTCAAGGAGCGCTTGTTCTGCTCTCATACTTAACGCAATACCTACACCGGCTAGCCCACGAGAAGTTGTTGTTGAGTCGCCAGATAAACGAAGAATGTTTGATTCCGTAGACAGGTTGTGCAGAAGTTTGCAGTATGAAGGCATGTCTTAGAGGCACACGAATCGTATAAGAGCGTCATGTTTCCTTTTCTTGCAGCTTTTTCCGCTGTTATTGGGTTAAGGTTCAAGCTACCTATTTGGGCGTTAAAATCACCAGCCGAGATTACCAAATCTGAGTGTTTGGCCTTATGAAGAAGTTCAGAAAGTTCTCTGTAAAATTCGTCTTTCACTTCGTCCAGGCTGCAGTCGGTGAGAGCGTAGGCAGAAACAACGAAAAGACAACTGCGTGTGTCCCATTCTTTCGAGTTCTTACTGAACCATTTAGTCGAACGGCACATAAGGCGGTTGTCGACAGGAATTCATTCAAGGAGCGCTTGTTCTGCTCTCATACTTAACGCAATACCTACACCGGCTAGCCCACGAGAAGTTGTTGTTGAGTCGCCAGATAAACGAAGAATGTTTGATTCCGTAGACAGGTTGTGCAGAAGTTTGCAGTATGAAGGCATGTCTTAGAGGCACACGAATCGTATAAGAGCTGTCTAGTCGGACACTACTAATCGAGTTAGAGCTTATAGCTAGTAACCTATATTGTATACCTCAAGTAGTATGACAACTTTAACCAACGCGTATATATGCCAGGCTCTTCCTTGTTGATGCTCGACTTCAGTAGTGTAAAATAAAGGGATTGTCTATTCGATCAGTCACTATATCGTTATCTAACATTGCTTAGATATAAAGTCATTTCACATTTGGTATTCTTTTCCTTTAAATTATATCCCCTCTGTTTTTCTCTGTTTTTCCCCAATACCATGGGGTAACGTGGACCAGTGCGCATTTCAGCACGTCTTAAGTTGTTCATGACTATCAGATTGCTTACCACCCACTCTTAAGACATCACTGAGGTAGCCTTTGAGGTTTGGTGACAAGACTACAATCGTCTGACTTTGAATGTTTTTTACAACATAACAGGTATTGTAAAATAGTTAAAACTAAGTTTCGTGCTGTGAATGCGTGTTTACTTAATCCACCAAATACAGATTCGTGTACTTAGCTTCAAATTACAGCTAGTGATACTTCCTAGTTGCCGTAAGAACCCACGGTGATAGTCTATGGTGATATGCACACTACAATCCGACGTCTATGGTCCAGTCATTCTGAAACCGGTTTCATAACATATGGCCCATATTTTTCATTATATTCGTCGGTTATTATTCCGAGTGATGTACGTTAAGGTTTTGTTTTACTCAACTGGATAACTTACTGTCTTACTATAGTTGAGTGTACCTGTCCACGTCCATCAACTTAACAATCCTTAACTTTTCTATACATACTAGTTTAGATACAGTGTTAATCAGTTGTCGAAGTTTTTACTACGGCGTATTTTTCAGTGAATTAGTATTAATTATTTATTCGGTTTAATAGATATATCACTACTCGGCTGTTATCATGTGCGATAATAAGTTTTAGTTTTATAATTACTCATTATAGTTGTACTGTAGTCATGTGCACTTATTTCCCATTTTTCAACTTTGCAGGGAATTCTGTTCAAAGACCTGGACCTAGACCTTATAGTTTTGAAATCCCATCTCAAGATTTTCATTCTGCACCCGCATTTCAGAGTGATGGGGGATATTCGTTTTGTCCGTCACAGTATTACGCCAAACCTGGGATAGTGCCTTCGACAGACGACACTTGTCTTAAATTTACGGAACAAATACCGCTATCTTCTGAAGTCACAGATAATAGCAGCGTAATCCTTGATTATCACAATCAGTTTGGTCTTCGCGTCCCTCCAGAAATGCCTAGTTGGATGACTTTGAATTCCTCGACTAACAGCTTCTACACGGATATCTATAATAACACGTCACAAGCTAATCCAATATCCCAGTCAGTATACACTGGGACTCCAGTTCACTATAATAGACCTGAGAAACCTGCAGTTCAGAGTCGTGGGCGTACTAGGACTCCTGGTCTTTTCAAGGGGAATAGGGGAGGTATGATTTTAAATATATGTATCAAACTTCCTTTGGCTAAAATTTAGTGTTGTAGCTTAGGTTTGTTTAATGTAGCTTCACTGATTGTTCACAGCATTTTAATTAACCTAGTTGTCAAGTAATGTCCTAATATTTTGTGTTAGAGACTCATTAGTTTATGAACAAACACTCCATCAACCAACGTTAATACATAGATATTTATAAGTCTTAAGGTGTCCTCAGAAGTCGGCCGCTTAGGTTGCCGTTTTATAGCACCTGCTGTAAAAGGTACACAGTTTGAAATTCAAAATCCTTTTTTAAGAAAGTAATTCATTTACAAAAAATTTTAATATAATGTTTTATTTTGATGATGTTCTCCATAGGTTTTCGAAATCGTCCCAATCCAACCACTCCAAAAGAACCAGCAGTTTTCTATTGTGATATTTGCAAAGTTAGTTGTGCTGGTCCACTAGCCTTCAAAGATCATGAATCTGGTCAACGCCATAAAAAAAGATTGTCCCAGGTAAGTTTATTACATTTATTGTTTGACCTATGTTTCATTTTTTTCAACTAAACAGTTTTCTCAACACTTAAAAGTAGAAATACTTAGAGCTATCATACATATCGGGTTTATGGATAGATATCTTTTTACTAGCTTCATATTTCATTCTTATCACTGATCGATTAATGTTTTTTACATCTACGCTTATAGTTGAACTGTTGTAGGAATACTCCTCTAAAACCATACTTCGATCATTGCTGAACATATATATATATATATATATATATATATATATATATATATATATATTAGTTACTGTTACAAGTGGCATATCACTGGTTCGTTTTCCTGTTCGCTACTTTTTAAGGTTGAAGCCATTGAAAAATTAAAGAAGGAGGTATCTACTGATTCCAGTTCTTCATTGGTTATCAATTCAGCCTCACGAGAACTGCGTTGTGAGCTGTGTGATGTTGGTTGTACTGGTGTTGACTCATATACTGCTCATTTATCTGGAAGACAGCATCAGCGTACATTGAAGTTACATAAGGAATTAGGAAAACCGATTCCTGAAACTGATGATCCCCTTGTACCAAGTATTGTAGCAGATATGATCACTACTGAAAGTGACAGTGCAAAGCCAAGTAAAAATGTTTTCCTAATTGTTATTTTTTTTGGGATTTGTTTGATTTTTCTCGGACCTTGTAAAACTATACTCTAAAAATGACGCTGAGCGACTTTAATAGTTGTTCTGGAAATAAAGCATTATTTCGGCCAACTAGTTCAGCAACTAGTTTCAAATGTATATGCTTTCTCTCTGGTGCATGCTCGTTTTCAAAGATTTATTTCTGGTTTAATGTAAACTGTTTTTATTGCGAAGACTCACTTAGGAGATTATTTTCGACTTGAGTTGCTCTTCAAATCATGACTACTCTTGTCAGTAGTTCTCACAGTATGCACATACTCTGGAAACCCTGCATAATTTCGTTATAAGGAAACTTAATTCAGCTCCCACACCATTTCATAATGACATATGGTTGTACAGTAGACATTTGCAAGCGTTTTAGGCACTGAATGAAGGTATCTATTAAACTGCTTATAATTAAGAGCTAAACATCACATCTTACAGTGTCATAAAGGTATGGTAACTTGGACCGATGCACACATGTGACAGGTTCTATGTTGATTATACATAATAACATACATACGAAGTATAGTTCCATCATACATTTTACTAACCATTTTCGAGACTAAAATTCTTTCTATAATGTCATTGTATAGGATATATGTTTTCTGTAAATTGTTTCAAATGAGCATGTTTCGAGCCTGCATCTTAGTGATTGATGGTCGAACCAATGTGGTACTGACCCACCATTTTACGATTTGCCTATTGTTCCTAACCCAGTTTTCTGGCGTGGCCGAAAAAAATCTCAGTTTTCACTATGGTTGGCTTTGATAGGCTTGTTTGCATATCGAGTTTTGTATTCCTCGTCTATTGCCACTACATAATATATTTTCTTATGTTTGTATACAAAGCAACGAGTGAAACTGAAACTAAACCTACTACAGACAAGTTTATGAAACATATTGATTTAAAACAACTTGCTGGTCCTGAACTACCAGCTGTCGGTCAGGAGTATCTAGAAACGGTAAGTGGATTATGTATTATTAATTAGCATCATACTCTTTACGTTAGTGTGTCTAGTGTAAGTTAAATAAAATAGATTCATCAGAGATATTATTGTTCGTCACTAGTTGACATTGCTCACTACTACCGGAATGCTGCCTCATACAGTGTAATTTTAATTCGACAAGCAATATTGTAAAATATCAACATAGAAAACCAGCTATTCTGCATATCTTGAAGTGGTTTAACATTTAGAAGTATACAATATAGTTAAAGTATAGTTAAAGTGACTCCAAAGTTTAAAGATTTCAATGTTTGGTCCGACAATCTGTTCTAAGTAAAGAGTTGTTGGAATTTAATTGGTTAGGAGGTTTTTGGACATTTTAGCTAGGAAGCCAAGAAGTGATAAAACCTAACCCTTTGATTCTCTAAATCAATTTACTCTAGGTCTCACTCCTTCGTATCCTTTCCAGTTTTTCCTGATTTCCATTTTTACTACCGATTTATTGTCAAATCGAGTCGTGCATTGTCTAAATAGTTAAGGTGTTTAACTTTTAACTATTGGGTTGTTGATTCAGACGTCACCTCATCTACTCCCGTTAGAGGAGGGAGCTGGTTGTATCGTCAGCTCATATAAAACCCAATACACGGATCCGTACTAAGTAGATGATTTATATAAACAAGGAAATAAATAAGTTGTGTCATCATTAATTGTTTAAGTAGACTGGGGATGGGGTACCAACTGATAAGAAGGCTGGTAGAAAGGCCATATAAAAACTTCATTTATGAGATATTTCTTAATAAACTGGTTAGTTTTATTTCATTAACCTACTTTCCCTAAGTATTTTTGCAAAAGACTTCAGTTTGTGTGAAATGCAGTTAAACATTTGAATTTCTGTGATTGTAATTTTCAAAAGTAGTTATCAAATCTGGTCTTTAAACTAAATAATGTGGACTTCCTAACCAAGTATGGTGACTTCCGTGGTTGATTGATTAACTTATACACCAAATACAAATGTATGTACTCAGTTGCGAACCGTTTCATATGAAGGCTAGCAATAACAGCGTGATGCCGAAACTAAATTAGGCGGAGAGGCTTGAACTATTGACTTACTAGTTAAGAGTCAAGTGTATCATCCATTCAGCATCTTTGCTCTTATCGTTATTCTATTCTTTTCTCACTTCACAAAGTCATTTGCATTTGATATCACAAATTGACTAGGGTTTAATAACTATTGTAAACGAAGAACAGGCACTGTCGTATTGTTTCATCCTAGTGTGGGGCTCGTCAGTGGATACCCACGACCACACCAGGATATCGAGTCCTAAACCTCCAAGTTTCGCGGCGAACCCTTTATCTTTGGATCACTGAGGTAGTCGACACAGTGGTTGATATTTCTAACCTGGTTGATATATCTAGAATAGACTAAAATAAGAAATGTCGACTGTTGGATGTCGACTGGCTCAGTTAGGCATTTACCGAGAAACACGTAGGCCCTGAACTGGATTTCCTGGTTTAGTTGTGGCTACCCACTAATGAGGGGTCCCATGCTGGGCCGAAATAACAATACAGTATCCGTTCCTCGTTTTCAATGGTGATATCATAATCGGTTTAGGATACCTTTTTGGCACAAGAAACGGAATTCGAAATCAAGAGATAATCTTGTTTATCGTCAACATTTTGTCCGTATGTTTCAACTATTGGTTTATCCATCTCATTGTTAGGTAGCGAACTGTGTTTTCAGAACTTAGGTCTTAATCAAAGGTGTTTAGATAGTCAAGCTTGTATTCGTTTCTAGACGACAGGTATTGTCTAGAACACGACTCTTTAGCGTGTCATTTTGCACACTAATAAAATATCAAGTTTTTGTGTAGTTTTCTTGCTGGCAGTTAAGATATAGTTTATTTGATTTATCCTTGGTTCCATTTAAACCTCAGTAACTAGACAACGTCTGACACTAAGATTTACCAGTTCACAGTTCTCTAGGATAAATAGATTGTGGTATACAGTGGAATCTGGCGGTGGTGTGTGTGTGGGGGGAGCAAATTTTATCTGATTTGCAACTCATTAGCTGGATGCATCATTCGATTGTTGAGTGAGTAGTTATCTCAATAACACCTCAACAGATACTCTAGCGTTTGAAACGAATCAATCGAGTTCGAGTTTTTTTTTGGACGCCAGCACTTGTATATATGTATATCTAGCTATATAGTCCCAAAATAGACTCAATGGACATTATAGATTCCACCGTCAGACACAAACCAACTTTAGTGATTTTATTCTAGTTTCGAAATAATTAATCTCAAGATCATTTTCAAGCTGATCACTATCGTGCACTTGGCCTTATATTTGTTTTTCTTAATTTTCCTCCGTAACAGGTCATTAGTAGCAACAATAAAAGTGTTTCTTATCGTTGCAAATTATGTGATTGTGAATTTTCTAATGCTGATGCTCGTGAATGTCATTTACGAGGCCGTCGCCATCGTAGCCAGTACAAGAAGAAGGTTGATCCATCATTCATAGTTGATCCGAATCCTGGAAATCAACTGTATCGAAAAGTAGCAGCCGCCAAAGAAAAGAAAGCAAAACGCAACGAAGCAGTGAGTTCTCATAATTTTAATGACGATTATGTAACCTATACGTAATCAATATTTTGTACTTTTCCATACATTAAAATTACTAAACCATTCGAATGGCTAGCGCACTCTAATCCTCATCTATTACTATCATACCAGTCGAATGCGCTCTGTTGAAATGATTCTTCAGTTGATAGCAGAACTCACCCTCAATTCTCTCCAGGCTGAAATCCTTCGTCTCAAAAATACATCGTTTCTCATTCAAGTTCCTTCCCACTGTGATGGAACTTTCTGATGAAGTGGCATATAAACAGTTATTGGAATGAGTCTGGTCGTTTAGTTTTGTCACTGATTCAAGCGAAAATGGACGTTGATGCCACACGTCCTCCAGATAAGTGCACATGGGACATTCTTCAAATCTGAAGATGTAGAACGAATTTGTAGTACTCCCTTAGTTTTGGATACGGGTGTTCGAAATATAGCAGACATTGGTGTTAGAATATTCCAAAGATGTAGCTAAACTTGTTATCCAATCTGAAAGGAGGTAGTTTAAATTGTATATACGGTTTCACAATGACTATCAGATTTCGGTGCTAATTGTAACTGAAAAAGAAACGGAAATACTTGATGGAAGCAAAAGGGAATAGAAAGATGAGTGTGGAATATCTGTGTTTGCATTAATTTGACAGCAAGTGTCGTCCAAATTAGCAATGCAAAATTTTACACACCATTCGTCCTGTCACAATCTTATTGTTCACATACACAATTGGTTTAGAATGGTCTTTCGACTTGTTCAAGCAGTCTCTCCGTATCCATCAGCCCACTTTAAGCACTGGGCGTTTACTTTTGTAAAGAACATCCTCGCAGCTTGATGGCAGTAAAACTTCGTTAGCAGATGTTATAATCACGCGGGCATATTTACATTTTAAACGAGAGAAAGCTCTCCCCACCGGCGGTCATGCCAGGCTGTTTTCTTTAGGGGGTGGATAACCGCAACCAAAAGTATCAAGAAAGAAAACATATCGATGAAATAGCAAGATATTCGTATTTGAAAGCAAGATAGCAGAAGATATATCCCTTGACTGGCATCAATTTTAAATCATGTTACACAAGATTCATAACGTTGTATATTAGACTAGATTGATTCTCATTAGTTGACGACATCTTAGACATAATATTCCAGACATGTTATTTCATGTCAGTAATTGCATTAAGTACATCCGGGTCATTTACACGAGATACTTGTCCGCAGACAATTAGCCATTTATTGAGGCTAATTTGACTTACGTTTATATTCGCTAATACTAGTTTGTTATTTCAAAAGGCTTTGTTACATATACCGTGATCCACGAAGACTACCTCGTACAATTAGTAAAGTTCACTCTCTAATGACTTCTAATTCTGGTAAAGGTGACGTACCTGACTATAGCTGCTACCTTGTTATGATGGTTGGCCTTGTTTATTGCGGCGACCCAGTTGAGCTTTGTTAGTTGAAAGTTCCGTTCTTTTAAGTCCTATCATACCAGGCTTGTTGGTTAAAGAGCAATGAGACTAAAAGTAGTAAACTCACGGTCCTTTACTTTCACTTCGATAAGAGCCCACTGATAGTGTGGGCCACCACAAAGTGATAAGCCTGATTAATGATCCCCTCATTCACAATCGTGTCTGTCCGTAAAATAACCCTCTACATTCTGTTTCCGTTGCAACTCGATTTCCAAACGAACATATTAAATTTCGTACTAGATTATTCAATGGGTAAATTAAACTGACGAATGCAAAATGTAACTTGGTGTTGTGGATGTCATTGAATTTGAACTTTCTATCATTAATTGGTCTGAGTTAGGCTGCTAAAAACCAGGAAACACTTGACATCTGTTCTGTTTCAGTATGGGCCGAATTACATATACTAACCGCTTGAAGCCAGCCTAGTGGTTTAACGGTTAGTCATTCGTCGGACCTTGCACTGGATTTCTTGTGGGATAGTGAATACACACTTCCAAATCGTCCTATAATAGGACAAAACAGCTGTTCAGTGCTTCCTAGTTTTCAGTGGTCGTCTAACTCAAAGTAATTTGCGGTATCAAATTTTAACCCAGTATTTAAACAAGGATTTCATCTAATAAGTGTTCACTTACATTGAGGTTTTGCTATTTTTTTCACTTTTCCTGTTAAGAATAGCTTACTGCGTCATTTTTCTCCATTTTCAGAAACCTACTAGTAGCAATTTTCCTAGTTTCAATACCTTACGTAATAGCGGTGTGATAGGAAACGGTATTAGTCCGTTACCATATGACCGTCTTTCTGGACAAGTTTCCCGAATGTATACTGCTCAAGCTCCTAACAAATCCTTAGAAAGCAAGCATATCAATTCCAAACATGCTTCTTTGCTGCCAACAGCTTGCGAAGTCCAAGTATGTATTATTTATTAGTCACTTCTATATTTGAAATGATCTCACTGTCTTTATTTTATATTTTCTTGTACTGATCAGCAGGGCCTGTTTACTATTACCAAGCCCAAGATCTGTTTTACAACCTCACCATGTATGATATAAGAGCAAGACTTCATGGTTTTGGAGATAACTTAGAGCATCTTCTTTTAGCATCACAACAGTCGAAAAACTTATTTCAACTTGATCATTTTTATGCTCTCCAATTATCAAATGCAGTACACCGTCATGTTATTTGGTTTAGTAATCACGTTATAAAATTGGCGTTTCGGTTATAAATATGACCACAGCAACATTATTGCCATATCATTAAATAGTTACTGGCTAGTTTAATATTTCATATATCTTGCACTAAATTATAGATGGAATGCACCTTATTGTATTCTTTTACCAGAGATTTCTTTGAACTACGAAACTTGGTAACATAGTGGTTTAAACGCTCAACTTTAAATAACTTGGTTTGTAATTCGTACCCTGCTTTATCTCTATCAGTATTGTTAGTTCTCAAATATTATTGACCCGTACACAAAATGTGTACCTCGATTCATAATTGTCACTGAGTTTCATTATATTACATCTAATAGGGGCTTTACGAATGATTTGATACTTGTGTAAGAAATGTTTGTTTCTTCAGTTCAAAATAACAAAGTTTTTTGTCTATGTAGCAAGTGTTACTAATTTTCCTTTCTTTTCCAAAAGGCAATAATGTTAGCTGTAACTGTTTGTGAGCGTGCTTTGAAGGGCATTAGTGACGATCTTTTAAAGCAAGTACGTTCATCCACTGATACTAGTGATACCACTAAATCTGATAAGCCTTGTGATAGTGGTAATAATTTGAACGAACTTGAAGAGAAAGTTGGCGAACGTCTGCTTTGCGGCGTTGTACGCGTTGGTGCATTGGGTAAAAACCTACTTTTAAAAGGCGAACACTCGGCGGAGCTCGTTTTAGTATGTTCAAAATGGCCTACTAAAGAGTTAACAAATTATGTTTCAACGAACATCCTAAAATTAATAGAGGTTAGTTTAATTTTCCTTACATCTATTTGTTGTGAATAACTATGGTCAAAATATCTTATACTCATCTTTTCAAAGAATTTGGACATACAATACATAGTGATTAGCTTTTTGTTTAGAGATGTTGACAAAAATCACTCAGTCGTAATCAACTTGCAGCCTGGCACAATGTGCGTTAGTTCAAGTTACTATAACACATCATCACGACTATATTAAAAATTGACCATAATAATACAGTAGTGATAACAATGAATGAGTAAACGTTTGGAAATATGGTTCGATAAAACAGTTTGAAAAGGTGTGTGTTGGAAAACTGAGATGTTGAAGAAGATAAAGAGTGAATTTATCTGCATCACTGTGCTCACATCACCCAACATCTCCAGCCACTAATTACGGTTATCGCTAGTGTTCGTTTTTCTACATAGATCAAGTCAGCAGTCATTACATTCATGAACTGATGCCGTGTCTTGGTTTGGCTGCCTTTATAAATGTACGAAGGTTGTACGGCTAAGTGTGTTGAATGTTTTTCACAGGGTAATATTCCATTTCAAGAGCTTTGTTGTAGTTGATAGTTGGTGATTGATGCTAAGGGTTTTCATTGTTTTTGCGTTTTAATCCACTTATCAACAGGTAAAGAAATTACCATAACAATCCCATATTCATACATTGGCTTTTCTGAATTATTTGACTTCTATTTCATTGTTCAACGAAGAGATCTGTATGTATGTATGTGTAACCAACATAGAACCTGGCACGTGTGTGCATTGGTTCAAATTGCACCGCATGATTAACACCACCACCATTAGTAGAAGTTACTTCGATAAAATAAAAATAGTAACAAGGAGTGTGAACATATAAAATATGGTTCAGGAAGCGTAGAAAGAAAGTTATGGAATAATTTAAAGCTCATGATTTAAGGGAAGACAATGAGTGAATACATCTGCGCCGTTTTGACCGATTCTGGGCTTTGTCACTCAGTGTTTCTAGCCACTGGTTACGGTAATTGCGATGACCCCATCCAGGCAGTCTGCAGCTACCTACACGACTCAAACCGGCAGTCAGTGACTCTATGGACTGATGCCATGTTTTTGTTTGGCCGTCTCTTACTCTCTCCCATCCTATTCCTATATCAGCCAACAATGCGCGTCGAGGCAGACGGTGGTTGGGCATATGCAACACATGTCCCAACCACCTCAGTCGATGAAGATTCACAACCTCATTGACTGATTTACCACATTTGCCTAACACCCGTCGTCTAACCTCGTTATAACTTACTCGGTGATCCAAGCTAAGGTGAGCGATGTTTCGTAGACATCGATGATCAAAAACTTATAACCTTCGAGTGTCGTCTACCCTTAATGTCCACGTCTCACACCCATACAGTAAGACAGAGCGAACTGTTGCGCAGTACACTCCCCCCTTTCGTTGAGAGACGAATATCTCGTCTACGCCATAGGCGACATAAGTTGGTAGAAGTTAAACGAGCTTTTTGAATTCGTACTGATATTTCGTCAAAGACCAATCCATTAGGGCTAATCAGACTTCCAAGATAAGTGAAGTGGTCAATGTGCTTCCTATCTTTAGTTCAGCTGTTGACGAAAACCAGTCCTGGAGCAATAGTTTGCATTTAGAGGGCGAGAAACGCACTCCGAACATGCTTGCATAGGATCTTATTGCTGTTAAAAGTTTCTGCATCTTATCAGCGTCTGCGCCAAACTCGACTATATCATCAGCATATTCCAAGTCAATAAGTGGATTACCTGGTAGCAGATCAATTCCTGAAAAATCAGACGATGAAAGTGTAATTTCCAACAGTATGTCGATCATGAAATCAAACAAAATGGGGAAAGTGGGCAGCCTTGACGGACACCACTTGAGGTTACAAGTTCAGATGACGGTTCGCCATATGCTCTGACACGACTAATAGTGTTTGAGTAAAGAGCCTTAACAAGTTTTATGTACTTTTGGGGCACGCCCTTTAATGAAAGACATTGCCATAAAACTTCACGGTCTGCAGAGTCAAATGCCACCTTCAATTCAAGGAAAACCACTATTGTCGGGCGCCGAAAAGTACCCCGACCGTGCTGCTACCTTGACGTGGTGGTCGGGCTTGCCTATCGTGATGACTCAATCGGGATATACTGGCTGGAACAATCGTTCCTCTAGGTCCTACCATTCCAAGCAGGTCTGTTGGAGAGCGATAAGACTAAAGGCAGAAACCTAAGATCTGAGGGCGAAGTCGTACTGCTGGCTGCAGCGGGTTGTGACAGCATTAATGTGTTTCCCTAGGATAACCAGCATCTGCAGCGATGCCGCCTTCTCACAAAGGAAGGAAGGAGTTAGAAAAGGTCGACCCTGAAAATGTCACACCTCACCTTACTCCACGCGTTTCCGCCTCCGGCAGTAAGGCCTTTTAAAGAACGGAGCTAACACTTCGAAAACATCCCATAACAAGGTCGTTCGTGATCGGCCTCAAGCAGTTGCCCCTTGGGCTCTGCGATCGCGCTTTCAGGTCACTATGACCAATACTATTCCAGTTCCCTTTTCAGGTACCTCAGGAGGTAGTATCCTTCCATGGTGTGGGCAGCCAGGAAGTGACAACCGCCCTCATACCTCTAACAGCACAAGAGATCATTTTGTTCGAGGTCAAATCCCACCCTCAACTCAATAACTCCCTTATTTCCACGGTTAACCCGTCTAGCCTAACTTTATCACCTCACGCCTCTAATGCTAATGGTTTTAGTTCACGTAACGTTATTCCTGGTATCCTGAAACCTCGCACTAAACTACATATCGCAGCTTTTAACGTTCGAACCCTAGGCCAAATAGGACAACAAGCCTCTCTAGCTATGACCCTAGATTCTCGTTCCATCGATGTCTGCTGCGTCTCCGAAACGCGTATACAGGATCCAAGTACAATCATTCGCTTGACCTCACCTTGTGAAGATAAAGAACCGGTCCGGTTCACCCTTCGTGTTTCCGGAGACCCCACTGCTACCACTCGTGGCCTTACTGGTGTAAGTATAGTTCAAAAGCTGAACAGGCTCTCCTTGACCGGATTCCCATAGACAGTCGGCTATGCGCTGTCCGTCTAAACGGGACGGTAAGAACTCGGAAAGATAGGGACACACGCCGTTGCCTCTTTGTTGTCTCTGCCTACGCTCCCACTGATTGCAGCTCTGATGAAGTAAAAGATGAATTTTACAGAAAGCTTTCAGACCTCCTTCGTAAAGCTAAGCGTACTGATGTAGTGATTATGGCTGGTGACTTTAATGCCCAAGTAGGTAGATTAGACGAAACCGAAAGGCACCTAGGTGGATCTTATGGTGTCGAGGCCCAACGAACAGATAATGGCGACCGTTTATTACAACTGTGCTCAGATAATCGTCTATTTCTCGCAAGCACTAACTTTAAACATAAAGAAAGACATAAGTTGACATGGCGGCCTCCACAGTCAACTCAACGTTGGTCTCAAATAGACCACATTGCTATCAGCCACCGTTGGAGAGGCTCGATAGAAGACTGCCGCTCATTTTGGAGCACATGTTTAGACTCAGACCACGCCTTAATACGAGCGCGTATTAGTCTGCGTCTCACTGGACGTAAAAGACCCACGGCAAAGATCCCCATAAGAGTCCAACTTAATGATGAAAAAGTCAAGAATATATTTCAGGAACAACTTAAAAACCAACTAGTCAACTGTATAAACGATACCCACCCCGAGTCAGCTTGGAATGATATCCAACAAGCTGTTGAAACAGCAGTGATATCTACTAGTAAACTAAACCAAAAAGTTAGGAAAACTCAGTGGATTTCAGCTGCATCTACTGAACTGATAGATGCTCGGCAACACATCCCGTCTAGTCCTAAATACGATGAGGAGCGAAGGCAACTTAAACGCAAACTGGTTAAAAGCTTACGAAATGATCGTGAGCAGTGGTGGGTAGCGAAAGCTAAAGAGATGGAAAAGGCAGTGGCAATAGGTAACAGTAGGCAACTGTTCAGACTTATCAAGGAAACGGGTATCAGAAATCCAACTGTAAGTCAAACTATCTCAGAAAAAGATGGGAGCATTATTCACTTTCAAT
Organism: Schistosoma mekongi; assembly: GCA_034768735.1. NCBI lineage: Eukaryota > Metazoa > Platyhelminthes > Trematoda > Strigeidida > Schistosomatidae > Schistosoma > Schistosoma mekongi. The sequence goes on from CM068312.1 coordinate 699,331, forward strand.
CCAGAAGGTTGGACCGATGGGCAGAACACTTTACGGAACAGTTCAATTGGCCCTCGGCGTCATCCCAGTTGCCCACCATTCCCAGACAATCTGAATGGCAAGTTAATACTGGTCCCCCAAGTCTTAGTGAGGTTGAGAAGGCTATAGGGAACCTAAAGCGAGGGAGAGCAGCAGGACCCGATGGGTTGACCCCTGAGATATTTAGGGATGGTGGTCCGGTTTTAGCAGCGAGATTAACCTTGATCCTGTCTAGAATCTGGGAATTGGGCGTAATCCCACCTGACTGGTCTCAAACAATAATTGTTCCAATCTATAAGAAAGGACAGAAGTCCTCCTGTGACAATTACCGAGGAATTAGCTTAACTAATATAGTGTCCAAAATATTAGCTTCAATCATACTTCGACGCCTAACTAAAGCTCGTGAAGAGCAGACTAGAGAGAACCAAGGTGGTTTCAGACCTGGACGTGGCTGTATAGACCACCTATTCACACTTCGGCAGGTTCTGGAACATAGACACACTTTTAGACGCCCAACAATAGTTGTTTTCCTTGACCTTAAGGCGGCATTTGACTCTATCGACCGTAAAGTTATGTGGCAATGTCTGTCAATGAAAGGCGTACCAGAGAAGTACATTAACCTTATACAAGCTCTCTACTCGAACACCACATGTCGAGTCAGTGCTTATGGCGGATTGTCATCAGAACTGATTACCTCAAGTGGTGTTCGTCAAGGTTGTCCGCTTTCCCCATTTTTATTTAATTTTATCATTGATATACTTTTAGAGTTGACATTTTCATCGTCTGACTTCGGCGGGGTTGACCTCCTTCCAGGAGATAAACTAGCTGACTTAGAATATGCAGATGATATAGTTCTCTTAGGCGAAGATGCTGATAAAATGCAGAATCTTTTGACTACCTTAAACATGAATGTAAGGATGTTTGGGATGCGATTCTCTCCACCCAAATGCAAAATGTTACTTCAGGATTGGCTTGATTCGACACCGAAGTTAGTGATAGGGAGTGAGGCAGTTGAATGTGTTGACCGCTTTACTTATCTTGGCAGCCTAATCAGTCCTGACAGTCTGATGTCTGCTGAAGTCTCTGCCCGTATACATAAGGCCCGATTAGCTTTTGGGAATTTGCGTCATCTGTGGCGTAGGCGAGACATCCGACTACTGACCAAAGGACGCGTTTACTGCGCAGTAGTTCGATCCGTCTTACTTTATAGATGTGAAACATGGCCATTAAAGATAGAGGATATTCGTAGGCTCCTGGTATTCGATCATAGATGTCTTCGAAATATTGCTCATGTTTTCTGGGACCAACGAGTAAGCAATACGTGGGTTAGGAATAGAGTGCTAGGTAGATACGGTAAATCTATTGATGAAGTAGTAAATCTCCATCAGCTAAGGTGGTTTGGACATGTGTTACGCATACCTGACCACCGCCTACCTCTACGAGCAATGCTGTCTGGTGTGGGAGCAAGCTGAAAGAAAGTTAGGGACGGCCAAACCAAAACATGGCACCAGTCCATGAAGTCATTGACAGTTGGAGTGAGCCATGTTAATAGGTGCAGACTACCTGGTTGGGGTCCGTGTGACGCTCGTCATAAATCGCTATCAAATCAGCAGAAGCCATTGAGATCCATTGATTTTTCTTGACATGTTGATTTAAGTCCTTGATAGATATCACTGTAGATGCCACAGCTGTTTGGACATCTTGTCAAGCAGTATCTAGTCGGGTCGGATCTTTATTATTGCCTAAGTGATTCTTCAGTTGTTCCTGGAATTTCATCTTGGCTGTTTTATTGCTGAACTGAATTCTAGAAGGTTTTCCTGTGGTAGTTTTTCTTTTCCCAGTAAGGTGCAAGCAAATGCGTGCTCGAACTAGGGCGTGATCAGAATCCAAACATGTACTCCAGAAAGATCGACAATCTTCTATCGGGCCTCTCCAGCGGTGACCAATGGCGACATAGTCTATTTGAGTCCACCGTTAAGTAGGGCCAGAAGGTCGCCATTATCCGTTCTCTAAGCTGGAGCACTGAAGCATCCACCTAAATGTCTTTCAGACTGGTTCAAGCTACCTATTTGGGCGTTAAAATCACCAGCCGAGATTACCAAATCTGAGTGTTTGGCCCTATGAAGAAGTTCAGAAAGTTCTCTGTAAAATTCGTCTTTCACTTCGTCCAGGCTGCAGTCGGTGAGAGCGTAGGCAGAAACAACGAAAAGACAACTGCATGTATCCCATTCTTTCGAGTTCTTACTGAACCATTTAGTCGAACGGCACATAAGGCGGTTGTCGACAGGAATTCATTCAAGGAGCGCTTGTTCTGCTCTCATACTTAACGCAATACCTACACCGGCTAGCCCACGAGAAGTTGCTGTTGAGTCGCCAGATAAACGAAGAATGTTTCGCAAAAATTGTTCATTCTGACTAGGTGAGGTCAAGTAAATGACCACTCTAGGATCCTGTATGCGTGTTTCAGAGACACAACATATATCAATAGCGAGAGATTCTAATGTATTAGATAAGGAGGCTTGTTGCCCTATTTGACACAGGGTTCGTACATTGAATGCACCAATGTGAATCTGGAGCCTGGTCTTAGTATGCTCGTGACTTTATTTCGTGGGCCGGACTCATCGGCACCAGTGACACAGGAGAAAGTTGAAGATAGGGATTTAGGTTTGAAGGCAGGGACAAGATAAATATTAGGAATAGAAGGAGTTTGATTAAAATGGAGGTGATCTTGCGTGTTGTTAGAGGTATGAGGGCAGTTATATCGGCTATCTCTTCCCAGTTGCCCACACTGTGGAAGGGTTCTTCTTGATGTACCTGAAAAGTAAAACGGGTTAGGGTTGGTCTGAAAGACCTGGGAGCGTGACTGCAGTGCCCAAGGAACAACTGCTTGATGCCGGTCACATACGGCCTTTTTAGAGAGGTTTTCGTTGTTGTAGCTCCGTACTTGTTGAGGCCTTACTGCCGGAGACGGAAATCCGTAGAGTAAGGTGAGGTGTGCAATTTTTAGAGCTGACCTTTTCTAACCCCCCGCCCTTACTTTGTGGGAAGGCAGCATCGCTGCTATGCTGGTTGTCCGACGAAGACACCTTACCTCCGTCACACCTCTGTACAGCCAGCAGTACGACTTCGTCTTCGGACCTTATATTTGTTGCTTTTGGTCTCCGCTACTCAACCGACCTGCCTGGCATGGTAGGACCTAGAGGAACAATTGTTCCATCCAGTATAGCCCGATTGAGTGATTACGATAGTCAAGCCTGACCACCATGTCAATATGTCGGGTGAAGAGGTATTCGGCGGTCTCATTTTCAGTGCCGTACAATCGCATTTTCAGTTTTCTATTTTAATATTTAGAATAATCACATGCGCATTCATAATATGTATTCTCGTGTATTTAACATATTCCAAGTAAATGGATGTATTATCTCTTTGATTTAGTTAACGTGTAAACAAAATTTATTTTTCATTAATGAACTGTTACCATAATCAATTCATTAGTAACTGTGAATTTATTATAATAGGGCATTGGAACAAGCTCGACTTGAAATCTTCGTCAGTGCTTAAATTTTGCTGTGAGAATTATGATACTACCGGTGCGTCCGAATAAATGTAGATAATTTTCTTATAAGACCACTGTCTAAGCGTTTTTCCTGTAGGTCCAATCTAGAGTTAGTAAAGCATCGTTAGATGAACTCAATTATAACTGTGGTGTTTGGTAGGTCCATATGCTATTCATTCTGTTGAGTGGCTGAAATCAATATAGATAATTCGTTTAAATTAAAGTTTTTTTTAACTCTGCATATCCATTGCTTCAATTTAAGCATCGTTTTACTATGTAAAATCCCCCTTGTAGGATATATGTTTAAACCTACAGATAACCTTTAAAGCAATTTCCGCAAAACTGTCGATTCAGAGTTTGTGCTTGACTACAGTCAGTCAGTCACTACAGGCAGAACTTGGCATTAACCTACATCTGAAACGTAAATTAACACAATTAGTACAATGACATAATCAATCCAGCCAATCTAAAATGGAATAAAAAGCACATTCCGAACAGTGATGGGAAACGCGTCAAAATGAACGATCGTGATTATTAGTCATGTTTATAGAAATAATACAGTTGTATGATTGGTTATTAAACAAAAATAGTCTTTGCAATCAAACTGAGTCCAAGTGGTGGGCGTTTAAATGGATGTCATTGGCCGGGTTAATTATGAACATAATTAACACCTCTACCTTGAGAATGTAGTGAATGGAGCTTTCATAAAAGACGTGCTACTGTCAAAGGATTTCGTCCGACCCTAAATCCTATCTTGGCATATGAACGCTGCGTTGATAAGATAATTTTCTTTGTTACTTTAGCAATCTATTGGGGAATGTAGTATATATCGGTCTAAAGGTGTCTTATTTAGGTAGCACTTCATTAGTTTTACTGACTGAATATTTTGCATAACGTTATCTCTCCTCTTTTAATGTGCTAGCCAACTTCATTTGAGATATGTGACACCAACTTATTGCTGCGATATTTTTTAGAAACCTTACATTCGATTTCATAGATTAAATTTTCTGTTCATCCATCACACTACTTCTGCCTACGGCATGTAATTCACTTGCCACTAATTTTATCTTTTGTTATTTTTTTTGCTTCTAAATCATATAACTTGCATTTCCTGATTACATGAAGACCTATCTTCACTGAAGGTTCTTAGAGTATGTTGTGAAACATTTTCTATTACTATGAATTTGGTTGTGGAATTCCTTCGAGCAAGTAGTTAGTGTAATTCAATATAAACCGCCCACTTCATTCATGTCTTTCTCCTTTTATACCATACATAAACGCAATGCAACTGTATTAAAATTCAAGTACTCAAGTAGAAATATAAACACTGCATATTATAGCATATTTACGATATTTATATACATATTTACGTGTAACGTTAAATAATTTTTAGGATTTGGCATCTTCAACATTTATTATCTGGGGATAAAATTATTGTCGTATCACTTTAAAACTCTGTGCAGATATCTCCAGATATGGTTACTATACTTTTGGTAACTATGTTTTACCTCTCATACGTTGTAGATGTCAGATCTATGTCAAACTAAGTAGGCTGCGATTAATGTCTTGTAAAGTTCTAAAGACTATCATTAAGAAAAATCAATGATTCATCGGAGTTTTTAAAACCCTAGTCGATATATCCTACAGGTTCATTACAATAGGGTAAACTTGAGAAATCTTTTTATCGTTAGATATTTTCAATGAACCTGAAGGTGGTATCGGTTTTGGGTTGTGATTGGAATATGTTGGCTTGATTTTTTTTAATACAGTCACTGGAATCCCGTCTTCAATATACTGTCACAGCAGAGTCTACTACTGGAACAATTACGATTATGGTTTCTTGCTCTGATCCATCTACATTGAATAGGAGTGATATTCCGGAGGCAAATTCAAAGCCTGTTTGCAAAGAAAATGGATCTATTACATGGCCTACTATAACACTGGTGATCAATCTAACTTCTCCGGTAGTAATTAAGGGAAACGAAGTTACTTCTGAAGATATAAATGGTAATTTTTATTTTGTTTTATTAAGAAACGTCTCTATTTTGCATTTACACATTGTGCGGAAAACAGTAATTCTGTTGAATAATTAAGAATTATTATTCTCTAATCAAATGTACTTCATATTCACCTTTAAATACGTCACTTCTATTTCATTTCCTCAGAATCGCAGTCGCTTTTGTGTGCAAGGAAAAAGTCATTACATAAGCTAGAATAAAACGTAATTGTTACTAATCAAGCTTACATATATAATCTCTTTTTAACCATGAATTAATTTAATGTAATAGTTATATAAATAGTCATAGAAGCATGTTTTGGTGATAAATATGTTTTCAGTTTTACATATCACGTAATAAACAAACTAACGAAATACGTTTATTATTTATCTTCATTTCCTTATGAGAATCCATTTACGAATACTGAGCAGAATATCTTGACCATGAAACTTTCCTTGTCTTTCTAGAGAATATCATTAGTACATCAAAAAGTGTGAGCTACTAAAGATTCTTCATAATTGATTTATAACTCATTCAGTTTATATGATTGGACCCTTCAACTTTGAGAGCACGCAACACTTACATCATCCTCTTGAGCTAAAAACATCCATTTCACTAGTCAATATCTTCTTACTATAGTATTAAATGTATTATTGTGTAATACTTGAGTCTAACAAAAAATCCAAACCCTTCGAGCTTATTCTGTGATAAAATGATTGAATTCAATAACACGAATTGACTTGGGTTAGACTACTATCAAAAACTTGAAAGTGATTGACAGCTTTTTCATCCTTTTATTGTAAATGCAATGCACATGTCCCCACCTGAGGTCAATCAGACATTCTTGATGAATGCATAACCCTTCGAACATTTAGGTATTTATTTTGATGTGCTAGTGGAGTGTGGTAACCTAAAATGATACACATACATCGTAGATCCTACATTATACATAACTAACCAAGATTTGTGGATTACGTTGGGTAGTATCAGCGCGTGTCGATATTCCACCCAGTAAATCACTATACGTTAGATGAGTCTGTCACATTGGCGCATTTAGCTGTTAGTTAAACAACCAGGAAAATATGGGTATTTTGTTCACATTTGCACCATTGTTGGACTTACACCTAGTCTACATCTATTTCTAAACACTAAACATTCTCACTTCAATCCATAACATTTTACTGAAAATTTTATTCATTGAACTCATCAACATGTTCCACTTCTGTTTTGTCCTTCCTACTTTAAATGTTTGTTTTCGATTCTGTGTGTTGTACACAATGATGTATGATTATTGAATTTGTCGCTGTTGTTCATTGTCGTTTATAATCATATTCCGATCTACTGATTTCTGTCTTGTTCAGAGGTTCCACCAATTGTCAAACGTTTGATTACTAATGGCCATCCAATACCGAAGGAAAAGTGCATCAAATCCATGGATGCTCTTGATCATGCATCGTGGTTTCAAGTAAGTATCTTAGTTTACAGTGTTTATTAGATAGTCGCAAACAGTTTTTGGAAAATATTTTTGATAATATATTGAGAATAAAGTCTGGAGTGGTTAAAATGAAAGACCTTTAAAGAAACAAGTCTCAGCATAACATACTCCAGTTACTTTTACAATACTTTCATGGAGAAGATGAGTTGCTAGAACCAACCTCCTAGATACTTTAATCATTCATCTCAATTGAGGACACGGGATAACGTGGCAGTTACGTAATATGTTCTGCCACATATTGTAGACTAAGGATGCAGCTTCAGATACATCCTTTGACACCATTTAGCAAATTCAATCAAAAATGTCGAGGCGTACGCTTACTTTACATTGTAGAAGCTGTAGCCATCCATAATATAAAGCCTTAGTTATGTACACACAAACAATCCATTGGGTCTCTGTTTGTTTATCGTGATATATTTTTATCGTATTTTGCTGTCGCATTTCTCAAAAAGATTTTCATATCACATATTTGATTTCGATCTTCTGTTTTGTAACTTCAGCATATTGCAGGTGGTGGTCCAATACTTATGATTAGTCGTATTTTGCGCGACTTTATCCAATCTAATGACTACTGGATTGAATTAAATGAATTTGTAAGTTTCTTATAATTTTGTATTGTTGATATCTATCTATAGTTTACTTTTTACAGAATTATTATGAGTTTTCCAGTATAGGTAGTGGTTATATGTGCATATATTCGTTTCATTTAAATTTACTAAGTTTTTGGAGCAGTGTGTAAGTTGTTAAGGCTTTCGAATTCCAGTCACTAAGTCAGGTTGTAACTCCGTTCTACCTACATCAGTTTAGGTGACCAGGTAGTCTTATTAACATTCATATTTAGAAAATAGCTTAAAGTACGTAAGTCTGTACTTGTTGAAAGGAAATGACACCTGTTCCTTTACGTACAGCTGAACTAACTTACATTTATTGTTTATGTTCGTTGCAGATTAGTCACAATTGAGCACCACTCAAAATTAGAGAACACTTGACAGATGTTTCGTTCTAGCTTGGTCGCGTCCAGGACATTCAGGTCTCTTGACGAACACTGAATTGTCAGCATCACTGAGCAGATATCCAATATAAGATTCCCACTTCTACGAAATTATGATATAGCGCAGCGATCGTGCATTTCCATTAGCTATCACTGTCTCTGGCTGATTGTGTCTAGCCTTACAAAATTCAACTAAATTGAATAATATTTCATTCTACTTATTAGTAAGCAGAATTATAGATAAGCAATTTTATTTGCATTTGAAAAATAAGAGAAATATCTCGATGAAAATGGTCAGTAATAAGTGAGGATCAGCTTATAAAGTATGGTGACAAGCTGTCATCACATTTCTTGTCTTTTCAAATGCAAATAAAACTGCTCAACAAAAATTATTTCTCCTAATTAGTAGCAGAAAATATCATTCAGAACTTGTTAGATTTTATGCAGTTGTATATAGTCAGCCCGTCTCATTTCGAACTACACTAATCACAACTTATCGCTAGAACTTGGAGAGCCTTGAAGTAAGTCACTAGTCAGCTCATTATTGCACTTGAGTTAGGGTTGCGGATATCCACCGCTTAGTTTCATACTAAGATGAAATGCTCGTTGATTGCTCCCTGATTTTCATGGGTGCTCAACATCATTCACTCAGTCACGAATACAAACAATAGGTTAAAAAATCAATCTCCACAAGACTACCTCAGCTGAACTGTAATATATATTTAGTTTTAGAGTACTTCATTCGTTATTACGCTGTTTCATGAAGCAGTATTTTTCTACTAGAAAAAAGATTTTCATAAACGATTATTCAGATTATTTTCCTCATTTTTGGTAAATATATCCATTTTGTATTGCACACAGAAACATCGCTTTTCATTCATATTTTCATAGGACGTTGAAGTACACTTAGATCATCTCTTATCACTTGAATACAATATGATTACTCGTTTCAATCAACCTCCATTGGGTTTTACTCCTTCATCTCAATATGGCTCATCAAGAAATGTACTTTCTGCGTCGAGCGATTTATTTCATCCTTGCAAATTGCTGCGTAGATTTTTCGAATCAATGGCAAATGGGTATCTGTTCTTTGCAATGAAACATTTATCCAATTCAACTAATAATAGCACACAAGATCCTCCAAAGGATAATAATAATAATAATAATATACCTATGGCCTGTACAAAACCATTCTATCTTACAATCACTAATGGCATATCAGAAGAAGTCTGCGAGAAAGTAACTGTTTCAGCTCAATATATAGTCAGACAAATAGCTTTTAAGCAGTTACACAAGGTAAATGTTTTTTCTTTGTATTATAGATCACTGTTTTTTTACTCGACTTCCCTTATTAAAGGGTTTTTTTCCTTTTCATGAATCAGTAGATCGTAGTTTTAATAGTGTTTTACCAGTAGGCTTCTTATTTGATACTGTGAGTAAATACTTAACTTATGTTGATGCATCAATGGTATATGATCCCAGGTTCGAGGTGCTTTAGTAGTATTCTACCAACAACTGGCGAGCCGTCTTCCAACTATATGAGATGTTCCGCGAGGTAGCAAATGGAACATGATTAACATAGATAGTCAGATAATCTAAAATTACTTACGATCGTAGCTCACATTGCTGTACATCTAGGTCAGACATGTTTTTCAAAAGAGATGTTCGGTTGTTTTCACCTTGTTGTTTATAAGATTAGCTCTAACTACTGATTTACTAGTACACCAATCCATTTTATATCTTATGTTTAAACTAGAAGAGGTATCTATCTAAGTAGTTCTTTTTTGTCTAGTATTCTACGGCATGATAGATTCACTGTCGTCGTCTGAAATCACAGCAAGATTCTATCAAGGATCAAATTGTATTCTAGAGTATGAATAACAGAATGTAGTTAAAATAAAAACATTAGTGTTTGTACAGAATTTACGCGAGGATCGTCCTACATTTTCTCGTTTGCTCTTTACCACTGACTATCTGAAAATGAACCAGTCACCGTGCGTCACTTTTCTATCTTAAGTGTTGCGGTTGTATTAATTTATTATTTTCTAGTTCTTAAATATATCATTACCACATATATTTCATTTGAGCTATATTTATTATATTAATTTCCATTTTTCACATAATTGATCTCGTCAGCTTTATGTCTCATATTGATGATGTATAGTAAGCAAAATAAATGGATACATTGTTTCCAGGTCTTAAGTTTTCAATGGAGTGAGTAACTTTCACAGTTAATTATAATCCTCATCTACTTTTTGGCAAATAAATGAACAAATATAAAAGTTAGTTGGTTGTGTTTTACTAAACAGGTGACTGAATAACTAATACAAATAAACATTCATTTCGATGAATTAAAGCTAGATGCATTTAATACGTATTAAATGTGTATAGTAGAGATTTTTACTTCTTATTTTCCACCAATTTTCAAGGTTTTAGGTATAGAACCTTTAGATTCGTCTCACAACTCTGACTGTGTTCAGCCTAGTGCTAAACAAGAACTAAATCCTGATGTTTCACAGAGACAGGATAATGTTAAAACGGAATGTTCTATTGACGATAAGTTACAGCGTAATAGTGTCAATGTCAGTTCAGTAAATGATACAAAAAGACAGGAATATGCAGGAGTAACGCTGAAAATGGATCCTGAGTGTACTGCCGCTAAGCGAACTTGCCGTGATACCACCAATTCAAAATCATCTGTTTATTTCCCATCCGCATTTTGAAATCACACTTTCAACCGTTTCATTATTCCCACCTTTTTTGACATTCTTTTAATGCCATCCCAGTTCTGTCTGTTTGTTTCCAAATGAATATATAATTTTCCAATTATAACTTCTGCGTTTTTTTAATCAGACATCTATGTTAATTTAGTTACTGTATGCTATATGTATAAGTTATTATCTAGTTACCTAGTTTTAGAAAATAAATAATCTGTAGTTGATTACGGATTTTATAAAAGCATTTAAAGTAATCAAGTCAGTAATATTTATTCAGTCGCTTGAAAACCACTTCTCCTGTTATTTTTGATAATGAGTTCTTTGATTCTTTAGTGCTCGCGTCTTGTTGTTTAGGTAGCAGTTCTTAATCTAATCTGATTGAGTCTGATGGGACTCACTTAAGCTTTATTGCTGGGAAATGTGATGATGTTTATTTTGGGGAGATTATTTCACTTCGTAACCAATCGATTGTCCTCCCTGGTTCGATATGAACATTCTAAAGCTGTGACGAAGTAAGAAGCACCTATAGGACTTATTCTTATCATCAGCAACGTAGAACCGGGCACATACGCTCGTAGGTTCAAGTTGCCATACCGCATTAGCATTACTAGATTACAGAGGTAGCGTAAAACAGAATACAAGAGGGGAGAGTAAAGTAAAGGTGTGCAGAAAATAATAATATAATTCAAGATCCAGATCAGGTTAAAGAGTGAATACGTTTGCACCACTGTGACAGATCCAGAGCCATATCGTCAAGTGTCCCCAGCCATTTATTGAGACTATCACGCGCACCCCAACCAGGTTATCTACGTCTATCAACATGGTTTAGACCAACAGTCAAGGACTTCATGGATTGATGTCATGTTTTGGTTTGGCTGCCCCTACTCTTCTTCCATCCCACTTCAACCCTAGCCAACATCGCGTGACGAGGTAGACGGTGGTCGGCATGCCCATTGCATGTCCCAACCATCTCAGTCGATGAATATTAATGACCTCTTCGACTGATTTACCGTGTTTCCCAAGAACCTTTTGTTTAACTTCAATATTATTTATTTGACTGTTCCATGATACACGAGCGATGCTACGAGGATTCCTATGGTGAGATACCTGAAGATGACGCATAACTTGGGTTTTCATGGCCCACGTTTCGCAGCCATATGTTAAAACGGCGCGGACTGCTGTGCAGTACATCGGGTCTTTCCTTGAGACATGGATATCTCGCCTGTGCCATGAATGGCGTAAATTAGCGAATGCCGACCGGGATTTCTGAATCGGTGCTGAGATTTCATCAGACACCGACCCACCAGGAGTGGTGTGACTTCCGAGATTAGTGAAGCGGTCAACGCCTTCAATTACGTCACTCATAACTAATTTAGGAGGAAAAGTAGGCCAGTCCTGGAGTAACATTTTGCATTTAGATGGAGAGGAGCGCATCCCAAATATGAGTGCATTGTTGCTCAAGGTGTTCAAGAGACCCTGGATGTTGTGCGCGTCTTCACCAAACAGGTCTATATCGTCTGCATATTCTAAGTCGACAAGAGAACCTCCTGGAAGGAGGTTAATGTCTGAGGAGTTAAAAGAAGTGAGTGAGATTTTTAAGAGTACATCTATGATGAAATTAAATAAACAAGGGGATAAGGGGCAACTCTGACGAACCCCACTTGAGGATGAAATTTCGCCTGACAATTCACCATATGCTCTGACTCGACCGGTGGTGACCGAGTGAAGAGCTGCTTTCAAATCAAGAAATACGACTATAGTCGGACGTTGGTACATATGTCTATGTTCGAGAATCTGGCGCAGGGTGAATATTTGATCAATGTAATCACGTCCAGGCCTGAAACCAGCCTAGTTTTCTCGAGTCTGCTGTTCTCTAGTGTTGTATAAACGCCGAATGATTATAGTGGCTAATATTTTAGATACTATATTAGTCAAACTGATTCTTCTGTGATTATCACAAGAAGTTTTCTGTCCCTTTTTGTAAATTGGAACGATTAACGGACGAGACCAGTCAGATGGGATAATGTTTAGTTCGCAGATTGGCTAATATATCAGTCAACCTTCCAGCTAAGACTGAACCACCATCCTTAGAGATATCGGTAGACAACCTATTTGGTCCCGCTGCTTCCCCTCATTTCAATTTACTTATAGCCTTCTCAATCTCACTGAGTGTTTGGGGACCAGTGTCAATTTTCCATTCGGGTAACTTGGGGATAGTGAGTAAGCTAAGGGTGGCTGGGGGGCCATTTGAACTGTTCCTGAAAGTCTTCTGCCTATCGTTCTAATCTTCTAGATTGAGAGTGAATCATAGACCCATCTTTTTCAGAGATAATTTCACTAACTGCCGATTTCTTAGTACCGGTTGATAACCTGATAGTGTCACCCCCGTGCCAAGGGGATAACTGTTGAGGTCGGTCACCTACATTAGTTGTTTCTTCGGTTGTCAGATGAGGCATCAGCCTCATGGCTTCCGAAGGAACTCGGCTTTTACCATGAGGCATCATTATCAGACCTTCCAACTCTTAGGGCAGAGTTAAAATGGTTAAACAGGTTTTTACTTTTAAGCGTTTTTTAGCAAGGTTGCTGTTTTACGGGATGGGGTTGCTAACCCCATGCCCAACCCTCCTCCTTTATCCGGGCTTGGGACCGGCAGCAACCTTAGGGTGAGGAGGAGTTTATTCTTCTCAACAGGTATTGATACATTCTAGTCAGTACGTAAGGTTAGGAACCAATGCTAGACGGATATAGATTAGTCTTACACTACATGCGGAAGGTGGTGTATCTAATTCTTTCCAAATTTGCTGGTTTCATGACAAACGAAACGATAGGATTCCTAAGCTACATTTAGGTGATAATTCTGATACCCTATCTGTATTAGACGCAGTGAAAGCAGGAATATTTCTAGATTAACGTTAGTTGAGTCTATTAGGAGGTTATCTGTGTTAACATTTAACCTTGCCACTTTATTGAGCCACAAACCACGTTATCATTGTTTTCTAGCTTAGGTGAGTATTTTAAGTTTCTTTGTTAGCTTAAAACCAGATAATTTGGTCGGTCCTTACGAGCCACATCCTCGACTGTTGAAATCGCTGGCGGACGTTATCATAGAACCGTGGCTGTTCAGTATTTTCTTTCTAAATCTCAGCTTCTAGTAAGTCATATTTATGAGAATTGGAATAGTTAGCTTGTGTCTAATTGTAGACCTATCAGTCCAACTAGCATTCTTTTAAGGGTTTTGGAGACAATCATTTGAAATAAGCTGCTTCGATACATGTAGACCCATAATCTGCTAACAACTTGAATTCTGTACCAGTTATTTGTGCTTGAATAGTCATGTTATTGCAACGAAGGAGTGGGTGATTGAACAAGATTATTGAACTGCTTGTCGATATGTTTGTAGACTCAAAATGGCTCATTCATAAACCTTGTAAACTCGGTATAATGGACACAATACAAGCTTGTATTAGAAATTTTCTGTGTGGTGGATAACAGTATGGGTGAGTGGCACTCTGACAGTTTGGAAGTATGTAGATAGTTCAGTACAACAATATACCATATTATATTCCTTTCAATTCCTATTATACGTCAAATTGCCGGAACTTAAGAGCATCACTGCTATTTTGGGACGTAGTAGTACACAATGATGCTAACACAATCGACCAAATTGATTTGGTTGGTTGAGCTAGATAGTCTAACAATTACTGTTTGAGAATAAGAACTAATGGAAGTGGATTAATTCAATTAGTTATCAGTACATTATCGATTCAATGCCTTCATCGCAAGTAATAAAACAAAGAATTTTGGCGCGATTGCAATCACCAACCAAAAATCGCCAAGACTGCGACGCATGTACTGCCGAAGTATTTCGGGTGTTATAGTCACTCGATTTAATTTTTACAACAGAAACTACTCAAAACGAATTTAATTTTTACAACAGAAACTACTCAAAACGAATTATTTATTAACTATATTCACGGTGGATAGGATTCACTTCATAAAATGGTTCTTTAAATTGGCGTATGATAAGTGTGGTTATGAGATTTCCAACTGATTAAGCTTAGTTAGGTTAGCAATCTGAGAATTTGAATTTGGGCCGTGTGAAACAATATTTCAAAACCAGATAATTTGGTCGGTCCTTACGAGCCACATCCTCGACTGTTGAAATCGCTGGCGGACGTTATCATAGAACCGTGGCTGTTCAGTATTTTCTTTCTAAATCTCAGCTTCTAGTAAGTCATATTTATGAGAATTGGAATAGTTAGCTTGTGTCTAATTGTAGACCTATCAGTCCAACTAGCATTCTTTTAAGGGTTTTGGAGACAATCATTTGAAATAAGCTGCTTCGATACATGTAGACCCATAATCTGCTAACAACTTGAATTCTGTACCAGTTATTTGTGCTTGAATAGTCATGTTATTGCAACGAAGGAGTGGGTGATTGAACAAGATTATTGAACTGCTTGTCGATATGTTTGTAGACTCAAAATGGCTCATTCATAAACCTTGTAAACTCGGTATAATGGACACAATACAAGCTTGTATTAGAAATTTTCTGTGTGGTGGATAACAGTATGGGTGAGTGGCACTCTGACAGTTTGGAAGTATGTAGATAGTTCAGTACAACAATATACCATATTATATTCCTTTCAATTCCTATTATACGTCAAATTGCCGGAACTTAAGAGCATCACTGCTATTTTGGGACGTAGTAGTACACAATGATGCTAACACAATCGACCAAATTGATTTGGTTGGTTGAGCTAGATAGTCTAACAATTACTGTTTGAGAATAAGAACTAATGGAAGTGGATTAATTCAATTAGTTATCAGTACATTATCGATTCAATGCCTTCATCGCAAGTAATAAAACAAAGAATTTTGGCGCGATTGCAATCACCAACCAAAAATCGCCAAGACTGCGACGCATGTACTGCCGAAGTATTTCGGGTGTTATAGTCACTCGATTTAATTTTTACAACAGAAACTACTCAAAACGAATTATTTATTAACTATATTCACGGTGGATAGGATTCACTTCATAAAATGGTTCTTTAAATTGGCGTATGATAAGTGTGGTTATGAGATTTCCAACTGATTAAGCTTAGTTAGGTTAGCAATCTGAGAATTTGAATTTGGGCCGTGTGAAACAATATTTCAAAACCAGATAGCTCTGGATTACTTTGTCGTGTCTTTATAGGATTCTTTCTACAGCACTGTACCCTCCATACCCTTACCTGGGATGAAGCCTACGACCTTGAGGCTTCAAGACAAACGTTTAACTCCTAAACGAACAAGCCAAACACTGACTGACTTTTTTAACTTCAGGCACTTCATGATGTATTGCATGACTGCATAACTGCCATACTCTTCACAAAGTCCGGCTTTTGCCCATATTTCTATAGAGAGATTAACCAATCAAAACAAGTTGTCATGTTAATGTCTACGATGGAGTTCAGCTGCCGATACTCTCCTGTAGACCAACTTCAGTTGATGTACATTTGTGTCTCATATTCAGTGATGCTTATGACCGACTGATTAATCAGTTTATTTCTGATATTTATAGATATATGACTGGTAATTATTTCTCATTGACAAAGATTATAAGCATTTAATATGATGTATTCGACCAAATAAGATCTACATAAAGACATATCTTCATTTATGTTCTACTTTTGCTTCCTACTTATTCCATTGCTGACTACCTTTTACTTGTATCAATTATTCTCGTGTACATTTTGGTCAAATTACATATGTAACTGTGTATCTAACATTCCTATTTGGTTATATTATCAATTTTCATCAATAACAACACCATAATAAAGAACGAAACTAATGTAATGATGATGTAATATATTGGAATGTAAACATCATGGATAGGGATAGTACGATGGAATATAAGGTATTTGTTGTAATGTATTTGAAGTATGGTAGGTAGGATGAAGAAAAGAATTTGTTGCTGGTAGTTGATGTGAATAGATTGACTGATTTAATGGAGTATAATTTGGAAGAACTACTGGAATTGGTATATTTCTGACTATAAGACGTGGTTGGGAAAACATTAATGGGATTGTAGAATACCACGGTTGTAAGTTATTTGGATTTATATGAAATTGAGTTGCTATATTAGTTGAATTGTATAAATTCAACGGATCATCATACTCTATCGATGGTATATGTGAGGCAGTACGTCTATAGCATCCATCTATATCATTTAATTTCATTCCAAGTTTATCCCGAGAAGGCATTCTATACGTTGAACCTCTTTTTATGCACTTCATTGATGAACTATTCAACGTAGAAGGTCTCTTTAAAGTCTGTAACAATCTAATAGTTCGAGGAGATAAATGTCGTTTCAGATCATTAAAGCCAACTTCATTGGTATATTTTTGTTTAGAAGGGTTGTGATAATGACAATAACAACTTTCTCTTTGATATCCGCATTCACCTGAACTTAAATGCTTCGACGCTACAAAATGCTTACAATTACGTGGATGTAATCGGAGAGATTTCATCAAACGTCTAAAAAGTCGATAGTTATCTTCACAAGTATGAATATTACACTCCCTACAATGTGATTGCCTAGATTCATATTTATAGTCATCACTGCTTATTGTTGGATGATTGTATGTTGAATGTATAGAAGCGTTGTCAGTAGAAGATTCTAGACTTAATGGTCTGTTCAATTTGCAATTACTACAGACTTCACACCTCTCCTTAGAAATGACTTTAGCTCCATCATTTGTATGCTTTACTTCATATCTTTGTTTGTTATCATGATTCCTTATCGTAGATGAATTGATATCTAAATTACATCTTCCCTTCGGAAGAATTTCAACTTCGTCTTTAATATCAGAGACTGATATTGCATTGTGATCTTGACTACCACTTTTTTCAGTCCTCTTTGTTAGTTTATAGACACCATCATTATCGACTTCAGGATCGATTATATTTTTCAGTTTGTTTTGTGAGGTATAAACAATGCCTTGTTCTTCATTATCTCTTGGATCCAAATGACTCTCAGTTTCATGAGACGCTTTTAAATAATGTAAATGATTTGTAGGATGTTCAGTGTTTTCTTTCGTATTTTTCTCCAGTGGAACATTTGTAATATCAATTTTCTCTATAGAATGTACAGCTGTATTAGGAGGTTCAACAGATTTGACTGGATCCATATTCAGACCTTCTTTATTATCTTCTTGGATATTTTGTACTTTCTCAGGAATGATTAAGTGATTTTTATCATTAATATGTGATATTCTGCTTGATTTGTCAATCGTCTCCTTCACGATCTTCTTTGTCATCTTCTCTTTCATTTTCGTTTTATCAGCTTGTTTTATATTTACTCGTTTTATATCGTTGTCATTCTGTTTATTGAATTTATTTACTGATGTTGCCATGTTTCTAGTTGATCTATCCTTTCTAACATTTAATTCAGTTGTTGGTTTACTAAGACTATCTTTTCCATTGTGCTTAACTTTTAATCCATCTTTGAATTTTTCTCTAGTTCGTTTATCATTATCCATTGAATTATGTTCTAATTCTTGTAAAACAACATTACAAATTGTTACATTTTCCTTATTTTCAACAGGTAATACATTTTTCATCCTGTTTTTACTATCATGATGTACTTTCATCTTATTTCTAAAGTTGTTACTCATTGTTGTTTGTGGTTTCCCTAGAACATGTTTAATAACATCACATTTTCTTGAATATGAATTGACAGAATTATGCTGTAAACTTTGTATTGGGATATTAGAACAATATGAAAGTATATTGTTACTTCTTTCTTGAATAAGATCATCTTGATATTGACTTATTGAAGGTGTTCCATGCAACCAATCTGAAGTACATTTATACTGTTTTTGGTGATTCTTTATACAAATTACTTTCATAAGTTTATTAAGAAAATTATTATATTGATTTCTCTGTAGTTTATCATTCATCAACGTGATTAGATTCATATACAGTCTGGTTATCTATTTGAATTATACTTTAGTAGTTGTTATAATAGAAGTGAAAACTCTTCTTCTTCTTCTTCTTCTGTTTCAGCACACTTATCTATAAGTTAGTGTTATTTTCATTGTAGTATATTTACAATACAAATATTCTATTTCAGTAGTATATAAGTAATCAATTACATTTCAATGTAAAATCTTTTAAAATGCTTTTTACTTTAATGTAAATCACATGATTCAATCAAAATTGTCGATATTCATTAATTGATAATAATTATTGACTTTCTATGCAAAATAATAAATAATCAAAGTTTTATTTATAACAATTTCTTGTTATCTACTTTGAATTAACAATGAAAATCTTTGAGGCCTTCATGAATTGAAGTATTTTACTGATTAATGAATCATAGAATAATCAATGGAAACATGATCATTATCAGTGATCAAACTTTAATAACAATCAGATATTTTTTTAACGTATTGTCAAATTTACTTTGTTACTCTTACCAATCAGTTGAAGAAAAGAAGAATATTTTGAATTAGCCAAAGATTATTCTTGTGTTTAATAGGACAGTTAGAAGCATCCATAGCAAATTATAGCATCAGTCCATGAAGTCACTAACTACTGGTTTGGATCGTGTCGATAGGTGCAGACTACCTGGTTGAGATCAGCGTAAATGCCGTAGCTAGTGGTTGGAAACTTTGGGTGAGCTAGCGTAAAGTTGATTATAGTGGTGTAGGTGTATCCACTCTTTATCTTTCCTTAAATCTAGAAATTATTTCGTAACTTTCTTTCCGATGCACGCATGTGCCATATTCCATATGTGCACTCTTTGTTTTTGTATTTATTCTCATTAAAGTAATTTCTACTAATATGGTGTTAATCTCACTGCGCTTTTGGCGTATGACAACTTTGACTGATGCACGCATGTACCAGATGCTAGGTTGATCATGCATACACACATATGCATACATCCAAGCCTAGATTTCATAGTAAACCAATTAGAATAATACTATCAATACAAAACAAAGACATCTAGTTCCATGATCGGAGAATGATAATAGTAGTAACAATACTTAATAGGTAAAACAGGAAATTGGCATCTGACGGAATATGGAAATAACAGAAACAAAATGTTCAACTGATTATATAATCATGACATCTAAAATAACATTCTAAAATTCAATTCTAATAATTCAATTCATTCTTCTTCACTCACTTAATAAAATGATCTTTCAATAATGCGGAGACTACAATACATAGTGACCCATATGTACTTCATCATCAGTTTATCATGTAATGTCTCATTTTTCAAAGAAAGTGAGTATTCTTCCTCTGTTGATACTACAAACTATATGGATTTTCGACATAATAATGAATACTATGACCGTAGTGGGAAATTACTTATCGATGTTCAAATAGTGCTACCAATTAGTTTAGATCATTATGCTTTAATTTTAGTGATGTTGGATTCTCTGAGCCTGTTGTCTTGATTTCAAGATATTCGTTGTCGTTCTGGACATTATCTCCTAGAACTACGCTTGTTTGCAACTATGTACGCAGTGTGTTTTGATTACCTTGTGTTCAACTAACTTTTACATATTTAGCTTTTTCTGTTGGTTTGATTCACTTTGTTTCTGATCATGTGATTAATTAATCTGTGCTGTATATCTTTGTGATAATAAACAAAACTCCTATTCTTATTTGAAGTAAGCGTTGATAATGCTCTCCAGGAGGACAGCAGAAGCTCTCCAATCACATGAACAATCAATCAGTGATAGCCTATCACTCCTCGTCGAGCATAAGCTACTGACTAGCATTCTCCAACCAACTCTGTTTTCAGCTTTCATTTCCAGTTCTTCCTAATTCCTATTCAGTCATTTCATATCTGACTCCGGTTCTTGGCCAAATGTGCTTTTTGATTCTCCTCTTTTCTTGTTAGCTTGAGGTAGTGGTGTCTGGCCAACGGATCTGGGGTATCTTACGCAGACAACTGTTTACAAATACCTGTATCTTTCGGATGACGCTTTTTGCATGCTGAAAATTCATATTGTACTAAAAATACTATTGAATAAAGCTATTATTATTGTTATTATTATTATTATTATTGTAGTTCCCCAGTTTCAACTCCATACAATAGAACTGTGTTGATATTTGCATTGAAAATTCTTTAATTATAGAAATGATGCCTCTACCCTGCTAATCCGTGTCTTCACATATGCACCAGATCCTCTCTGTTTATCTATGATGCTGCCCTGATGTGTAAACATTCCTATATCTTTCAAGGCTTCTCCGTCAGGTTGCGTGGGATATGGTTGGTGGTCGCTGTCATATCTAGGGGTCTTTGTTTTTTCCTTGTTTATGTCGAGGCCTGATCCTACCTGCAGAGGCAGCAAATACGCTGGCCATCTTCATCTGCATTTGTTACTGAGTGTAGGTGTTGGGGTTTCATAATTCCCGAAGATACAATGGTTAATTAAATCAAGCGACAGAAGTTGTATTGATTTTTTGTAAGCTTGATTTGTAAAATTGTCACTACATTAATTTTAATTTAATGTGAGTCCTACTTCTGATAACACGCGTTTTTTGTTTCGTCCGACTGGGGAAAATAACAATTATGAAAATTGTAACGTCAGAAGAGAAGCACGGAATACAATGAATAGCTTGGAAGAAGCTAGATGAATTGGACCTAGCAAATGACGTAGCCCTTCTATCCTACTGTTATGGTTTTCGCAGTCAGATGGAACAAAAAGCGCATGAGTTCTTATGGGCTTAATACGGTTCGCATACGATTTCTAGGGTAGCCGAATTATATGCCTGATCTCTACGATTCTCGATACGATCAACTGCGAACGCTACCTCAGATAGTTGTACTTCTGTCGGATAACCCATCATGTTATTCCAAGCCCGCAGCTATTTCAAAAGACTGGATTTGTAGTAAAGATTTGTATTGTGAAGTAAAACGGAGATGAAACTGTCGAACAAAGTTTACATAAAATGCATCGACTTTTTATATCAATTAATTTACAGTGTCTATTCATCAAATGAAATCATCAACATTTTATTAATACAATTAATGTTATCAAAAGTTGAACTTACATTAAATGTAAATTAATGTAATGAAAGTTTACAAATCAAGCCTACAAAAAACCAATACAACTTCTTTCAGTTGATTTAATTAACCATTTTATTTTCAGGAATTATGAATCTCCAACACCTCCTCCCTTGTTAGTAGCAGATTGCCTTGGGATTCACTTATAATCGCACTGTCTCCCGCCTGCATCATTTGGACCTTCTTCTTGGTAGTGATTTTGCTCCATGGGTTTTATCTATTTTCTTATCTTTGTAATTGAGCAAATTAAAGGTATCCAATAAAATGTCCATGGGCATTGTTGTGGGTGTAATCGGTTCGGACACCTGTCTCTTGCGTAATTGACTAACGTGCCTCATTCATTTGTCTTTTCCCACAGTCACTTCATACAGCACTGTCCCTTGCCTTCTTGTCAAATAACCTTCTATCCATTTGTTCTGTTAATGCCGGTAATCACAAGCGAATACAGGTGTACCAACTTGGAATCCTGTAAGATTTGTGTGAGTTTTCGGGTGTCTCTGTGGTAGCATCGCGTAATGAGTTATCTTCAACTTTCGCTTCATCAAGGCGTCGGCGGGGGATACCCTGTTAAGAATGGTATCATTTGGCATTGTGCGATAAACCAACGAGAAGATTTGTAGACTATCAACAACTCTCACCCCTTTTGATTTGAACAGAGCTCGTTTTGATAAGTCAACAAACCGTTCAGCCAGTCCGTTTGACTGTGGATAGTAGAGCGGTGGTTTTACATAGTTAACTGCATGACGGCGACAGAATTCCTAAAATTGTTCCGACGTAAACTGAGACCCATTATCTGATACCAATGTGTCTGGTAATTCGTGCCGAGAGAAAATCTCTGTCAGTATTTTCAACGTTCTGTTGGTAGATATTGGCACTACGGGGACAATTTCTGGCCATTTTGAATAGGCATCCACTAGTACGAGAAATGTGACACCATTTATCGGACCAGCAAAATCTATTTGCAAACGAGTCCATGGTTTTTCTGGTTGTAGTTAGGATGCTGGGTCTATTTGTTTACTGTGTTTGGCAGCTAACTGACAATTATAACAAACTTTCACGAAGTTGGTGATGTGCTAGTTCATTTGCTGCCATTAGGCGTAGCTTCGGGCAATGGATTTCTTTCGCTGTACCCCAGTATATCCGATATGAAATTGACGCAAGACCCTGGTTTGCAGACATTCTGGTATTACCACACGCTCAACAAACATTTGGCAGTCGTTGACAATTCAGAGAGAGTTTTGTTGGCAAAACAATTCTGTCTCATCATCCTCTAAGTTATTCGGCCAATTGGTTGTGATAAATTGTTTAACCTTCTGAATCACGGGGTCATTGGGCGATGCTTGTTTAACATCATCCACGGCCATCAGCAACGCTCGAATGGCATTAGATAAGTAATTTACAGCATAATCCTTTGTGGGTAACGTGGCAGTTACTGACTCTTCAGTGTTTGTTGGGTGTTGGCTTATCAATCATGATAAAGCATCAGCTTGTCCAAACTCTTCTGTCCGACGATATTGTATTTCAAATTCATATCGTGGTAGGATTAATGCCCATATCTGCAAATGGTTTGCTGTGAGTACAGGTACGCCGGATCTTGATCCAAACATAGTGACTAGTGGTTTATGGTTCATTAAAAGCGTAAATTTACGGCCATACACAAATTTGTGAAAACGTTGAACAGCAAATTCCAAAGCTATGGCTTCATTTTCGATTTGACTATATCTTCTCTCAGCTTGAGTTAGTGCACGAGCAGCATGCATTATTGCTTTCTCTTATCCATCAGGGAATAAGTGAGATGTAACTACATCTATTCCATGAATTGAAGCATCGGCCGTTACGATGACTAGTAATTTGGGATCGTAGTGCGTTAGTAGCATGTTATAACTCAGTGAAGACTACAGTTTTTGAAAATCTAAATTGCATTCCTTAGTCCAGGTTGACGATATGTTCTTTCCAAGAAATTGGTTTAGTGGATAACGTATGTGGTGTAATGATAGGACAAAAGCTGAGTAGTAACTGATCATTCCAAAGAAGGATCTAAGTGAAGGGACATCTGTAGGTGCTGGCATTTGTTGAATAGTACGAATGTTATCCAGGTCTGCTCATGGTCCTTTTCATCAAAAATGAATCCTAAGCATTTTACTGACCTCAAGAAAAATAGACATTTTTCACAGCGGAGCCTGAACCTATTTTCTGAGATTCGTTGTAAAAGTGCTTCAACTCGATTTCGAAGTTCTGCAGGAGATCTGCCGACAGCTAAAATATCATCTAAGTGTACTGCAACTCTTTTGATATCACAAAGAATCGTGTTCATTAAATGTTGGAAAATAGCCGGGGCGGTTTTTACCCCAAACGGCATTCGGTTGTATTAAATCAGACCACGATGTGTATTTATTGTCAGAAGGCTTCGAGTTTCGGGCCCAATTCCAGCTTGCAAGTATACACCAATTTATTTTCGGGGATCATGAATACCCAATAATAATCTAATCATCCATCCAAAGAAATAGAAAATAGGGTAATAAGCAGTCCAATTTGACACCGATTTTCACTTGGAATTAATCTGTGGGCTACGCTACATCCGAGATCTTGCAGTGTGGTCCATTGTCAGAATTCCTAATGAAGATGACTATCGTCTTAAATACACCAGAGTGTTAAAGAGGGCTTCATTAGGCTTGCTGTCGGTGATGTCGAATGCTTTATCATAGTCGAGGAAGTTGACGTGAAGTGCTGAGTTCCACTTTACCGAGTGTTCAACAATGATCCATAGTATCGCAATTTGGTCGATTCTTATAGAATCCGCCATGTTGATCTCGAAGTTGGATGTCTACTAGACCTTTCATTCGGTTTACAAACACTCTATTGAAGACTTTTCCTAATACTAAAAGTGATCTCTCTGTAGCTCACACACTTACTAAGATCTCCTTCTTTTGATATCTTCATCAGGTATTCTTCTTTCCAGTCTATTGGTGTTAAGGTATTCAATTCCCCAAGAATATAACTATTTGCAAATCAAACATAACACTGTATATTGATTTAGTCAGTAGGATCGCTGTGTAAACTATCACTGAATTAATTTAGTTCAACGTAAGTCACATTCCAGAGAACATTCTATAATATGTAATTGTATTAATAAAATGTTGACTTTTGTACACTGGTTATATTTAGATTTTATGATATCACTTTGAATAATAATTATTGTAGGCAAAATTAATATGTAAATGAATGTGTCAGAATAGATGTTGTTGTTCCGATTTATTGATTTATCATGCAAGTGTTATTTAATTTAACGGCTTGAAGTGATATCGGGAGAGGGGACTAAGAATCAAGGCAGTCTGAGAAGTAATATTGATCGTGCGCATCTCGACCACTAAATTCGTGTCAAATAGTCTAACAGGAAACATATAAATCATCGCTCAATTTCAACCCCTCCTTCACAGCAATTATTACCGATTTTTCCTCCCAGATCTTTTTAAAGATAACGTTAAGCGTCTTTGCAGTTATTTCTGCATTTGATTTCAGTGCCTAAGCTTGTACATTGTTTGGCCCTGCCGATCCCTTGCCCTTCTTGATTTGTCGTGTTACAATGCTGATTTATTTGATTGTTATTGAGGTAACATTCATTAGAAGGTCTATAGATTCTGCTTTGATGACTGGTGGGTTCAGTAGGTTTAGTTTTCATTCAAATGTTCTTCAAAATGTTCCACCCACCTGTTCTACTAACCCTGGGTCTTAGTGATTGTTTTGCCATCTTTGTTCCTGTTTGCTTGTTCCAGTTTAATGTATTTTCCAGCTGGCTTCGTCGTATCACATTGGTGTCTCATATTCCCTTCTCTTGCAGCGTTTGCGGCTGCCATTGCTAGGTCTTATACATAATCCCGTTTATCCGACCTAATACTCCTCTTCAGTTGTTTGTTGGCTTCTGTGCATCCAGCCCGTGCCTTGGCTTTTTCTGTTCTTGTTCGGCTGTCATTAATTACTATCTTCTTGCTCCTCCTTTCTTTGATCTTATCCAGAGTACCAACCGAAATCCGATCCTTATAGTGATGTTCCTTGCGACTCAAAACCCCTTGACATGTTAAAGCTATTGTTTTCTTGATCTCTTTCCATTTGTCCTCCAAAGTGCTACTGTCTTCTTTCACTAGATCGTAAAGTGCTTTGAACTTACTGTTGGGAGTTATCTTGATTTCGTCGAGCTTCTTAGTATCCCGAGGAAGGGTTGTATTAAACTTTTGCAATACTGCTGCCTTAGTCATCCAGTGCTTCTTTAACTTCAGTTTCATTTTTGCCACTTCCAGATGGTTATCTGAAGCTGTATCAGCTCCGCTCCTTGTTCTAATATCTCCCATAGTCCTTCTGAACTTCTTATTAATGCAGATGTGGTCGATTTGGTCCTTGATATTGTGATCAGGTGAAATCTGTGTAGCTTTATGTATGCGTTTGTGAGAGAATATGGTACCACCTATAATCATTTTGTTGAAGGCACATACGTTTGCCAACCTATTACCGTTTTTGTTCCTTTCTCCCAGTCCATGTCGTCCTATTATATCTTCATATCCAGTGTTGTCAATTCCAACTTGGCGTCTAGATCTTCCGTCAGGTCCTTGGCTAGGCATTTCTCAATGATTGACTTTAGCTGCTCGAAAAACTAGTTTTATTGTTTCCGTGGCTAGCATTCATTATGAATCTCACCATATTTGTCCTAATGAATGAGTTGATTATCCTAAATGTACCAGGTTCCCACCATAAAAGTGTTTTCCGTGCTTTTTGGGACAAAATTATTGCTAACCCCTATGCATAACTCTTCGCATTTATTCAGGATTGGATCAGGCAGTAAATCTAGGAGGGATCCAAAAGGATTTCTTGGGGATATGCCCTCACCAAAACAAATCATCGTTGCTATATATCGTTTTTGTTACACTTCACTACTTAAAACAATTTAAGTAGATATCTAAGTTTCTATTGTAACTTCACAAATGATTTGATATATTTTCGTGTCAAAAAATAAAATTACAATTCAATCAGTAAAAACTGTAAATAATTCACAGTATATTGTTGTGAACACCCACATCTGATATTTCAGTTAGTAATGGTTTATATACACTAGAAGTAACATATACTAGAGAATATTATTTAAATTAACTGATGACATTAATGTTGACATAGTTTAACAGTATGATAAACATACTAGAGATACACTTGTCTCCATCGGCATGCGAAGTGTAACATAAGAACTGGTCTAAATAATGGTCAGTTATCGACAATAGGAAGTAAATTGGTCCTGTTTGTTGATCATATCGCTTGAAAGTCTAAACTGCTTTGGTAGATTAGTGCCTGATAATATCACAACATGGAATCAGAGAACATCCATGAACTTTGTAAATTTGATGTACTTAAAGCTTAAGCAAAGCATTCTAAACATCAAGACGTAGAGGTGACACACCATTATAATTTCATTTTATTCAATGGATAAATTCGTCCATTTCATCAGGTATTTTGTCTGTTGAGTTTAGACAAAAAGTGTTTTAAATGTTGAAGAAATGTATTGCACTACACAATCACTTAGTAAAATAAAAATATGCATATCGTATTCATCTATTATATAGCGGTTACTAAATAGTACAAGTTATATTATAGAATAGCACTGTGATTTATATTCAAAGACAGATTGAATCGTAAAAATGTTAAAAAATTCATGAAAATTGTTTGATTTGTAAACTATAAATATATCGAGGTAATCCATTAACGATGCATATATAACAGAAGAGACGAAGAAAGAAAAAAAAACAAGTTATTGTTGATGAGAGAAGTCATTGAAACTATCTCTATTCTTCTTATCATTATTACTATGCTTATTTAAATGAAACGTATACAGATGAAATTGAATGTTTTAGAATGAACCACGTTGCATTGTACATTATTTAAGCATCGCTATTAAGTCGAACAGAATGGATGGATGCTACTTCAAACTGTGGTGAATTACATCTATTCAAGGCGTATATTCAGTGTCAAGCGATGATTAGTACAATGATAGGACGTCAGATTTCACCAGAATTATAAGATGAATAATGCAACTAGATGAATCAACTAAAATTCGTTTACATAACTGTGTCTTTACTGTGTCTATTAAACCATACGGATAGGCAGCATCCCCCGCCCCTTTACATCAAAAGATGCACTGGCTGAATTTGCTTACTGCTTATTGACTTATGCCACTGTATTGTTAAATCTTGAAGTAGAGCGTTATCACTAGCATGAGTAGATTGTGAAATAATTAAAGTGTCAATATCTAAGATCCTTTAACCCAAACACAGTTGGTTCATATTCACTAACACAACATAGTTAAATAATTAAACTTCTCTCTTCTATTTTCAAAGCAATTTCAACAATCACAATTACTGTAAGCTTGTGGCAAGGAATGCAGTGATGCAACTACCAATTAGCCTTATATAGGCATCATTACAAATCATTCATCAAATTTTCTCTTACATAAAATAGTGACTTAGATCATTGCTAAATACTGAACATCATTATAATAGTAGAAGTGAACAGAGTATGCTATCACATCGAGAAAGTTGTATCATCCGTTTTTCATGAATTCAAGGCTTTTTCATAAAGTCACACACCATAAACTTCATTATAAACTAAAGTCATTTGGAATTAAAGATCCAATACACTCTTGACTCAACTCATTCATCACTGGAAGGAGCCAGATAGTTGAATATAATGACCACCTCTCTTCACATAAGCTTAATACTCGTGGGGTTGTCCAGGGCATTGTCCAACGTCCTGCTTTTTTTAACATGTATATAAATGACATATATAATGTCATACATTTCGACAGACCATACTTGTTTGTGAATAACCTAAAAACTGTGTACAGCTTTAAGCCTAGTACATCCGACATCCTAGAAGACTTAGATAACCTATCAATCTGAGGCCATAAATGGCAACTACCATTCAACCACAGCAAATATGGCATTATACAATTCGGAAAATATAATGTTCAACAGGAGCTCTATTTGAGTGAGCATAAAATGCAAACACTGAGCTCCATATGTAACCTTGGTATATGCAATAGCAAGAGTCTTAAATTTACTGAGCATGCATTGACAATAATATCCAAAACAAGACAACGAATTTGCTTTATTCTTCGAAATTTTTACACTAGGGAAGCCATGTTTGCAATATACAAGATGTGTGCATATCCTAACCTAGAATACTGCTTGGTTGTCTTCTCTAATATAAACTACACAGATACAATATGAATTGAAAATCTCCAGAAAACTTTCACCTCACGATTGCTAAAGTATAACATAACATAACTTATATAGAAAGATATAAGTTGCTTTCTCTAGAATCCCTATGGAGACGCCGTCTGAAAACCAACCCTAATTATTTTCATAAAATAATTCAGTCTCATTTTGTCAACCTCTTCTCCCTTCTGTAAGACCACACCCCAATATAACCTGAGGAATCGGACTCGAACACTGTATACCAAAACATGCAAGCACCAATCAGGAAATAACTTTTTTATAACACTCTACAGTTTACTGTGGAATAGGTTACCACTTTCTCTCCACTTCTGTAATAATTTACCAAAATTTTGACTCATTATAAGCTTATGTTTTGATACCAATGGGACCCAGGAACTCTTTTCTGAACTATCTGAAAATCCTGAGTTCATAAGTGACGGACCACCTCATATCTAGCATACGAGTTCACGGCTCATATCACAAGCCTGTATATCATCAACAACTTAAGCTGTTTTCCTTCTCTCACTAGCTCAAATATCCGACCATACATATGCCTGTACATTACACGTGAAATGTAATTTCCTTCTTCCTTTTTCTCTTCTTTTTCCTACTATTTATATGCTACGTAGACATATTCTCTCAATTCCGCAAATATAGCACAACCTAAAATAAATCATAATGGATGTCCGCAGAACCCACTACCTTACTACTAGGGTGCATCAGTGACCAGAACCTACAACATATTTTCCCAAATCAGCATATACAGCACAGATAATTGTCTACCTGAATATATCAACAATGCACAAACCCCAGTACTTCACGATGGATGTCCGACAAACCTAGTATCTTTCTACTAAGGTGCATAATTGACCACAATCTAGAGTATTTGCAAGGTCTAGTTCGTAATGGACACGACATAAACAACCAATTAAAAACAGCGCTCATTATTCCATTATATATATATATATATATCACACTATAAACAGTCTGATCAACAACTAAACACTATTAATGTCATATGTTTCGCTGATCAGGCATGTAAAAGTGGTTTGCGCCTGATATGAGGAAATGATTTATTATTGTTATTACATCAATATTTACAAATTAACACTGTTTGTGTGCACAAGCAAAACCCTGCCAAACCAGAGGGAAAGTCACCTGTAAAGTGTTTTTGGGAAGGAGGGTTTGGACCATCTTCAACAGTGTGCTGCCATCCAAATGAACAGATGAATCCATCGATGAGAAGCAACGGACGATAATTCGTAGCTTTCAGGTGGGCGAAACTGTACCTTGGTATTAGAAACTGGGAGCCGTGTGTCGTTGAACGGCGGATTAGCAGAGTATTATACCTAGTTCGGGGAAGTTTCGGCACGTGCACTAGACAGGTCAATCAAATGCGAAAGAATGAAGAATCAGTGACAACACATGGTCGACTTCCATTCCAAATGCTGGTGGAAACATCTCTAAACAGCCCCAGTATGAAAGAACACAGAAGGCACAAGGCCAAAACAATCCAAGCATCACTAGTAATGAATCGCAAGCGAAACACGGTAGCCAGGTTGCAAGTGGATCCAAGTAGAAAATCATACATGCAGAACCTTAAAGAGAGAAAGGGTTAGGATGGCTCCCAGAAACATCAATGTAGGTTCCATAACCCTTGAAGGATCCAGAGACATTCTATCCAATCACTGATCGATAGAGCCTTCTAGGATCTTGACGTGGCGCGTTCTGTTTGGGTAACAGTTGTGACTTCATAGTTCCAATTGGATGGATTATAATACTGATTTTGTTGTTTCAGCAAACTAATAAATATACGAATATTTTGTACATAAGTGACTCTCCATTTTACTGGAATAAACTTCCTGTCTACTTGTTATGACGTGAGAAAGTGTTAGGGATTCGATATCCCTAAAAATACAATTGTTCATTTTATCAAGTTGTATTGATTTTTGTAAACTTGATTTATAAACTTTCATCACATTTTAATGTGAGTCAATGTAAGTTATATTCACAGAGTATATTTGACAATATTTCATTGTATTAATAAAATGTTTATGATTGCAATTTTTGATGAATAGTCACTATAAATATACGAATATTTTGTACACGACTCACTTCCCTTTTCACTGGAATAAAGTTTCCTGTTTTCTCGTCTTCTGACTTCTGATTTTGCGACTAAGAGGGTTCAAGGCGTTCAAGTGCTAAGATTGCGTTGCGGCTAGTCAAAGTCATCAAGCACGAGATATAACAACTGGCGACGGGGATGGGATCATCAAAATGTCATTTACCTTCGAACAACTTGAAGCCTTGCTGGAACGCCATGAAAAACGCTATGAACAGTTCCAGATACGTATGCTAGAAACTTTAACCCAGCAAATGAATCTTACCCAGAAGGGGCTATCAGAAAACTCATGCACATCTCACGCCGATTCAATCATGAACTCCATAAATGATTTCCACTTCGATGGGTTAGCTGGTATTACATTTGATTCGTGGTTCAAGAAGTACGAAGACTTATTCACAGTCGACCTGGAAAAAATTGATGATGCCGCAAGAGTCAGAATGCTACTTCGAAAACTTGGCACGGCTGAACATGAACGCTACACTAACTACATCCTACCAAAGAACCCAAGAGATTTTAGTTTCGAAGCAACAATAAAGATTCTGTCGCAAATCTTTGGTGAACAATCATCCTTATTCAACATTCGCTACCAGTGCCTTAAACTATCAAAAGCAGGCGATGACGACTGGGTGAAACATGCAGGCTTAGTGAATCGTGAGTGTGAACGATTCAAACTATCATCAATGACAGAAGACCAGTTTAAATGTTTGGTATTTGTATGCAGCCTGCAATCACCTGGAGATGCTGACATCAGAACCAGAATTCTGAGTAAAATTGAACAGTGTCCAAGCATCACTCTCCAAGAAGTTACCAGTGAATGTCAGAGGTTGGTGAACTTGAAGCATGATACTTCTATGGTCGAGATTGGTAGTCGCCCTGCCGTACGTCAAGCAGGTCTGAGAAAAGTAATATTGATCGTGCGCATCTCGACCACTAAATTCGTGTCAAATAGTCTAACAGGAAAACATATAATCATCGCTCAATTTCAACCCCTCCTTCACAGCAATTATTACCGATTTTTCCTCCCAGATCTTTTTAAGATAACGTTAAGCGTCTTTGCAGTTATTTCTGCATTTGATTTCAGTGCCTAAGCTTGTACATTGTTTGGCCCTGCCGATCCCTTGCCCTTCTTGATTTGTCGTGTTACAATGCTGATTTATTTGATTGTTATTGAGGTAACATTCATTAGAAGGTCTATAGATTCTGCTTTGATGACTGGTGGGTTCAGTAGGTTTAGTTTTCATTCAAATGTTCTTCAAAATGTTCCACCCACCTGTTCTACTAACCCTGGGTCTTAGTGATTGTTTTGCCATCTTTGTTCCTGTTTGCTTGTTCCAGTTTAATGTATTTTCCAGCTGGCTTCGTCGTATCACATTGGTGTCTCATATTCCCTTCTCTTGCAGCGTTTGCGGCTGCCATTGCTAGGTCTTATACATAATCCCGTTTATCCGACCTAATACTCCTCTTCAGTTGTTTGTTGGCTTCTGTGCATCCAGCCCGTGCCTTGGCTTTTTCTGTTCTTGTTCGGCTGTCATTAATTACTATCTTCTTGCTCCTCCTTTCTTTGATCTTATCCAGAGTACCAACCGAAATCCGATCCTTATAGTGATGTTCCTTGCGACTCAAAACCCCTTGACATGTTAAAGCTATTGTTTTCTTGATCTCTTTCCATTTGTCCTCCAAAGTGCTACTGTCTTCTTTCACTAGATCGTAAAGTGCTTTGAACTTACTGTTGGGAGTTATCTTGATTTCGTCGAGCTTCTTAGTATCCCGAGGAAGGGTTGTATTAAACTTTTGCAATACTGCTGCCTTAGTCATCCAGTGCTTCTTTAACTTCAGTTTCATTTTTGCCACTTCCAGATGGTTATCTGAAGCTGTATCAGCTCCGCTCCTTGTTCTAATATCTCCCATAGTCCTTCTGAACTTCTTATTAATGCAGATGTGGTCGATTTGGTCCTTGATATTGTGATCAGGTGAAATCTGTGTAGCTTTATGTATGCGTTTGTGAGAGAATATGGTACCACCTATAATCATTTTGTTGAAGGCACATACGTTTGCCAACCTATTACCGTTTTTGTTCCTTTCTCCCAGTCCATGTCGTCCTATTATATCTTCATATCCAGTGTTGTCAATTCCAACTTGGCGTCTAGATCTTCCGTCAGGTCCTTGGCTAGGCATTTCTCAATGATTGACTTTAGCTGCTCGAAAAACTAGTTTTATTGTTTCCGTGGCTAGCATTCATTATGAATCTCACCATATTTGTCCTAATGAATGAGTTGATTATCCTAAATGTACCAGGTTCCCACCATAAAAGTGTTTTCCGTGCTTTTTGGGACAAAATTATTGCTAACCCCTATGCATAACTCTTCGCATTTATTCAGGATTGGATCAGGCAGTAAATCTAGGAGGGATCCAAAAGGATTTCTTGGGGATATGCCCTCACCAAAACAAATCATCGTTGCTATATATCGTTTTTGTTACACTTCACTACTTAAAACAATTTAAGTAGATATCTAAGTTTCTATTGTAACTTCACAAATGATTTGATATATTTTCGTGTCAAAAAATAAAATTACAATTCAATCAGTAAAAACTGTAAATAATTCACAGTATATTGTTGTGAACACCCACATCTGATATTTCAGTTAGTAATGGTTTATATACACTAGAAGTAACATATACTAGAGAATATTATTTAAATTAACTGATGACATTAATGTTGACATAGTTTAACAGTATGATAAACATACTAGAGATACACTTGTCTCCATCGGCATGCGAAGTGTAACATAAGAACTGGTCTAAATAATGGTCAGTTATCGACAATAGGAAGTAAATTGGTCCTGTTTGTTGATCATATCGCTTGAAAGTCTAAACTGCTTTGGTAGATTAGTGCCTGATAATATCACAACATGGAATCAGAGAACATCCATGAACTTTGTAAATTTGATGTACTTAAAGCTTAAGCAAAGCATTCTAAACATCAAGACGTAGAGGTGACACACCATTATAATTTCATTTTATTCAATGGATAAATTCGTCCATTTCATCAGGTATTTTGTCTGTTGAGTTTAGACAAAAAGTGTTTTAAATGTTGAAGAAATGTATTGCACTACACAATCACTTAGTAAATAAAAATATGCATATCGTATTCATCTATTATATAGCGGTTACTAAATAGTACAAGTTATATTATAGAATAGCACTGTGATTTATATTCAAAGACAGATTGAATCGTAAAAATGTTAAAAAATTCATGAAAATTGTTTGATTTGTAAACTATAAATATATCGAGGTAATCCATTAACGATGCATATATAACAGAAGAGACGAAGAAAGAAAAAAAACAAGTTATTGTTGATGAGAGAAGTCATTGAAACTATCTCTATTCTTCTTATCATTATTACTATGCTTATTTAAATGAAACGTATACAGATGAAATTGAATGTTTTAGAATGAACCACGTTGCATTGTACATTATTTAAGCATCGCTATTAAGTCGAACAGAATGGATGGATGCTACTTCAAACTGTGGTGAATTACATCTATTCAAGGCGTATATTCAGTGTCAAGCGATGATTAGTACAATGATAGGACGTCAGATTTCACCAGAATTATAAGATGAATAATGCAACTAGATGAATCAACTAAAATTCGTTTACATAACTGTGTCTTTACTGTGTCTATTAAACCATACGGATAGGCAGCATCCCCCGCCCCTTTACATCAAAAGATGCACTGGCTGAATTTGCTTACTGCTTATTGACTTATGCCACTGTATTGTTAAATCTTGAAGTAGAGCGTTATCACTAGCATGAGTAGATTGTGAAATAATTAAAGTGTCAATATCTAAGATCCTTTAACCCAAACACAGTTGGTTCATATTCACTAACACAACATAGTTAAATAATTAAACTTCTCTCTTCTATTTTCAAAGCAATTTCAACAATCACAATTACTGTAAGCTTGTGGCAAGGAATGCAGTGATGCAACTACCAATTAGCCTTATATAGGCATCATTACAAATCATTCATCAAATTTTCTCTTACATAAAATAGTGACTTAGATCATTGCTAAATACTGAACATCATTATAATAGTAGAAGTGAACAGAGTATGCTATCACATCGAGAAAGTTGTATCATCCGTTTTTCATGAATTCAAGGCTTTTTCATAAAGTCACACACCATAAACTTCATTATAAACTAAAGTCATTTGGAATTAAAGATCCAATACACTCTTGACTCAACTCATTCATCACTGGAAGGAGCCAGATAGTTGAATATAATGACCACCTCTCTTCACATAAGCTTAATACTCGTGGGGTTGTCCAGGGCATTGTCCAACGTCCTGCTTTTTTTAACATGTATATAAATGACATATATAATGTCATACATTTCGACAGACCATACTTGTTTGTGAATAACCTAAAAACTGTGTACAGCTTTAAGCCTAGTACATCCGACATCCTAGAAGACTTAGATAACCTATCAATCTGAGGCCATAAATGGCAACTACCATTCAACCACAGCAAATATGGCATTATACAATTCGGAAAATATAATGTTCAACAGGAGCTCTATTTGAGTGAGCATAAAATGCAAACACTGAGCTCCATATGTAACCTTGGTATATGCAATAGCAAGAGTCTTAAATTTACTGAGCATGCATTGACAATAATATCCAAAACAAGACAACGAATTTGCTTTATTCTTCGAAATTTTTACACTAGGGAAGCCATGTTTGCAATATACAAGATGTGTGCATATCCTAACCTAGAATACTGCTTGGTTGTCTTCTCTAATATAAACTACACAGATACAATATGAATTGAAAATCTCCAGAAAACTTTCACCTCACGATTGCTAAAGTATAACATAACATAACTTATATAGAAAGATATAAGTTGCTTTCTCTAGAATCCCTATGGAGACGCCGTCTGAAAACCAACCCTAATTATTTTCATAAAATAATTCAGTCTCATTTTGTCAACCTCTTCTCCCTTCTGTAAGACCACACCCCAATATAACCTGAGGAATCGGACTCGAACACTGTATACCAAAACATGCAAGCACCAATCAGGAAATAACTTTTTTATAACACTCTACAGTTTACTGTGGAATAGGTTACCACTTTCTCTCCACTTCTGTAATAATTTACCAAAATTTTGACTCATTATAAGCTTATGTTTTGATACCAATGGGACCCAGGAACTCTTTTCTGAACTATCTGAAAATCCTGAGTTCATAAGTGACGGACCACCTCATATCTAGCATACGAGTTCACGGCTCATATCACAAGCCTGTATATCATCAACAACTTAAGCTGTTTTCCTTCTCTCACTAGCTCAAATATCCGACCATACATATGCCTGTACATTACACGTGAAATGTAATTTCCTTCTTCCTTTTTCTCTTCTTTTTCCTACTATTTATATGCTACGTAGACATATTCTCTCAATTCCGCAAATATAGCACAACCTAAAATAAATCATAATGGATGTCCGCAGAACCCACTACCTTACTACTAGGGTGCATCAGTGACCAGAACCTACAACATATTTTCCCAAATCAGCATATACAGCACAGATAATTGTCTACCTGAATATATCAACAATGCACAAACCCCAGTACTTCACGATGGATGTCCGACAAACCTAGTATCTTTCTACTAAGGTGCATAATTGACCACAATCTAGAGTATTTGCAAGGTCTAGTTCGTAATGGACACGACATAAACAACCAATTAAAAACAGCGCTCATTATTCCATTATATATATATATATATATCACACTATAAACAGTCTGATCAACAACTAAACACTATTAATGTCATATGTTTCGCTGATCAGGCATGTAAAAGTGGTTTGCGCCTGATATGAGGAAATGATTTATTATTGTTATTACATCAATATTTACAAATTAACACTGTTTGTGTGCACAAGCAAAACCCTGCCAAACCAGAGGGAAAGTCACCTGTAAAGTGTTTTTGGGAAGGAGGGTTTGGACCATCTTCAACAGTGTGCTGCCATCCAAATGAACAGATGAATCCATCGATGAGAAGCAACGGACGATAATTCGTAGCTTTCAGGTGGGCGAAACTGTACCTTGGTATTAGAAACTGGGAGCCGTGTGTCGTTGAACGGCGGATTAGCAGAGTATTATACCTAGTTCGGGGAAGTTTCGGCACGTGCACTAGACAGGTCAATCAAATGCGAAAGAATGAAGAATCAGTGACAACACATGGTCGACTTCCATTCCAAATGCTGGTGGAAACATCTCTAAACAGCCCCAGTATGAAAGAACACAGAAGGCACAAGGCCAAAACAATCCAAGCATCACTAGTAATGAATCGCAAGCGAAACACGGTAGCCAGGTTGCAAGTGGATCCAAGTAGAAAATCATACATGCAGAACCTTAAAGAGAGAAAGGGTTAGGATGGCTCCCAGAAACATCAATGTAGGTTCCATAACCCTTGAAGGATCCAGAGACATTCTATCCAATCACTGATCGATAGAGCCTTCTAGGATCTTGACGTGGCGCGTTCTGTTTGGGTAACAGTTGTGACTTCATAGTTCCAATTGGATGGATTATAATACTGATTTTGTTGTTTCAGCAAACTAATAAATATACGAATATTTTGTACATAAGTGACTCTCCATTTTACTGGAATAAACTTCCTGTCTACTTGTTATGACGTGAGAAAGTGTTAGGGATTCGATATCCCTAAAAATACAATTGTTCATTTTATCAAGTTGTATTGATTTTTGTAAACTTGATTTATAAACTTTCATCACATTTTAATGTGAGTCAATGTAAGTTATATTCACAGAGTATATTTGACAATATTTCATTGTATTAATAAAATGTTTATGATTGCAATTTTTGATGAATAGTCACTATAAATATACGAATATTTTGTACACGACTCACTTCCCTTTTCACTGGAATAAAGTTTCCTGTTTTCTCGTCTTCTGACTTCTGATTTTGCGACTAAGAGGGTTCAAGGCGTTCAAGTGCTAAGATTGCGTTGCGGCTAGTCAAAGTCATCAAGCACGAGATATAACAACTGGCGACGGGGATGGGATCATCAAAATGTCATTTACCTTCGAACAACTTGAAGCCTTGCTGGAACGCCATGAAAAACGCTATGAACAGTTCCAGATACGTATGCTAGAAACTTTAACCCAGCAAATGAATCTTACCCAGAAGGGGCTATCAGAAAACTCATGCACATCTCACGCCGATTCAATCATGAACTCCATAAATGATTTCCACTTCGATGGGTTAGCTGGTATTACATTTGATTCGTGGTTCAAGAAGTACGAAGACTTATTCACAGTCGACCTGGAAAAAATTGATGATGCCGCAAGAGTCAGAATGCTACTTCGAAAACTTGGCACGGCTGAACATGAACGCTACACTAACTACATCCTACCAAAGAACCCAAGAGATTTTAGTTTCGAAGCAACAATAAAGATTCTGTCGCAAATCTTTGGTGAACAATCATCCTTATTCAACATTCGCTACCAGTGCCTTAAACTATCAAAAGCAGGCGATGACGACTGGGTGAAACATGCAGGCTTAGTGAATCGTGAGTGTGAACGATTCAAACTATCATCAATGACAGAAGACCAGTTTAAATGTTTGGTATTTGTATGCAGCCTGCAATCACCTGGAGATGCTGACATCAGAACCAGAATTCTGAGTAAAATTGAACAGTGTCCAAGCATCACTCTCCAAGAAGTTACCAGTGAATGTCAGAGGTTGGTGAACTTGAAGCATGATACTTCTATGGTCGAGATTGGTAGTCGTCCTCCGTACGTTCACGCAATAACTGAGCGAAAAGATTCTAGTGTGCAAAAGCAATGTGGCTTACAACCTCCTTCCCCATGCTGGTTATGTGGAGAATGGCACTATAAGAAGTTTTGTCCATACAAAGACCATCGTTGCATTAAGTGTCATCGTAAAGGACACAAAGAGACTTACTGTACAGGGAAGTCACATCGTCGTCGTCCACCAAGACTTTATTCCAGAAAATACAAAGCCCGTGCAGTAACCAACAAAATAATGGTGGCTCACACTAGCACACAGCTTTCCAGCCGAAGAAAATATGTTACCTTAGAGGTCAATGGCCATCGTACTCGTCTACAGCTTGACACTGCCTCCGACATAACGCTTATTAGCCGAGCAACTTGGAAGCAAATTGGCAAACCCCCAGTGTGCCCAACAATTCAGCTAGCCCACAGTGCATCAGGAGGTAAATTAAATATTGTTGGAGAGGTATGCTGTGAAGTTGCGAAGGGAAATGCAAAGTCAAATGCAACTGTATGCCTCACAGAGAGTCCAGGATTAGATTTGTTGGGACTCGACCTCATAGAAACTCTGAAACTGGCCGACCACTCGATTAATCATGTCTGCAGCCGTGTCAGGACGTCTGAGATGTCGGTAAAAAGGATGAACACTGTTTTAGAAAGACACCACAGAGTGTTTGCAGAAGAACTGGGAGAATGTAATAAAGCAAAAGCACGGCTAGTCCTCAAGCATGGTGCCACACCAGTATTCCGACCCAAACGTCCAGTGCCGTATGCGGCTTTACCTATTGTTGAGCATGAGTTAGCACGCCTTCAAGAAAGTGGAGTCATCGAGCCGGTAAACTTTTCCGAATGGGCAGCGCCAATTGTGATCGTTAAGAAGCCCAATGGAAACATCCGACTATGTGCAGATTATTCTACAGGCCTTAATGAAGCATTAGAAGCCCATCAGTACCCGTTGCCGTTACCAGAAGACTTATTTGCAAAGTTGAATGGAGGAAGATACTTCGCAAAATTGGATTTATCAGATGCTTATCTACAAATTCCAGTAGCTGAAGAATGCAAACAATATCTAACTATAAATACGCACAAGGGATTGTTTCGGTATAACAGACTTCCATTTGGCGTAAAGACAGCTCCATCAATCTTCCAACAAATCATGGACGCTATGCTACAAGACATTCCTGGTACTGCTGCTTATTTGGATGATATACTCATAATCGGTGTAGATCAAGCCGATTTAGAAAAGAAACTGGATTTAGTGCTCACGCGAATTGGAGATTTTGGGTTCCGACTGCGTGCCGAAAAATGTGATTTCCACCTGCAGCAAGTACGTTACTTGGGATTTATAGTGGATAAGGATGGAAGAAGACCTGACCCGGATAACATTGAAGCTATTAAGACGATGCCACCGCCGACAGACGTTCCAACCCTACGATCCTTCTTAGGGATGGTCAGTCATTATGGTGTATTTCTTCCAGACCTGCACCGCCTGCGAGCTCCGCTGAACTGTCTACTGTCGAAAAATGCCAACTGGATCTGGTCAGAAAAATGCCAGGAAGCGTTTACGGAAATCAAACAACTTCTATCATCGAACTTACTTCTAACGCACTATAACCCAACCCTACCCATTATAGTTGCAGCAGATGCTTCGAACTACGGAATTGGTGCGGTGATTTCACATGTTTACCCAGATGGATCAGAAAAGGCGATTTCCCATGCTGCACGATCATTAACAGCGACGGAGAGGAACTATAGTCAAATAGAGAAGGAAGCCCTTTCTATTATCTTTGCGGTAAAAATGTTTCACAAAATGCTATTTGGCCGACCGTTCACATTATTGACAGACCACAAACCACTACTTGCAGTTTTCGGATCCAAAAAGGGCATTCCAGTTTATACAGCAAATCGTCTGCAACGATGGGCCACTACTCTGCTTGGTTACGATTTTAAGATAAAATACCAACCGACGAAGTATTTTGGTCAAGCAGATGCCCTCTCAAGATTAATCGGCCCCCATACAAAACAAGAAGAGGATGTACTTGTGGCTAACATAGAAGCCGAAGCAGATGTCCACACAGTGTTGACAGACGCGGTTTCTGGACTACCGGTTACTTTCCAAGCCATCAAGGAGGCTAGCGAAAGAGACAGAACAATCAAGATCATACGTTATTATATACTCAATCAGTGGCCCACATCGCGACTCCAGGGCGAACTTTTACAGTACTTCCGTCGGCGAGACGCCTTAACAATTGTCGATTCATGTATCATGTTTGGCCACCGTATTGTTATCCCTGAAATCCTCCGTCAGCAGGTCCTAAACCAATTTCACAGCGGCCACCCAGGTATTAGCAAAATGAAGTCACTAGCTCGAAGTTACGCCTACTGGCCGTCAATGGATCGGGATATAGAAACGAAGTGCCACAGCTGTTGGTCCTGCCTACAAGCTTCAAAGAGTCCAGCCAAAGCCGAACCTCAACCTTGGCCGAAACCAGACGCCCCTTGGAGTAGAATACATGCTGATTTCGCTGGTCCAATACAAGGCAGAAATTACTTAGTTGTTGTGGACGCTTTCACAAAGTGGCCGGAAGTATACCACATGCAAAGTTTGACGTCAGAGGCCACAATTCGCAAACTGTCCAGACTTTTTTCCTG
Source organism: Schistosoma mekongi (assembly GCA_034768735.1). Taxonomy (NCBI): domain Eukaryota; kingdom Metazoa; phylum Platyhelminthes; class Trematoda; order Strigeidida; family Schistosomatidae; genus Schistosoma; species Schistosoma mekongi. Next base: position 741,015 of record CM068312.1, read on the forward strand.
TTTCGGCGTCCCAGAGGTCCTGGTGACCGATAATGGAACCCAGTTTATGTCGTCCGCATTCAAGCGTTTTTGCAGCGAAAACGGAATTACACACATGCAATCTCCACCGTACCATCCTCAATCCAATGGCCAAGCTGAAAGATTCGTTGATACATTGAAAAGAGCTCTGAAAAAAGAGGGAGGAGATAGTGTGCCGATACAAGTTGTTGACAAATTCCTAATGTCTTATCGTGTTACGCCAAACCCAGCCGTACCAGAGGGAAAGTCACCGGCAGAGTGCATGTTCGGAAGGAAGGTGCGGACTATTTTTAACAGTATGCTGCCTCAGCAAAGAACGAATAAATCCAACGGTGAAAGTCAACAGACGACTATCCGTAGTTTTCAGGTGGGTGAAAAAGTGCTTATCAGATCATTTCGAGGTGATAGAAACTGGGAGCCGTGTGTCGTTGAACGCAGGATCGGAAAAGTATTATACTTAGTTCGGGGAAATTTCGGTACGTGCACAAGACATGTCAATCAAATGCGAAAGAACGGGGGAACAGTGAAAACGCATGGACGACTTCCATTTCAAATGCTGGTGGACACATTTCCAAAGAGCCCCAGTAAGAAGGAACGCAGAAGATTCAACGCCAAAACAATCAAACCACCCCGAGTAATGGACCGCAAGCGGAACACGGTAACAAGGTTGCAAGTTGACCCAAGTAGAAAATCATACATACAAAAACCGTGAAGAGGGAAGGTGATGAATTGGCTCCCAGAAACCTCAACGAAGCCTCCAGAACGCTTGGAGGTGCCTAGTGTTTTTACCGGACTACCACAAAGCTGAACTGGTCTCGAGAAACCTATCAGCCGTTTTCTTTTTTTTTTTTTTAAAAAAAAGGGGGAGGTGTTAGGGATTCGATATCCCTAAAAATACAATTGTTCATTTTATCAAGTTGTATTAATTTTTGTAAACTTGATTTATAAACTTTCATCACATTTTAATGTGAGTCAATGTAAGTTATATTCACAGAGTATATTTGACAATATTTCATTGTATTAATAAAATGTTTATGATTGCAATTTTTGATGAATAGTCACTATAAATATACGAATATTTTGTACACGACTCACTTCCCTTTTCACTGGAATAAAGTTTCCTGTTTTCTCGTCTTCTGACTTCTGATTTTGCGACTAAGAGGGTTCAAGGCGTTCAAGTGCTAAGATTGCGTTGCGGCTAGTCAAAGTCATCAAGCACGAGATATAACAGAAAGAAAGGTGGGTGTTGACTGGAGCGAACGCAAACGAAATGTACCTAACTGATGATGCACGATTGACCTAAGCCACTGACCCCCCGGGCTGATAACTGAAGAGTCAGAGTCGGGAACAGAGAACCGAGAGCTGAGACCTGAGATCGTATTATATTTAAATCAAGTTTTTATATATACATAAAATCAAACCACACAATTAGCCAATCAAGAATCTGACATTAATACAGAACAGAGTAAAATGTGGCTGTGAATGGGGAGAACTTGTTCGTAACAAAGTAACCGTAGTGCATAGTAATACAAAATATACAATGAATAAATACACTAGACGGGAGAACCGGGCAAGGGGAACGTAACACTCATAGAAATAGAATGATTACATTGTCCACAGTTATAATAAATGAAATAATGTTCTAAAACACAGTTCTGTTAGATAATCAATCTTCGTTAGATGCCCTGCATATCACTACACGTCTTCTTCATCTACAACCATAAGGGTTCGAGCCATTCAAGTGCTAAAGTTGTTTGCAGCTAACCAAGCTATCAAGGACGAGTTACAACAATAAACAATCATAGAACTGCATTATTTCTATAAGCATGACTAATAATCACAATTGTTCATTTTGACGCATTTCCCATCACTGTTCGGAATGTGTTCTTCTATTCCATTTTAGATTGGCTGCATTGATTGTGTGATTGTACTAATTGTGTTGATTGACGTTTCAGAAACAGATATAAGGTAATGCCGAAATCTTTCTGTTTTGCCTATAGTTAAGTACTGACTCTGAGTGGACAGTTTTTTGGAAATCGCTTGAAATGTTATCTGTAAGTTTAAATATATCCCACAGCGACCTTTGATTGGAAGATGGATATGTCATCTACACAACAAGTGATACAAGTTGGCAAAAACCAACCAAGCATTCTGTATACAAACCGAGATTTCATCTGATGAGTAGAATCCTGATTTAATTATTCAAACATTGAAAATTTTCCAATTGTAGTTTTATATCTACTTTAACAAACATTTAACTGTTTCTTCATAATGTACACTACAAGATTTATTTTATTTATTTACACAAAATGGTTTGTTTCATAAACAATCACATTAATTTGATGGTTTATTGGAATATGAATAATGTGATCTAAAGTCTGTAGGCTCAATTGTACATTGATAGTTAGATTGAAGTATTTCATGATTATACAACCTAAAGAAAACTGCTGTAAATTCTCTACTAAACTCTAGAATATAATAAGAGTAATGAATTAATCTTAAATAGACTAACAATATGAGAAGATACTCAGAGTTGAATACATTTTCGTTGTAGTCGTATGATCATATTGAAAAATTAATTAGACGTCTGCTATGATAAAGTTATTTAGTTATTATTTTCTAATTAAGAAAAAACAAAAGAAACTTATAAACTAAGTAATTCTTATTATGATGAAATTCTCTCGGTTCAGTATTCTAGTAGTGAAAATGATGACATCGCTTAGTACCAAATTGATTGAGTTTGAGTCCCAGTGTAAACATCAATATTGTGATGCAGGTACATCCAACCGACGAGTCCCAAGTTGAAATAAACGCGTTTCGTGGATTCCACTTTTCAGTCACAAACCAACTTAAATAAGTATTTCTGAGTTAGTTCTACTATCGTTTCATTCATAATCACACTATAAAATTATAATGTAGGTCAACTATAGTTTATTTATCACATTAAAACTAACGAGAAATAAAAAAACAAGATGTTGTTGATAAGAGAACTGATTGAAATTATCTCTATTCTTCTTATCATTATTACCATGGTTATTTAAATGAAACGTATACAGATGAAATTGAATGTTTTAGAATGAACCACGTTGCATTGTACATTATTTAAGCATCGCTATTAAGTCGAACAGAATGGATGGATGCTACTTCAAACTGTGGTGAATTACATCTATTCAAGGCGTATATTCAGTGTCAAGCGATGATTAGTACAATGATAGGACGTCAGATTTCACCAGAATTATAAGATGAATAATGCAACTAGATGAATCAACTAAAATTCGTTTACATAACTGTGTCTTTACTGTGTCTATTAAACCATACGGATAGGCAACATCCCCCGCCCCTTTACATCAAAAGATGCACTGGCTGAATTTGCTTACTGCTTATTGACTTATGCCACTGTATTGTTAAATCTTGAAGTAGAGCGTTATCACTAGCATGAGTAGATTGTGAAATAATTAAAGTGTCAATATCTAAGATCCTTTAACCCAAACACAGTTGGTTCATATTCACTAACACAACATAGTTAAATAATTAAACTTCTCTCTTCTATTTTCAAAGCAATTTCAACAATCACAATTACTGTAAGCTTGTGGCAAGGAATGCAGTGATGCAACCACCAATTAGCCTTATATAGGCATCATTACAAATCATTCATCAAATTTTCTCTTACATAAAATAGTGACTTAGATCATTGCTAAATACTGAACATCATTATAATAGTAGAAGTGAACAGAGTATGCTATCACATCGAGAAAGTTGTATCATCCGTTTTTCATGAATTCAAGGCTTTTTCATAAAGTCACACACCATAAACTTCATTATAAACTAAAGTCATTTGGAATTAAAGATCCAATACACTCTTGACTCAACTCATTCATCACTGGAAGGAGCCAGATAGTTGAATATAATGACCATCTCTCTTCACATAAGCTTAATACTCGTGGGGTTGTCCAGGGCATTGTCCAACGTCCTGCTTTTTTTAACATGTATATAAATGACATATATAATGTCATACATTTCGACAGACCATACTTGTTTGTGAATAACCTAAAAACTGTGTACAGCTTTAAGCCTAGTACATCCGACATCCTAGAAGACTTAGATAACCTATCAATCTGAGGCCATAAATGGCAACTACCATTCCATTCAACCACAGCAAATATGGCATTATACAATTCGGAAAATATAATGTTCAACAGGAGCTCTATTTGAGTGAGCATAAAATGCAAACACTGAGCTCCATATGTAACCTTGGTATATGCAATAGCAAGAGTCTTAAATTTACTGAGCATGCATTGACAATAATATCCAAAACAAGACAACGAATTTGCTTTATTCTTCGAAATTTTTACACTAGGGAAGCCATGTTTGCAATATACAAGATGTGTGCATATCCTAACCTAGAATACTGCTTGGTTGTCTTCTCTAATATAAACTACACAGATACAATATGAATTGAAAATCTCCAGAAAACTTTCACCTCACGATTGCTAAAGTATAACATAACATAACTTATATAGAAAGATATAAGTTGCTTTCTCTAGAATCCCTATGGAGACGCCGTCTGAAAACCAACCCTAATTATTTTCATAAAATAATTCAGTCTCATTTTGTCAACCTCTTCTCCCTTCTGTAAGACCACACCCCAATATAACCTGAGGAATCGGACTCGAACACTGTATACCAAAACATGCAAGCACCAATCAGGAAATAACTTTTTTATAACACTCTACAGTTTACTGTGGAATAGGTTACCACTTTCTCTCCACTTCTGTAATAATTTACCAAAATTTTGACTCATTATAAGCTTATGTTTTGATACCAATGGGACCCAGGAACTCTTTTCTGAACTATCTGAAAATCCTGAGTTCATAAGTGACGGACCACCTCATATCTAGCATACGAGTTCACGGCTCATATCACAAGCCTGTATATCATCAACAACTTAAGCTGTTTTCCTTCTCTCACTAGCTCAAATATCCGACCATACATATGCCTGTACATTACACGTGAAATGTAATTTCCTTCTTCCTTTTTCTCTTCTTTTTCCTACTATTTATATGCTACGTAGACATATTCTCTCAATTCCGCAAATATAGCACAACCTAAAATAAATCATAATGGATGTCCGCAGAACCCACTACCTTACTACTAGGGTGCATCAGTGACCAGAACCTACAACATATTTTCCCAAATCAGCATATACAGCACAGATAATTGTCTACCTGAATATATCAACAATGCACAAACCCCAGTACTTCACGATGGATGTCCGACAAACCTAGTATCTTTCTACTAAGGTGCATAATTGACCACAATCTAGAGTATTTGCAAGGTCTAGTTCGTAATGGACACGACATAAACAACCAATTAAAAACAGCGCTCATTATTCCATTATATATATATATATATCACACTATAAACAGTCTGATCAACAACTAAACACTATTAATGTCATATGTTTCGCTGATCAGGCATGTAAAAGTGGTTTGCGCCTGATATGAGGAAATGATTTATTATTGTTATTACATCAATATTTACAAATTAACACTGTTTGTGTGCACAAGCAAAACCCTGCCAAACCAGAGGGAAAGTCACCTGTAAAGTGTTTTTGGGAAGGAGGGTTTGGACCATCTTCAACAGTGTGCTGCCATCCAAATGAACAGATGAATCCATCGATGAGAAGCAACGGACGATAATTCGTAGCTTTCAGGTGGGCGAAACTGTACCTTGGTATTAGAAACTGGGAGCCGTGTGTCGTTGAACGGCGGATTAGCAGAGTATTATACCTAGTTCGGGGAAGTTTCGGCACGTGCACTAGACAGGTCAATCAAATGCGAAAGAATGAAGAATCAGTGACAACACATGGTCGACTTCCATTCCAAATGCTGGTGGAAACATCTCTAAACAGCCCCAGTATGAAAGAACACAGAAGGCACAAGGCCAAAACAATCCAAGCATCACTAGTAATGAATCGCAAGCGAAACACGGTAGCCAGGTTGCAAGTGGATCCAAGTAGAAAATCATACATGCAGAACCTTAAAGAGAGAAAGGGTTAGGATGGCTCCCAGAAACATCAATGTAGGTTCCATAACCCTTGAAGGATCCGGAGACATTCTATCCAATCACTGATCGATAGAGCCTTCTAGGATCTTGACGTGGCGCGTTCTGTTTGGGTAACAGTTGTGACTTCATAGTTCCAATTGGATGGATTATAATAGTGAATTATATCAATACTAAGTATTGAACATCATTATAATCGTAGAAGTGAGCAGAGTATGCAATCACATCGAGGTTTACGTGAATGTCAGACTGGTAAACTATCTATGCAGGTTGAGCTGCGATTTGAATTTCTCAGTTGGAAGAGATGAGATGGCTATCAGCAATATATATCTACATAACATTTCAGTACTAATCTACTTTAATTACAACGCACACTTCCAATGAAACAATTGGTTGAATGAATTTCTTGTCTTCTACATAAGCTTCCCATGTATTCCTTTTAAATACACCGAGCAGTAAACTTGATAATATTCTGATCAGATTCAGTTTAACAATGGATTAGTTAGTTGATTAAAGTGAATTCATTGAAACTCATGATAACCACCAATCAGATTAGTTGGATTGGTTTGTATGTAGATCAATAATGAGTTATTAGCAAATCATATTCTTTCCGTTTATATTCTGCCCCAGAATGACCAATAACATTCGTTTCTGATGGTATAAAAGTAGAAGAGTAATACATATAGAGAGTAGTGTGATCAGGGAAAATGATGCTGTTATTGTTGCTATACATCAATTTGTCTCTTGTGCAGATTCATGCATCTACACGATATTGTGAGTTGGAAATAGTTTTATGTTTGCTCTTTTGTAAATCATTACATCACTTAGTTCTTCTTTAATGTATGTAGACATGAGTGACACAGAGATTATGAAATATTTTTGACTATGGCTAACTTACATTTCACTTTGAAATGGTGAGTTAACAAACGTCCTCCGATCGGTTCACTCACAGAAATGTCACAGTTAGATGAGAACAAGAAGTGCACTAACACATACATAATTAGCAATAAGCGATGCCTGTAGTTGCGAAACAGATTAGCAATGTAATGTGATGCATCTCAGTAAACGATTGTTATAAAATCTGTCTGGATTTATGACATGCTTTCTTATTCTCTCATTTAAAAATTGACTGTTTTATTTGGATGATGAAACCTTAAGTAATTCTTATACAGATTGACTTCCTCCCCCCCCCCCCGCAACAAAAGTACTATAATTCACCATTTTGTAGTCTCATAAAAATGACTAACTTAAATCATACTTAGGTGAGGGCACTAACCCATCTCCAAATCATTACAAATATATCCAGAGAGCATCTAAATTCTCATGCACCCACTGACTCTGTACACATGTTCAACAGACATCACACATAATAAGTAATCAACAACGATGATTTAAATAAATATTTATTTGGAGAAGATTAGTATACTCAAATAACTGGGAAACAAGCAAATCTTTAAGAAATTCATAAATATATTCATTTTCATGGTAAACATACAATACCGACATATAACCATACAACATAAAAGTTGTTCTACTCAGAGATAGTGACGGCTTTCATAGTCAGTTTGAGGATGGCATATTTCTGAAAGCAACATCAACTGGACATGTTATGTCATTAGCCATTACATCCTCAAAGTCAATTACTATTACATTTCTGTCAGAAAGAAACATTGTAATTTACAACAATATAATTAAGCCAAATGACAAATCATTCTGGGACACAATTATTGACAAACAAATAGAAAGTATAACGTCAAACCACGTAGTAAAATGTTTTGATGCATTTCTAACATTGTGACATTGAAATCAAAGGTTTATATGCATTACTGAATTATCTACTTACCACATTGAAAATACTTACATTCATGAGTTGTTCATATATTTGAAAAGCTTCCATGAAAGACGTAAAAAAGTTAACAGAGGAAATAAGAGAATTCATAGGTAAGTAAACTGAAGATTTTTACACTACTGACAATTCACATACAAAAATGTTAGTTCAGTAAGTTCATATAGATGCTTATCATTTCATTATAAATTACTTCAACCTGCTTCATTACGAGTTAACAATGCTGTACTTAAAATGTCCAGTTATGTAGAATTACTTAATAAGTGATTGTACTGTACTGTTGTTATGGTTGTGTAGTTTGATTGTCATTTGTCATCAACATGATGTTTGAGATGCTGAAACTGTATTGAATCAACTATTGATGTAGTTCTATGCAATCCACATGTTTTTACTATAAGTAGTACATTTATGTAACATTCAAATCAAAGTTTCATATGCATAACTAAAGAATATATTTATCAAATTCAAAATACTTACATCAATAAATTGTTCAACTATTTCAAACTTTCCATAATAGAATTTTATGAAATATTGAAGAATGTAAGCAGCATCTCAGGTAAGTAAAATGAAAATTGTTATCCTACTGACAGTTCACAAACAAACAGGATCGTTCTGTTTGTCCACAAATATGTTTCCCACTTTATCAAAAATTACTTCAATTTGCTTCATTACAAGTTAACAGTGTTAGTAAAATGTCCAGTTATGTAGAATTACTTAATAAGTGATTGTACTGTACTGTTATGGTTGTGTAGTTTGATTGTCAGTAATGATCAACATGATGTTTGAGATGCTGCAACTGTATTGAATCAACTTATGATGTAGATTGATGCAATGCACATGTTTTGACTATAAGTAGTACATTTATTTAACATTCAAATCAAAGTTTCATATGCATAACTAAGGAATATATTTATCAAATTCAAAATACTTACATCAATAAATTGTTCAACTATTTCAAACTTTCCATAATAGAATTTTACGAGTTATGTAAGAATTTGAGCCGCATCTCAGGTGAGTAAAATGAAAATTGTTATCCTACTGACAGTTCACAAACAAACAGGATCGTTCTGTTTGTCCACAAACATATTTCCTATTTCATCAAAAATTACTTCAATTAGCTTCATTACTAGTTAATAGTGTTAGTGAAATGACAAGTTATGTAGTATTACTGAACAAGAGATTGTAATGTTGTTATGGTTGTCTAGTTTGATTGTCAGTTATTATCAACAAGATGTTTACGACACTGGAACTGTATTGAATCAATTTATGCTGTAATGTGATGCAATCTACATAATTAAAATATAACTTGTAGACTTATGATACACTTACATCTAAGTTTTATATGCATTACTGAATTATCTACTAATCAAAATGCAATTACTTACGTGAGTGCGCTGTTCATTTATTATAGAAATAATCGATAGTAGCATATTTACAACAATTTACTTTACAAATGAAAATGGTGGTAAGTAAAATGAAAATTGTTATCCTACTGACAGTTCACAAACAAACAGGATGGTTTTGTCTGTTCATAAATTTGTTTCCCATTTCATCAAAAATTATTTCAACTTCCATCATTTCGGGTTAACAGTGTTAGTTAAATGACCAGATATATAGAATTATTTAATAATTGATTGTACTGTACTGTTGTTATGGTTGTGTAGTTTGATTGTCAGTAATTATCAACTTAATGTTTGAGAAGCTGCAACTATATCGAATTAACCTCTAATGTAGATCTATACAGTCTAATTGGTTTAACATTAAAAAGTACATTTTTGTACCATTCAATACAAAGGTTTATGTGAATTATTGATCTATCCACATATCATGTTGAAGATTAAAATATCTGAATGTGTTAATTAATTTTAAAACGTTCCACTATAGGCTTTGAGAATTATGCAACACAGATAACCAAACTTGTTAGTAAGTAAATCGAAAAGTTTTACATTACTAACTATTCACATAGGAAAGATGGTTTAGTTTGCTTACAAATATGTTTACCATTTCTTCAAAAATTACTTCAACCTGCTTCATTACAAGTTAACAGTGTTAATAAAATGTTCAGTTATGTAGAATTACTTAATAAGTGATTGTACTGTACTGTTGTTGTGGTAGTGTAGCTTGATTGTCAGTAATTATCAACTTAATGTTTGAGAAGCTGCAACTATATCGAATTAACCTCTAATGTAGATCTATACAGTCTAATTGGTTTAACATTAAAAAGTACATTTTTGTACCATTCAATACAAAGGTTTATATGCAGTACTGATGTATATATTTTTCAAATTTCAATTACTTACGTGAATGCGCTGTTCATTTATTATAGAAATAATCGATAGTAGCATATTTACAACAATTTACTTTACAAATGAAAATGGTGGTAAGTAAAATGACAAGTGTTACACTATTGACAATTCATATACAATCAGGATAGTTCTGTCTGTTTACTAATGTGCTTCTCATTTCATCAAAAATTACTTCAAGTTGCTTCATAACAAGTTAACAGTGTTAGTAAAATATCCAGTTATGCAGAATTACTTAATAAGTGATTGTACTGTACTGTTGTTGTGGTAGTGTAGCTTGATTGTCGGTTTGATTATCAACATGATGTTTGAGACGTTGAAACTGTATTGAATCAACTAATGATGTAGATCGATGCAATCCAAATGGTGTAAATAAAAGTGGAACATTCAAATTAAAGGTTAATATATACTCTGAAGTATGTATTCATCATATTTTAAATGCTTCAATGGGTTGTTCATTTTTTAGGTCGATATGATGGAAACATATTTACAGAATTATTGTATAATAGTGAAATCAATGGTAAGTAAAATGACAAGTGTTACACTATTGACAATTCATATACAATCAGGATAGTTCTGTCTGTTTACTAATGTGCTTCTCATTTCATCAAAAATTACTTCAAGTTGCTTTATAACAAGTTAACGGTGTTAGTAAAATATCCAGTTATGCAGAATTACTTAATAACTGATTGTACTGTACTGTTGTTACGGTTCTGTAATTGGATTGTCAGTAATCATGAACATGATGTTTGAGACGTTGAAACTGTATTGAATCAACTAATGATGTAGATCGATGCAATCCAAATGGTGTAAATAAAAGTGGAACATTCAAATTAAAGGTTAATATATACTCTGAAGTATGTATTCATCATATTTTAAATGCTTCAATGGGTTGTTCATTTTTTAGGTCGATATGATGGAAACATATTTACAGAATTATTGTATAATAGTGAAATCAATGGTAAGTAAAATGAAAAGTGTTATACTACTGACAATTCACATACAAAAATGTTAGTTCAGTAAGTTCATATAGATGTTTATCATTTCATCAAAAGTTACTTCAACTTTCTTCATTACAAGTTAACAGTGTTAGTAAAATGTTCACTTATGTAGTATTACTTAATAAGTGATTGTACTGTTGTTGTGGTAGTGTAGCTTGATTGTCAGTTTGACACACTAAAACTGTATTGAATTAACTTATGATGTAGATTGATGAAAGCCACATAGTTTAACTAAAAGTTGTACTTTTTTGCATCATTCGAATCAAAGGTTAATTTGTATTACTTATTTTATTTTCTTATAACCCCCGAAATATTAACATTTACGTTGTTAATTTATTTCAAATCCTTCAATGATAGAAGTTAACCGATTGACATCTATGGTTGTTTATCTGAAAAGTAAGCAAAATTGAATGAGTTATACTACTGACAATTCATATACAAACAGGATGCTTCCCATTTCATCAAGAATTACTTCAACTTACTTCATTACAAGTTAACAGTGTCAGTAAAATGTTCAGTTATGTAAAATTACTTAACAAGAGATTGTCCTGTACTGTTGTTATGGTTGTGTAGTTTGATTGTCAGTTTGATTATCAACATGATGTTTAAGATGCTGGAACTGTATTGAGTCAACTTATGAATTAGATCTATGCAATCTATATAGTTTAACAATAAGTAGTACATTTAGGAACATTCACATCAAACATTTATATGCATCATATAATTATCTAAATACTACTTAGAAAATATTTACATCTATACTTTTTTATTTATTACAATACTTTCCACGCTAGATTCTTACCAATTAAAACAGGATGTAGCACTACTTACAAGTAAGTAAATTTTAAATTGTTATACTACTGACAATTCACATACAAACAGAATGGTTCTGTCTGTTTACAAATATGTTTCCCATTTCATCATAAATTGCTTCAACTTACTTTACTACACGTTTACAGTGTTAATAAAATGTTCAGTTATGTAGAGTTATGTAATAACTTATTGTACTGTTGTTGTAGTTGTCTAGTTTGATTGACAGTAAATATCAACATGATGTTTGAGATGCTGTGAATTTATTCAATGAACTTATGATGTAGATTGTTGCCATCCTCATGGTATTACTATATGTAGTACAATTATGTAACATTAGTTTCAAAGATTTATATTTATTACGTAATTATCTATATACTACATTGTAAATGCCTATATCAGTACTTTGTTAATTTACTTTAAAACTGTCCTTGATAGACATAGATCGGCTAACAGAAGAAAAGAAGAAACTCAAACGTAATTAAAATGAAAATTGTTGTACTACTGACAATTCACATACAAAAAAAGATGGATCAGTTTGTTCACAAATATGTTTCCCATTTCATCAATAATTACTTCAGCTTCCATCATTTCGAGTTAATAGTGTTTTGTAAAATGACCAGTTATGTAGAATTACATAATAAGAGATTGATTTGTTGTTATTGTTGAGTTGTTTAAATGTCAGTAATTATCGACCTAATGTTTGAGATGCTGGAACTGTATTGAATCAACTTATGATGTAGATCGATTCAATCTACATGGTATAACTATATGTAGTACAATTATGTAACATTAGTTTCAAAGATTTATATTTATATCCAATTCAAAACACTATCATTTATTTGTTGTTAATTTGATTCAAACCCTTTCATGTTAGACGTAAATCAGTTAACACACGATATAAGCCAACTCAAAGGTAAGTAAATTTAAAATTGTTATACTACTGACAATTCACATATAAACAGGATGATTCTGCTTGTTTATAAATATGCTTCCCATTTCATCAAAAATTACTTCAATTTGCTTCATTACAATTTAACAATGTTAATAAAATATACCATTATGTAAAATTACTTAATAAGTGATTGTACTGTACTGTTGTTATGGTTGTGTAGTTTGATTGTCAGAATTGATCAACATGATATTTGAGAGGTTGAAACTGTGTTGAATCAACTTATGATGTAAATCGATGCAATCCACATGGTTTAACTATAAGTAGTACATTTATGTAACATTCAAATCAAATGTTTATTGGTATAACTAATTTATATTTATATCCAATTCAAAACACTATCATTTATTTGTTGTTAATTTGATTCAAACCCTTTCATGTTAGACGTAAATCAGTTAACACACGATATAAGCCAACTCAAAGGTAAGTAAATTTTAAATTGCTATACTACTGACAATTCACATATAAACAGGATGGTTTTGTATGTTTACAAATATGTTTCCCATTTCACCAAAAATTGCTTCGACTTGCTTCATTACAAGTCAATAGTGTTAGTAAAATGTCCAGTTATGCAGAATTACCCTTATGAGTGATTGTACTGTTGTTGTGGTTATGTAGGCTGATTGTTAGTAATTTTCAACATCATGTTTGAGATGCTGAAACTGAATTGAATCAATTTATGAGGTAGATCGATACAATCCATATGGTTTTTCTTTAAGTTTTTCATTCACCTTTCGTGTTTCCATGTTTCACAAACTCGATGAACTCAATGGTGTTTTCTACTTTTTTGTCATATTCTGACATATAACAACAGTCTTTTCTTTTTATATAACACTTTTTATGATGAATGCAAACAATAATCTAAAAGTGAACTTTTCTTCATAAAGACCACTTTAACTCAATGTAATGAATAATTAAACAGGCATGTAAACATAGAACACATGAATGAACGTCTTTTACCGTCACATAAATGACAGTTCTAATTATATTTATATGATAGTTACAAAAGGTTACACTCTCATCACAGAAGAATGTGTATATAATTCGCAGCGACCTCATTCTGTAAGAGGCTAACATGAAATGCTTATGAAATGGGCGCTTCATTCTCCAAGTTGTATTGATATTTCTTTTGTCTATTAACATTTACAAACATTTTCTTTTTTATTGAAATCAAGGCCAAATACTTAAACGGATACCTGAAATTAGAAGATTGAAGCAAAAAGTTGTACAAGAAACAGGTATTGTCAACATTGAATGTTGTCCCGTTCATCATTCGAAATGAAATGTTTTTATAAGGCAAAGTGAATATTAGCATACAGAAACACTAGTAAGCAAAAATAAATAATTTCACTGATTTGTCTAAAAAACATGTTACTTCTTAATGGATTCAAGGCAAAGTCTCACTACTAAACCCTCCTAGAACAGCCACCCACCCACCGAAGAAAATCTTGACGAAGAGAAGAAGATTTATTCACAGGTGAATGCAAATCACAGTGATTCTGAGTATAAACCACGTACTTATGTGTGGTTTTAACCATAAATCTTGCTCTAATCAAATTTGTTATGGGTTGGTGAAGAGTGCGATGCGGAGGTGAGGGATGCGATGGGTGTCATAATGTAATGACGTCCATTTCATGAATTATACAAACACCTATTCCAAAGTAACACTACAACTATTCGTAGACAATGTTTGTCGTATCGATTGGGTTGTTACTCCAGTTGTAAATCTAAATACTAACTGTAAAACATATTCACAATGCAAAATTTGAATTTCAAAATTACATGAGATTTTGTCTGGCGATTGCAGTACTACTTAACTGAAGGTTTGGTAAAACTCTGTGACGCGAAAAACTCTTGACATTGCTGCAGCGCCAGAGATTTTAGTATATTTTCCTCAATGTTTTGCATAATGATTTCTCAAACCTTACGTAATTTGGTACCAACTTTTTAGTTCGTTGAATCGATTTCACTTCCAATACATTTATGTCATTCCTAAATATAGGAGTCTTTTAATACATCCACCTTCTTTCTGAATGGGTTGACAGATTGAGTATTAACTACATTTAAAGATGGTGACTTTCACTTAACATCTCTGCTTATCATAAAATTTATTTCATCCTCTGTAACCTGTAGCCCTAGAATCATATTTCCAACATTGAAAACTTCAATTTTAATCAAAATTCAAAATCATTTGCATAAATATCAAATTCTAGCTAATAACATAATGCTTAGAATATACAACTGTGATTCACATCCACATCAACCTCCATATCAGTAACGCATTATTCATTATGAAATACTTACGCTTATTGTATTATCAAACGTGTACTGTAATCGGATCAATATTTGCATTAGAGTATATCAATAGTATTTCATCTTTTACTAGAAATCATTTGTTATGCTTGTTTTCTTCTTAGATAAAATGAATAGTTACTTGGTCAACCATAACAGAACAGTTAATGCATGTGAGTGAAATAATATCAATTTAATTGGATAAAACTAAACTATTGATAATTTCAGTTGTAGAATGTAAGCATAAATACAGCAGAAGTTATCGTGGAATGCATATCATGCAAGGTTTGACAGTGTTTTGTTACTTTGATTGTTTATCATGCAAGGTTTGACAGTATTTTATTACTTAGTTTGTCTCTTCTTTCAAAACTCACATTTTCAAACAGAGTTGATTTGATTTGTTACAAACAAACATTTGACACTTCCCTAGAACTCTGTTGTTGTGTGATGCTAATTTTAAGTGAATATACCTCTATTCATAAGCAGTAGGAAATGTATATAACTTGCATTTTATAAAATGCATTCTTCTTATTCCATGTGAATACTAAACGCCAAATCATTAATTAGTGAAGAACATGATAAAGAACATCACGATTTCAACATCATTTCCAACAGCACTTACCTAGTAATATAACGGAGATAGTGATTTTCAACGGGATCAACCTTAGATGATCCACTCTACAATGGACTATTTGTATGATTGACCAATAAAATGTTTCTATTACTGTTTATAGCGTTGACGACAATCTATGCCAGAGACTGTGTTATGACCTAAAATATTTCCACAGTAATTTTATTTTATTTGTAACATTTGTATCTTTTATCATTAACTGTCTTCAGTCCCCACCACAAATCCCTTAAATGTGCATACACTCTTGGGAAGTAAATTCGTCATGAAAAGCAGTACGTATTCATGTTGATATTTCTATAATTAACGTGTGGTGTCATGTTCATCATGACTTTGTATACAATTTATGCATATAGTATATCATGTGAAGAATGTTCTGATGATAATCAATTGAGATCAGTCTTATTTCATGCTGTACAGAATATGTGCCTTAATTGTTCATCTTGATCCAATGTCATTTTAATTTTGTTATGTTTTTTCACATACATTACACAGAGTATTACAGGAGTACATTTGTAGAATGGAGTGAATGTTTAAGTAAACTGCTTCACACGTTTAATGGTATGATTTTATTTTACGTAAATAAATAATTTTGAGTCAGTTAAGTAAGATCACTTGCTAAATTGCACAACATTCATATGTAGATGCAATAATTAACATTTTACTTATCATCTTTTATATGAATAACCAACTGTGCTATCAGTACTCTCAATGTAGTAAAGACATGTCACACGTTGCGTCTACAATTCAACTAACTGTATTTCGTCTATAGGTTTGTGTATTTCCTCTAAGAAAAGTGTCGGAACTCAATTGAAATAAGCATCATAACGGATATAAAGAGGTATTTAGGCTACTATAAGTCAATGTGTTGTCACTTTTACGCTACGTGTATTCTAAAATATACAAGTTTAAATTTGGCAGATGTTTTTTGTTAGGTGTAAACAAGAGTTCACGAATCCACCTATTAGCTCTTCTTTAAATACCTTCTAAGGTATTCTTATCATTTTGGAAAGACATAAGAAACACTATTTTTCCATATTCTAAATAAGAATTAAATAAAACTTCTAAAGACTATGTGAAATGTCCCCCTGAAAGTTGACCACAAAGTCATCCGAATGTTGAATGTGTAAAAATGTCACAATTGCTATCTAATTAAATGTCGTAAGTGACGAAGACAAGTAAATCATTTTCTATTAGTGATTGACTTAGTGGAGAATTACTTAGTATGTGTGTAAACTGTACTCTGCCAAAAGTTAACAACGTCACATTTGGTCGAGACAATCAACGATTTCATCAACGTATCTCTGTGAGATGTAATGTAAGCAATCGTTCTCAATAATGACAGATTGTAAGTGTTGTAAATGACAATTTAATTTGACTGCCGTGAGCAATGTCTATTTTACTTTCATATTCTAACAGAAATGAAATTGAATAACTCTCTCATGATGTGCATTGCACAGAAAGCTTATGATTTATTGTCATAGACGATCAAGATACTTGAATTACTTTCAACTAGTGACTTACCTAAGAAGATGGAATTATGTAGTGTTTATATGTAACCCCATTGAATTTAACTAATGGACAACTTTACACGTTGTCAAGATAATCAAAGACTTCCTCAGCCCATCATAAAATTGTATGCTGGACACGCATATGTCAATGATAATGAATTGAAAGTATTATAGACAATAATTTATACTTGGTATTATGTCAAATGTTTATTTTATTTTTGTATTTTAACAGAAACAGTACACAAAATGAGTGCAACGAATTGTTATCAGCTTTTAGACGACATTCAATATGGTAATGTACACCATTTTATGGTATTTTACAGGTATATTCCACGCTTTTTCGTTCACACGTTTCATTAACATCATTTGTTTCAATAGGATTCTATTGTGGCACAAGTTAATCGTCATCCATGTTCGATTTCCTGCAATATGATATTTTTTGTGATCTTGATCGGATACACCCGCGGCGGCAGTTTTGCATTTACGGCGTGGCAGGCAGTAGCTGATTCCTCGTGATTCTAGTAATAACACGATATCTGATTACGATATTACGGAAACGCCTAAGATGACGAACAATGGAACAATTTAAACAAGATTAATGTATTTAAACAAACTCATTGGTTGTCCATGCATCATCTACGTAATAAATTATAAATGCTATTGATATAATCAACTATCACTCATCTAATTGATTTGTACAAATACCAGTGAATCTCGTCAATATACACCTACATTCAATAATGAAAACATGCTAAAAGAAATTGTTGATTTCCTTTTATGGATCTACTTTATTCAGGTACCACTGCCCTAGCCGTATCAGTTGAAAGTTTTGAAGAAGAACTTGCTTTCTACAATGATAATTTAAGTAAGTAATAATTAAAATAATTTCATTTAGTGAAATCTAAGAAGATTTTTCAAAGTGTATTATTAGTGAAACAAGAAGCATATCACCAACACCATTATTGTTTCACCCTTAATAGTAATGGATGTTTCCTCACATTTCACAAGTATGATGAATACTGCATGCTGAAATCAAATAGGCAATTAACTTGACAAAAATCTGTAGGCAATCGATTTCATTGAAACTGTATACCCTCAATTCAATATGAAGTCATTTGTTATCCCCTTCCCCATTGTTTGTTTACAGTTTCCCATTATATACTAACAAATATTGTTGGTGTAGTTAACGAAAAAACTCATCAAGGTAAGTTCAAATACACATTACGTTGCCCAACTTTTCGCATATAAATTAGCACATACTACGGTTTCTATTATTTTTATCATGTAGTATACTAAATGACACCTTTAACGATCAGGTTATTTAAGAGTAACGAAATACTGAGGAGTGTTTTCGAGTAGTCAGTATACAATAAAGCAGGTAGACCCGATAAGCAAATATGATAACATGAAATTCAGTATTTTTTCAGCATTGTAGTATAAACCACTTGTTTTCTGTCGCTCTTATCCTGGTGTTTTGACATCGATTCTTGGCTGTTTCCGAAGAAGAAAACAATGGTGTTTGCTTGTCGTCGTCTGCGTCAGTTCCAGGTGTTATTATTATTATATTATTTTATTTTGGTTAATTATTTTGATGGCCAAAGTTAGTGTGATTAAGGGCAGTGCAACACCAGGCAGAAATCGCTTTATTACTAAGAGGTAATATATACGTATGCTCAGTAGATAAAAAAGGGAGGAATGTAATAATTGAGTATAGTAAAAATGATGTATGAGTATTGATGTGGTAGGGTTAGTATCATTTTCGCCTATTCCGAGCAGCTGATAATACTCCACAATGTGTGACGTTAGCTTTTAGCCTATGTTTGGAGCTCTTCGTTGATGCGGCTACCGTAATAAAGTCTTCCATTGCATCTCAAATACAGCACATTATTGCTGTGCAAAAATGAGTGTGTATTTGGGGAGTCACTTATTGATAAGAAGTTCCATGGATTGCTCAGTCGTTCTTATAGCTTAGTGGGTTGAAAATCTTCCGGTTTGATTGTTCTGAATTTTGGAATATTTTGTCAGTTACGACAAAGCCTCTTCTTACTCTTCTGTAACTAAGAGAGAAGAGGTCTAGCTTTCGAAGACGATCTTCGTATATCGTATGATTCTGGCCTGGTGCCTAACATTTTTTGTGAGGTATGAGTTCTTCTTCTAATTGTTGGGGCTAAGATATTAGTATTTTCTGTGTGAAGCGACACGTAATTTTTGGATAACGCTAGAAACAGTTATGGAATTAGTGCTACTAGTTATCCTCACGTAAATGGCAAGGTAGTGTTAACTTTGGTCGTATTGCTCTTATGATCCACCTCTGTTGTCAGGGCGATTATAAATATCTGACTTCATTCGCACTTTTTAAGGTGTTAGGGGCAAGAGACACCATAGAACATAGGTTTCCTAGTATTCATTTTCCTATCGGACTTTCATTTCACATCATTTTCTCAAGCTAAGTGTGACACCATCCTTCTCAACCCACATTTTAAATGTAGCTTATTCACGTTGAAGAGCTAGCTAGTCCCTTTTCCTATTTATAATTCCCTATGTTCTAACATTGCCTGCATACATACGGAACAAGTGATTTTACATTGTCGAGGGATCGTTTGTGAAAACACGGATAGCATAGAATGCCAAATCTTTTAGGCGACTTCTTATGCATGAAAGTAACGAGTCCATGAGACCTATATTTTTTACCTCCTTAATTAGTGCAGAACAGTGTTGAAAGCCTTTATAATGTCTGAAAATATTGTGTATACTGCGATCTTTTGTTTTAAAAATGTTGCATATCTATTCCACACTACAAGAGGGTTAGAGTTAACATAATTATTGGTTAAGCAACATACATGATATTCCATTCAATAATGATGTTGAATTGTACAACTTTTGCATTTTGACAACTTGTTTCACTGTGCTAGATAAATTTTTTTGGTTTTATATTTTAACATTGAACCACTCGTTTATCTTGCATTCATCCAAATGACTATATATGCAAATTTACTTGCATCAGTTTCATCAGTTAAATAATGAACCACTATTTTATTTGTATCATTACAAGCACCACTGAAAATCAATGAATATCGTCTTTCGGAGATGTAGATGAATGTCCAATCCACCTTTCTCTACCCACTCCACCCCCATTACACACGGCCCCCAATAGCTAACAATTTTGCAAATAATTTGTAACTAGTACATTGGATCATGTTAACAACTAACAAGCTAACCAAGTTTAATCAATTTAACAAACCTTTATTATTAATATCTCTTTGTTTTTAATTAACTAATTATAAAATGACTGCAGCGAACAAAATTCCTTTTCTTATACTATTTGATAAAAACAAGAGTGCTGTAGACAACTATACAAATGGCTGGAAGTAAGATATGAAGTACGTAGAATAATTTTGTTGGCACTGCTTCTAAAATTTTTGTTAACTTGAAACGACTTAGGATTAACATTGTGAAATGAGACTAGTTTGGGGATGTTGTTACGCCTTAATGGAGTATAGACTCAGTGTCCGACAATCAATCAATCAGTGCCTGTCACCCCAAATGAAACATAAACCGCCCACCAACATACTCTAACCAATTCTGTCCTGGGCATTCTTTTCTAGCTCTTCCCAGGTGCTGTTCATTTTCTTCATGTCTGTTTCCCATTCCGGACGCAATGTGTTCTTGGGTCTTTCTCTGTTTATTTGGCCTTTAGGATTCCACGTTAGTGCTTGTCTCGTGACACAGTTTGATAGTTTCCTCAGTGTGTGTCCAAACCACCTCCAGCGTCTTTTCTTAATTTCTTCCTCGACTGGAAGTTGATTAGTTGTCTGCCACAACAGGTTGTTGTTGATGGTATCTGGTCAACGAATCCGAAGAATCTTGAGCAGATAGTTGTTTATATGCCGTAATGTCGTAGAATACTCCATAACACATTCCTATCCAAGCTGTCGAATCATTTTTATAGTAGAGGAAGTTGATGTAATGTGGTGAATTCCATCCATATTATTAAAGACTTTTTTCCTTACTACTGACCTTAAGAAATATTTTGACACCCTGAGAACGACTTGAAATTTTATGTGATAACTTTTACGTCGGAATTTAGAATCGAAGCATTTGTAACTTTAGGAGTGAGTGGACGAGAGTGCTAAAGTAAATTGCGTATCCAAACTGACTGCTGCAACGTAGAAAGTTTGCTTACAAAAACTAACAATATTGGGTCCTAATTCTGTTAAGTCTGGTTAGTTATAATATGTAATAATATGAATTATCGTGCATTCTTTTGACTAAAAGTGCACCCAATATATGACCAAGTTACGTTTGCGGTATTATCAGGTCAACTTGTAACGTTTGAACTCACTCTTACGAATGAGAATAAATCAGAAGGCAATAAAGGATGGAAAGGATGTTATATTTGATTGCGAATAGAGCAGCAATGGAATAGCAACGTCTAGACTGGCGAACTAGAGAGTGATATGATTTCCACGATGCGGCGTGACGTGATCTGGTCGTGATGCGTGAACGAGCGACTTCAACTAGTAGTGTCCGCTAAAACAAACATGGTCAGCCTCAATGTCGAGGACTTATGTAACTATTTATTTTGGGGATTATTTACCGCTACAGACTTTATGCACATGTGTTTAATACATTAAGAAGTTGATACAACGAATTCAGTGGAAATAAATTTTTTTATCTAGATTAGTCCAACAAAGAATCCAAGTTCAAGTAGATTGCTAGATAATAATGAATTTCAGGTCATGTTCAATCGTATGTCAAGAATCATCACTAGAAGTAGTAGCATGTAGTCCCATCACAGATGACTTCAAGTTGCTTACAAAGATTTGGAATTTTAATAGAGGTCAGTCAAAGAGGTTGTAAATCATCGACTGAGATGGTTAGGACATGTGCTGTATTTGCTAAATCATCTTCTGCCCCCCTCCCTCGCCCGATATTGGTTAGAGTGGGGGTAGAGTTGAAGAAAGATAGAGAGGAGCAAAAATAGAACAGCTGTCCACGAAGTATTGTGGTAACCAATTGTGTGTTTTCTAAAAAGGGCTAATAATCATTACACTTGTCTGTTTTGGTCAAAGCTAATACATCCGCTAGCTTATATTGATTATAATTATTTCATTATGGGTCGTATCTCTCAAAAAAGAGCTTGTCAAAGCCCACATTGCTCAGTTGATAACAACTCCATTATCGAACAAACTTCTAGTCTTGTGACCAAGGGTTTGATAGACCCAGTAATGCTAGATTTCCCACCAGTGATTCAATTACCGAAAATATCTGATATGGATTACACATCTATGCTACAGAACAGTAGTCTCGAGAAGGTTAGATTCGAACTACAACATCTTACCCAGCAACTAGCGGAAACGCGTTTTCAAGTGGAGTCATTCTCAGCATTAGTTTGTGGCGCAAAGCACCTTGTCGCCTCTTAAGCTGCTACTGATCAGGGACACAAATCCACCTGTACTTGAAGACGTTTCGAAAGTATCAAACGTTATAGACTTCGTTGCCACAGATGTAACTAAGCGTATGATATCCCGTCAGAACGTAATTGTCTACAATATACCGGATAAAGCACCACTGAGAACCGTTAGGTATTATATACTAAGAGCGACTAGTCTTTCAGATTGTTTTTGCCAATGCCTTCGCCTTAACTAAAAGCACCAGAAGTACTCATGCCCCATTCTCTTCCGCTTTGATTCTCAATCGGCAGCAGATAAGCTAAAACGGGCTGAACAGCTGATAACAGCAACTACTAAGTATAAAAATGTCCGTGTTTTAAAGGATAAGACCGTAATCCAGAGACATAAGAGACTAGATACTTCGCACTTAGGTAAAGTTGGGCAGAATACCACTGATGTAAAATGCCTGACTACACCATTTAGTACAGCTACAGAATCCCATGATGATACTACTTATCAGCAAACAGTCGAAAAAATTACAGGTCAAACCTCTGCCAACTACCCCTGGAATGATGTAGATTTAGACCACACTACTTTCAATAATATTAGGCTCCCTAGTTCTTCGTTAGGTAAAAAACGCAAACTCTTAAGTACAGGTAAGGGCCATGGTTAGCCCACTAAACAACCTAGATCTAATGAAAAACGAGACAAAAAGATTATCGAAACTCAAGACAAGCTCCCAGCAAGGTTTTATAACCTCATCTACACAAAGGGGGCACGATACTAATGTGCCTACCACAACATTATATATCAGGGACGGCTATAAGACCTCATTTTCTAAAGGTAATCGACTTAGTAGTAATCAAGGCTGTAAGCACCCACAGGCTGTACGTAACCAATCAGAACATAGCGCATTTAAATACCAGCGTAAAACAATCGGCGAACAAGTACATGACCCATTTTATTACCCTATCGCAAATAACTTTGTAAGAAATTTTAGGGCGCCAAATAAACACCAGTATGCTCTAAGCCCTGGTAACTCTTCACCATACGCCTATCCAGATCGTGTAAGGGGTTCTACTCATCCCCCTCCATATTATGATCATAATTATGCTCTCGGTGGGCTGCTAGGGCACCCTCCAATTTATGCACACCATCAACGAGCCGCCACGGTGCCTAACTTAAACTGCTTTGAACATCCTAATATCTCTGACTACTATAATAATTATTTTGGGATCAAGCAGTCACTAATCTCCTTAGCAATACAGCTTGCCCAGACATTAGCTCAAACAGTCAGACTGCCTTTTCAAGCCAACATCTAGTTATACGAAACACGAACGAATTAGATAAAGATCTTATTCGATTCTTCACAATTCACTCTTCATTTCTAAACATTTTAGTAATTAACGCCCGCTTACTTCTTAATAAAATATCAACTCTAAGAACTATAGCCTTATAAGATAAACCTTCTTTAATATTCGTCACTGACTCAGAATTAGCTATTCAGGACTATATGTTATATCTCGGCAATAGAGAATCTAAACGGGGTGGTGGTTGTCTAATATACGCATGTATTTGTTTGTCGTCTAATAGAATCGATGACGAAACACTCGGTAAGGTACCAGAGTCTGTCTGGATATCGGTCAATACCCCGAACCATAGCTTACTTTTTGGATGTATACGCAGAACTCCTAAAACTTAGACTACCGTGGATAGCAACATTATTGATGCTTTTGAACATACCTCTGCTCTAACTTATAATGCGAAAGTCATTGCAGGAGACTTTAACCTTCCTAGGATAGACTGGAATGTTGGGAGAGGACTGTCATACGAGGAAGAAAACCTTCATACTGTTGGACACAGTGTGTGCACACTCTTACTAGATATCACAACATTTTTGACCTAGTTTTCTGTTATTATATCATTCCTCTGCCACTTCAAGTAAGCAAAGAGCTCAAATCAATGATCACCAAAAGGCTCTTCCTTTTAATTTTAGTCACTCCAATAATCGTAAATTACAAAAAACTAGAAAATATCGAAATTATGAAACTGTAGACTGGAATTTTCTGCACACCCTTCTAAGTTTTTCTGATTGGGACAATTTTTTCTGATCTATTAGTTTTACAGAAACACGAAATATTTTTCATCCAACCAACGATTTATGTTTATATACGATTGCACCTATCAAACTAAGCAACATAATTAAGCCAAATGATTTGTATGTACCACCTTAATGCTGTAAGAAGCTTAGACTTCTACAGAAGAGTTATCTTAAGTCAAATGACTTCTTGGCATTCTTGGGAATTACCATGACTTTTAACCAACTGAAAGAAATCCACAGGTTAAAGGCGATTAGCGAAGAATTATCAGCAATGCACAATAGCTCCAAAGTGCAAAACTTGATACGGCTGTTCAATAAACGCCTCAAACCTTCCCGGATTAATGATATTCTCTGCATTTTACAAGATGAATTAATGATTACCGACCATAATATCATAACCAACCTGTTCAGCCATTTCTCTGCTAACAGAGGTAAATCCCCTGGGAGATAATGAGGTAGACATTATAAACTAAACTACTAACCATATGAGATCCGTTACCTTCACTTATGACAACGTTTGTCAATCCATAAACCAATTTATGACGTAGAGTAACTATGGATTAGACTGCATGGCATCTATTTACTCAGTGGAGCTAAAATTCCATTAATCTCACAAAAACCTTTCGATATTTCCTTTACAACAGGCTTTTATCGAAACAGATGCAAAACCCCATATATATGCCGCAGATTTCATTTAGGTTGCAGGGTACACTTGCATAACTAAAGGCTTGTAGCGGTAAATAATCCCCAAAATAAATAGTTACATAAGTCCTCGACATTGAGGCTGACCATTTTTGTTTTAGCGGACACTACTAGCTGAAGTCGCTCGTTCACGCATCACGACCAGATCACGTCACGCCGCATCGTGGAAATCATATCACTCTCTAGTTCGCCAGTCTAGACGTTGCTATTCCATTGCCGCTCCATTCACGATCAAATATAACTTCTTTTCCATCCTTTATTGCCTTCTGATTTATTCTCATTCGTAAGAGTGAGTTCAAACGTTACAAGTTGACCTGATAATACCGCAAACGTAACTTGGTCATACATCAGGTGCACTTTATTGATAAGCCCGACGTGATCTGGACACGTTTATAACTGTGAGTTCGTTTCTCTTTATAATTTTTAACAGTATTTTTGGTGTGATTTTTTCCTCACATTTTCACTGAATTTATCTTTGTTTTTGCATATGCATGATGACTGATCAGACTCCTAAGTTCATTAAGATTAAAGCTTCCACACCCCCATACTTTCAGCTCATTACTTTCTGGACAGAAAACATAGAAGGTTAGTTTTTCTACGCAGAAGTCGAGTTTCGAGACCACGGCGTGACAGACCCACGTGTTCAATTCCTTGCAGTCGTAAGGTCACTTCCGCGTGAATTGAACAGGTACGTCACCCCTTTTCTTTTTCAGCCCCGACTATCTAGAACCTTATGACCAGCTCAAAAGATCAATTCTCAAACGCGGAGACTTGTTTGATAGACAACATCTTAATGAGTTGTTCCACACCATCGAGCTAGGTAGTGGTTCAGCGACGGAAATGTTGTCGCGCATGCGAGAGGTAATTAATCAACGCACTTTCAACGAAGGTCTTTTCCACCAACTCTTCTTATCAAAACTGCTACAACAAGTGCAAGCAGTGCTGGTAACGTTTAATAACAACCCAGTATATGAACTAGCTTCATCTGCTGATCGAATTCTGGAGATCACCAGAACTCGCAATAATCAGGTTTATTCCATTACTGCAAAACATCATGCCACCGAATACGACGTGACTAAATTGTGAAATGCTCTTTCTCGTTTTTTCGACCTAGAGAAAAGACACCGATTAAATGATTTTCATCGACGAATTTCATCAAGGAAAAGACCGTCGTCTCGACTTCGACCAAGCGAAAACTCACATTGGTGTTGGTACCACAACACCTATGGAAAAAATTCCAAGAAATGTATACACCCCTGTTGTTTTCGTAGACAAAAACCCACTGTTGACGAATCGGGAAACTCTCCCGCCGGCATGCGTTAGCAGCAACCGTAGACGGTGAAAACAGCCGCCTGCTATTTATCGCTGATGTGATAACGAGGGTTCGCTACCTCGTCGATACTGGCGCAGAAGTTAGCGTCCCTTCTGCAGCCCCATCCGATCGCCACCACGAAGCTGTATACGATCTACAGGCAGCCGATGGAAAACACATAGCTACGTTTGGTAAACGATACGTCTACTTAAACGTGGGTTTACGATAACCTATACACTGGATTTTCACCATCGCCGGTGTGAACATACCTACCATTGGCATAGATTTATTGAGCCACCACAACTTGCTTGTTGACGCTAATAAAAGTGACAAGTGGATAATAACACAAATCTCTACATTTGTGGAACAGCTGCAACAGGTTGTAGTTTATGTCCTCTTCGTTTTAAACATTTAATTAACCCTTATTTTCAGCCAATACTCGACAAGTATCCAGATCTGAATAAGGCGTCATCGAAATTATCATGTGTAACCAGCAATGTTACACATCACATCACGACTACAGGTCAACCTGTATTCTCCAAAGCACGCCGATTCGCGCCTGAAAAACTAAGGATTGCTAAAAACGAATTTGATCATATGATTGACTTTGGAATAACTCGATCTTCCAGTAGTCCATGGCCATCTTCATTATACATGGTCCCTAAGAAGAATAGCAATGATTGGCGTCCCACTGGTGATTACCGACGTCTAAACGCCCAAACTACTCCCGATCGTCACCCGTTACCGCATATCCACGACTTAACGGCCACTCTGAAGGGGGTGACAATATTTTCGAAAATCGACTAAGTGAAGGCGTACAACCAAATACCGATGTCTGAAAATGATATCCCGAAAACCGCTATCGTAACTCCATTTGGCCTTTACGAATTCCTCTGAGTGCCTTTTGGTTTGAGGAACGCAGCGCAAATATTCCAACGTTTCATTGATGACGTGTTCCGCGAGCTTAACTATGTCTATGCATACGTCGACGACTGCCTGATAGCAAGCCCAGACGAGGTAACACATATGAAACACTTGGACACAGTCTTTAGTAGACTGCAACAAAATGGAGTTACTATAAACATACAGAAATGCCAGATCTGAACAACCTCGTTGGACTTCCTGGGGCATACTATTAATGCGAATGGTATACAACCCCAAACACACAAGGTGGCGGTTATTCTGTTGTAAAATTCTATTTGCTTGTATGAAAATCCCTCCATGTTATTTTTTGTATTGTGCAGCTCCTTGGCTTGTATTTTATCATTTTGTTGTGTTCCGACTCTGTAATAGTTCTTGTTTCCTTCTCTGCTTGACCATTTTCTATTATAACAGTATTGAATTTGTTCACAATCAGTTTCTTACATATCCCTTTTTGTTAGCATATGCTACATACTATTGGTTTTCCGCTTTGTTTTACTGGACTTCAAGGTCTTGTTGTAAGCCATATTGGTTTGGTGTCTTACTTGTCTATGCTTGAGTGAATTGACTCAGTTGGTTGGCTTTATTTAATAATAATAATGATAACAATATTAGTGGTAAAACTAAACTACGCCGCCGACCTAGAGAAGGCCAATGAGAATTAAGTTATTTTTTCTAGGTTGCGCGCGCATTTAAGTTCAAAATGCTTACTTTAGATCGGCTTATTGCAATTTTTAATTAGGACATTATTATTTCTAATCCTCAAGCTTTTGGACTACTTCGTAGAGAGTTCACTTTTAATTGTGGCCTCAACATGACTCAAATACAGTACAGAGACAGTCGAGATGGAGTAACGTTTCGTTGCAATGGCTGCTGGCGAAGAAAATCAATAAGAACGGGCAGTTTTTTCAACAAGTCTAAACTGACACTGAGGCAAACTCGCATATTGGTTGTATTGTGAATTATGTAGTTGCCTGTCACGCTGGCATCGTCTCATACAGATGTAAGCAAAGTATCAGCAGTGCAATGGTATCAGCACTGAAGAGACGTATGCTCAGAAATCATGTTGCGGTTAAATCTGTCACTCGGAGGCACCGGAAGAATCGTTGAAATAGATGAAACAGCCATTAGAAAGCAAAAATATAATAAAGGAAGATCTATATAAACCAAATGGATAAGTAATAACCGCTTTAATCTTACTGGTATGTTACTGGTATTTAAACTCAATGAAATCGTTTCCAACCTCCTGAAGTTCATAAATCATGTGTAGTTTCCTTTTTAAACATCGTTTTTCACAATAAATAATGATTAAATCTACCAGTGCATTCTCATTGGTTAAAAGGTACCTCAAGGTCAGCGGTGTAGTTTAGTTTCACCCAATATATATTTAATGCAATATAATGCAATATGGCACTATGGATTAGACGGTTGGCTAATTTTGTCACAAAGACCAAAATCTATAAGCCACGTGTAAAAAAGTAACAACCTTCGAACAGCGCGCTAGTATATATATTTGTTAGGACAAGTAACTATTTTGGTGTTTATTTACTACGTATTTGTTTTGTTATAGATTAATTGTACAGTTTGCTTAAATCCCTTTGGCTGTATAGGAAAGGGGAACTGTTGAGGTTTGTGCGCTAAATTTGTGTTTATTTTCAAATATAGTACCACGTTTTGCACCAGTAAATTGTGTTATTGGACATTCTGTTGCGAATTCGTGCGTCGCTCAAGAACTAACAGGCCCTATACAGAAACAACGTTAACTTCTAAACGTTATTGGTAGTTTTGGTCTTTACAGTACTCAACAGCTCATTTGGTGGAGTTTTGGGCTTCATCAATTTTCTGGAATCCACCTGGGATGCCAATCACTAGGTCGAAGTCTTTGAGTATTAATGCGTTTAGAGAGAAAGAAAACAATATTTGGGACGAACCTCCTGTATCACGGCAAGTACCTCGTGACTCTGATTTGTACCATGGTTCTGTATTTGATGAGCGTAAATCTCTTGGTAATTTGTTTCGTTCTGACTTAGCCAACGTAAGTAAATAATAATAATAATTTATTCTCAAGTAACAATTTGTACATGAGAGCATACCAGTTTACAGGCATGATCAGAATGATATGGAATAATTGTAACAGAGTTTTAGTTGAGTTATTGTTATGGAGTTGACGATATACAAAGATACTAATTAATTAGGAAGCCAACGGTAGCTAGCTTCACAGTTTACAGTACTGCAGTACTAAAGGTATATTTTGTATTACAGAACACTTCCAGTAAACAACCGCGATCACCTCTCTGTCAATAGGGATGATGTTCGACGATTGTTAGAATATTCGATGAAACGAGTGCAAGAGTTAAAGCAGGAGTTGAGTAAGAGATCAAATCTAGTTTCACGAGAGATTAAGGTTGATTATGTTGGTCAAACGAGTCCCATTTCCCTCCCACATGATATAACTTCACTACAAGCAAATCGGCTATCCAAAGAAGACAGATCTGTCCGTGTGTCTCCATATAGTTCATTAATACCTGTGACATTTGAGCCTCAACTCCCAAATGTTGAGCTAGGTAATTTTGATAGCCAGCCCTCGTCGTATTGGAAGTTACTTCGGCACTTCTAGGTTTATAAAGAGTTTAAGGTAACCGATGACGGACAGCTCCTCTTGTATCTACTGCATTATTGTAATGGGAAAGCCAAGGTGGCCACTGATGAATGTGTTATGCTGCCGCCATCCATGGGATACAAAAGGGCGAAGTAGATATTACGTAGGCTGTTTGGTCAGCCATATGTGATTACCCGTGAGTTGTTGGACAGCTTAGTCGACGGGACACATGTTGACTATAGTAGTGCTGACGGATTGGAATACCTTGCTATACGGATGGAAAGTTGTTCCATAACACCAGAGCAAACGAATTATGCCTCAGATTTGAATTGCTTAGGAACGTTAGAAAGGATAAAAAGCTTCTCCCGCAGTCTTTCCATTTGAAGTGGGCTGATATAGTTGATAAAATAACGGAAGGTAACAGAGAACCAACCTTCGCCAAACTTACTGAATTTATTTTTTCCACGTCAAGAATAGCCAACGGTCGGTTTGGACAGCTAGCAGCACGCGGTAGACGACCATTGTCTGCCAAAGTTAATTTTTCAATAAAGGAAGAATCTAAGGGAGTAAATGATGCCAGACCACTGTGTGAAATATGCCTAGAAAAACATCCAGTAGTCCAGTGTCCACTTTTTATAGTCCTGTCCGTTGAAGACAAATAGTCTCAGGCAAAGAAAAAGTGATTGTGTTTCGTATGCCTGGGAGAAGCTCATCAGGTTAGTCGATGTGTACTAAAAAACAATTGTCAATATGAAGATTGCAAAAAACGTCATCACTCCTTACTGCATAGTGCGGCCTCTGCAAGGTTGGTTAATAATCACCATGTTGAGAGTCGTTGTGTCTCTTCAGGGACTCCGCGTAGCAACGTTTGCTTAGGCATAGTACTCATCCGCATACGGTCAGGGCAGAATGATATTACAGGTTACGCTTTCTTAGACAATGGTTCAGGTGTTACCTTGAAAAGAGTCGATTGGGTAAAATCTCCGGGGTTGCAGTACAATCGGGTTCGGACGATGATCCAAACTCTAGGTGGTAATAAATTAGCAACTTCAGTTAGTGGGATGTTCGAAGTATGCTCGTTTGATAGAAAGAAGTCGTTACGTATCAAACGTGCCGTGATAGTAGAAAGGTTGCCGGTTGACAAGTTTAATGTACGGATGAACGTTAGCGTTAAGAATTGGCCTCATTTATCTGACTTGCCGCTGGATCACGTTAACGGTGAAATTCTATTGTTGATTGGCTGCGACATCTCGGAAGCTCATTGGGTATTGGATCAAAGATAAGTTGGTCGGAAGCATCCATATGCTGTAAGGACTTTACTCGGGTGGACCGTTTTGGGGCTGATGTCGTCCGTAAAGGGTTGCGTTAGTAGCGTAAACTTCGTGTGCCACTCTGAATCTACAGAAACACAGCTAAGGAGGATGTATGACCTGGAGTTCGCCGATATGCATTCTGTTGATAAGATGATATCATCTGATGATCTAGAAGCTATGGAGATGATGAAAAATAATACTTATTTCTCAGATAGCCACTCCGTAGTACCATTGCCATGGCGAAAGGGTGATGATACAGGCCCGGCAAATTATGAATTGGCTAGGAGGAGATTGGAGAACCTTAAGTACAGGCTGATACGAGATGTTAGTTTGCGGGAGAGATACATTAGAAGCATCAAAGATATTAGGGCGCAGGGTTTGAAGGTTGTAACTTTTTCACGTGGTCTATCATTAGATCTATTACGGGCCTCATGCATATCAAGATGGTTGCAGACAGAACGACTCTGCAACGAAGAACGGCTAATCACACTACTCTGCATAACGGTGTAAATAAACTTGAACAAAAACATGATTCAAGCTTCCGATCTTATCCAACCATACCACACCCTTCACCGTGTCCTAGTGTCAACTGTACTCACTCGGATAAATACTCTCCACTCTACAGGAAGATTACCAAATCTATGAGCGGTAAGTGTGTTGATTTGGACACGTTGACAACCCAGGCATCAACAGATAATCCGCACACTCCCACTGATACTAGAAAATATAGAAATACCAGTAATACCCTAAAAGATTGCTCTCATTCTAAGAACCTCAGTCTAGATCTACTAGATAACGAACAACTATCAGAAACTAGCCAAACTTTAGCTAGCCAACACACGACAATCCATAGTGAGCCAGAGGGACCTGACTGCTCGTCTCAATGCTACCCTAAAGTATCAACGCACTCCAAAACCCAAGCCCATAAAAGTATGCAAACTCCGCCCATAACATCAAAGCAGACAAAGAGCAAGGCTTCCTCTAAATTACAGGATACCACACAATCCACTTTAAATAATATTTCACTTAGGACCATCCAGAGTTCTTTGAAAATGCCTACAAAATCAAGCCGGACAACAATGAAGCAGAAGTATCCCAGGAAAGTAGACTTCTTGCACTTTGCATCAAATACTGGGGAGACGTATTTCGTTGCAAACCAACCCCCTATGCAGTGGAGTACTACCACAGACAGCCGTGGTAAATCTGAGTACCATATCTTGAGTAGGGCAGGACACACTTTCAATGCCTTGACAACTCGTCAGAACATGACTCATGGGCCTAAAAACGTACAGTTCGCATATTCCCTAAATCCCAACCAAATGTATTCGGACTTCATACCACTAAACAACAAAAACCAGCATAAGAACCCGGTGGGATCCACCTACAAGATACCTACAAACCTTTCTCAGCAGGCTTATTACACCTACACCAATAGTCCAGCACTTTCCTTTGGTAGCCCAATGGTCACATCGAATTCGTACAAATCACTAATAAATCCCCCTCGAACTTCAGTGTATCATAACCACGGGTTGCTTCGTTATGCCTCTATGGCATACAATAACAATGTGCCAATTTATAATTGCTTGCTGCCCAGACACAATCCACCAGAATTTTTTTCATATGAACCGCTATCCACAGTATTTTCTTCTCCAATAGACTCAAGTAGAACCTCGACTCGCAACTTAGCACCTTTTACAAACAACGAATCTCTTAAGTCTACCTTCTCACTATCCCGTCATACTCGCCTCACTTCCTCCCCTGTTCAGTCCTCACTTATTCCACATCGTCATGTAGATGGTACCCTGCCAAGTGACAAAGTATCCTATCCCAACCCCCTAGTGGCTAATGTCTCGCTGCTATCACTTCCCTACGCTCCACTTTCTTCTTCCATTCCAAACAGAGTTCATGGAGATTCCCCACTAACTCAGGTAACCCGTGACCTCTCTAATTTGATTAGTCCCATACAGTTCTCCACTATTCTATTTAACTCCTGTTCCCTCTTCAATAAAATCACTCATCTTAAATCCCAATTGTACTCAGTTAACCCATGCTGTGTCCTAATAACCGAGACTTGGTGTACTACCGATATCTGAGACCTTACACTTCAAGTTGATAACTATGTCATATACCGCAAGGATAGGGATTCAGGAAAAGGCGGAGGATGTATAATATATGTTTGATCCGATTTTTCATCATCTCTTATCTCCCCGAAGGGTAGTGAACCTTAAGATGACGCTATATTTGTCAGCATTGACATATGTCCCCATCATCAGTTCGTGATAGATTGTATTTATAGACCGCCTAATGCTACCCATACTTTTACCCAACAATTAGGTCATTTATTCGCATCATTATCATTGCTTCCTATGACCAAGTTGATAGGAGGAGATTTCAATATGCCTTTTGTTACTTGGAACCCCTTGCATGGGCCTCCACACCTTGATAAATTCTTTGGAATAACTCACTAGATGCTTTTTACCATAATATAAGTTTATCTCCTGACAGTGTTGCACCTTTTAAAGTGATTAAACCACATATCCCAAATAGTGAATACATCCCTGTTAGATTTAAAAACAAACTAAGGAAGTTACGAAAGAGATTATTCGTTCAGCAAGACTTTTCCATAATTTCCAGTATC
This sequence comes from Schistosoma mekongi, assembly GCA_034768735.1. NCBI lineage: Eukaryota > Metazoa > Platyhelminthes > Trematoda > Strigeidida > Schistosomatidae > Schistosoma > Schistosoma mekongi. Next base: position 775,418 of record CM068312.1, read on the forward strand.
CATTCAGTATTCACAAATATAGCAAACTACGGGAAAACGAGAGAGCTAGAAGCCGAAAACATGCTTCTGATATTACCTGACAAAATAGCCTTTTTAGCAGTCACCCTCAGAAAGCAACTTTATGCCCAGTCCAGTCTTCCTACTATTCTCAATATCAAAAATAACATAACTAGTAACCTTATAGAGATCTGCGAAGCGTTTAGTGAATCCTTTGCACACTCTTTTACTAGAAACAGTCCACTTATAGGGATGATCAGCAACTTCAACCAGCATAAATTAACCGGCTTGAAGTTTACAGTTACTAATGCTAGAAATGTTATAAGATCACTAAAACCTTCATTTAATAGTGGAGAGGACGGAATACCGGTTAATTTGATTAAACATGGTAGCTCAGCCTTCCCACTACTGCCCACAAAAATATTTAATCTCTCCTTGGAAGATGGAACTTTCCCTAGTTCATGGAAAACCACGTATATAATCCCTCACTTCAAAAAAGGCACTAGGCTTAGCATTGAAAACTACCGTCCAATTAATCACTCTTCCGTTTTATCTAAGGTCATGGAAAAAGTTATAAAAGAGGAAATTTACATGCACATAGTTAAGCACAAACTAATTATATCTTCCCAGCACGGCTTCATGTCTAAGAAATCCTGTATAACTTGCCACCTAGAATACTTCGACTATATAATAAACAATAGAAATGACGGAAAATTAATTGTTACCCTATACTTTGACTTCACTAAAGCGTTTAACAAAGTACATCACTCATCTCTCGTATATAAATTACAAGCTTTCGGAATAAAGGGTAAATTGCATGATTAGTTAGCTTCGTTTTTGAAAGATCGCATTCAATTGGTGAAACTAGGACGATATCTCTCACGTCCCCAAAATATCACTAGTGGTGTCTTTCAGCGTTCAGTCATTGGACCATTATTATTTATTATGTATGTTAATGACATATGCCTCTGTCTTCAAGAGGGTATACCGTCTTGAAGATCTTATAAGATCTTTGTTTGCGGACGACCTCAAAGTTGTCTATACATTCAACCCAGATGAAGGTCGGAAAGTTAACGACATAATACAGAGAAATCTCAATGAACTAAGTGAATGGTGTAATAAATGGTTTCTTCCACTTAACACACAAAAGTCAGGATATCTATGTTTCGGAGAATCTAACCCCGAGATCAACCTACACCTTAACGAACATGAATTTTGTCATCTAAATAGCGTCTCTGATTTAGGAGTAAGGTATTCAAAAAGTCTATCCTTTACCGAGCATGCTTCATCACAGGTCTCTAATGCTCGTAGACTTATTGGTTTTATTCATCGTAACTATAGTCTTAGCGAATCTAAAGTTATTCTTTACAAAACCTCTACTTGAGTACTGCCCAATTATATATAGTTGCACGCCTTCACTAGATGAGCAAAAAGTAGAGAAAATTCAACAGCATCTCACCAGACTACTAACCCCTGGCCGACCATATAATGATAGATGCTGTGCTTGGAAGTTAGACCCTTACTTGGTTAGAAGGATTAAACTTAATCTTACTATACTCTATAAAATTCTTCATAAAGAAATTATAACAGATTGTACTGCCTTGACATTTACTAGAAAACATAAGTATGACTTGCGGAACTAAAACTCTCTGGTAACGGTGCAGAGAGCCACTAGTAAGCTGAAATATTACTTCTTCGCTGCACGTTATGCTAACCTCTGGAACCGGTTACCTGAAGGCATACGACAATCTAGCTCCTTGTCACAGTTTACATTGGCAATAAACCTACACTTAGACAATGCCGGCATCTGTAACTTACTTAACACAACTTATATAGACTATGCTACATTTATCAATCAACCTCCTGGCATTTATTTCTTCTTATAACACTACTAAAAATAAAATGTACCTGTAGGCTTTAAAAGCTCCTTGATTATTCACCTACAGGCAATAGCACGTTTTCCTACTTAGCAGAGAGTACTTTAGAATCTCGTGATGTCTATGCATTTCTTAGAGGTGATGCAGTATGCCTTTATTCCCCCCATACTTTATGTTATAAGATAAAGTAGATCTAAAATTAACCATAGTTATCTCTAGTATCAATCGACGTTTCCCAGAATAGAAAAGTCGAATAACAAATGAGCTTTAGTTAGTCCAATATGTACACTTTAGGTCTCACTGGAATCAGATATACTTAATTGGTTATGTGTCCTCTCGCCCTGTTGCTTGTTCTTTTTCTTTATCTTTTCAGTCCCCAACTATTGTGTCGCGTTGAAAGTATCACCTAGAATCCACGCTGAAAATAAGTGCATCTTTGTGATCTACTCATGATACCTTAGTGTGGTACCTCCGATCTCCATCGTCCACCTGCAAGGTGCTGTCCCACACAAAAGGTCATGTTCGTACTTGATGCCACAATTGACTATTTCAAACAACTGTGTAGCATCTATATCTTCCTTGTGTCGCGTTTTGGGCACTCCTTTTCTTCAAATGATTACATATATTAATAAATGTTCTTTACTAATGCATCCTTGAACACTCAATAATGAAAAGTATGTTCCAGCTGTTGGTTAACGGTTTTCTTGTTTACATTTAATCTTCCTGCATATGAATCTAGTGTCTTGTAAATGGTATTATTAGCCAAGCGCTCATTTTGGTACAACTTTGTGTTCAATTGTGCATGAGTTAACCTTTCTTTATCATAATGACCATGCCTGTAAACTGGCGTGAATTCTGTACTAAATTTCAGAATAATAATAATAATTATTATTATTATTATTATTAACTCATGAAAGCACAACCTGGCATTTCATATAGTAGAGTATTACAAAAATATCGCCAATTAGCATGACCAATACACTGACCTTTAATGAAAGATGGAAGGAGAAAACAAAATAGTGAAGTGTAGTTACGATATAAAACTTGAATAAACATACATAACATACATTTCATGTGAAAACAAACTGAATGTTTAGCTAACAGACGCGTTATTTTACAAAGATGTTTACGGAAGCAGTAGGTTGGTGGTTTAAGCATCTAAATCGAGTAGTGTTATACGAATGAAGGTTGCTGTCACTATTCAGATGCCTACACCATAGAAGGATACTGAATTCGTTAAGATTCTGACTATGTGATGGTGCGAGTGTGGAATTCAGTTGACAGGTCATACTCGGCTTTTCTGTGAACAATTCAGAATGAGTTAGTTTCATACAGTTAATGCCTTGCCAATAACAACGGAAACAAATGAAGCAAGATAAACTATGGATTTTTGAGCTAACATTTTCTAACTCCTTCATTTCTTTGTAGTAACCCAATATCACTACAGATTCAGGTTATCCGAGGAAACTTCTAACTGCAGTCACATCTGTACAGTTACTAGTACAACTTACTTTTGGAACTTGTGTCTGCTAGCTTTTGCCCTACCATAGGAGTAAATGTATTAGTGTGTACAGTCATTTTCACACGGTATTAAGATAACTATTAAAATAGAAGAACGAGTTATACTATATCCTATAAACAATAATGAACGCTGAAACGATTCTCCGTCATATGTAGCTATAAATTTCTAGTCATAAACACAATAAAATGTTACAGTCGTTATATTATATCACTATAGAGACTGAAATTGTAAGATTGGCGATAACGTGTTACAGTATGCCTGATATCGTATTAAAGGCCTAAACAAGAAAAATATGATTTAAATAGGGGGATATACTTACCTTAACTGTTGGACTAAATGTCATTCTTTCCAACGATTCCTATCAAATTTTAAGGAAACAATATTTCAATCTTCTACGTGATGTCTAAATTTTACGCTTACCCATGATACAAGCTACTAAGGAGGTTTGTTCATAAAAATAAAGTGTTCGAAATGACAGCAATCCCATGAACACTTACATGCAAACTACAGACATCACAACACGATAGCCATCAAATGAAATCCTGAACTCTATCAATCACCATAAAAATGACGAGTTAGTATCCCTTAGATTCTATTGATGCAGATCTTTTGTAAGTGATGAAAATCTGGACAGAACTAAAACAAACAATCGTAATATCTATGCTACTGGTCTTAATAATTAATTTTTATTGCCAACAAACGTGAAACATGTTATAAAGTTTACTCAGACTGGAGTCTGTTCAACATCGCTTTACTCTTCGTATTTATGAGGCCGACCGTACTCTAGACTATAAAACTAGATGCACGAAGTTTGGACTAGATATCTTATGGAGGCGATGGCTAAAATTAAACCTAATATTCTTTTATAAAATATTAAACAAATTAGCGTTCTCATCGCCTAATACATTTCAGCTCGAGGAACCTTCTTGCTATAACTTACGCAATTCAGTCTCGAAAACAAAAATGTCGCATTCTAAATCTGCTCTTTATATGAATTATTTTACAAATTAATTCTCAAGAATCTGGAACCATTTGCCTCAAGCTATCGGGAAACAGATTCACTTCCTTAATCTGTACGGAAAGTTAGTAATTTAAGCTCTTCTGAAATCTCATTAAAAATGATCACACCAACTATTGTTTCTTACTTCACTAGCGAAATAATAGGGACTCTGAACGTGTGAACACCGCTCACCTGTCTTGGTCATATGATAGTGATCTTCTATTTTAATCAGCCTATAAGCATAAGTGGTATGTCGGACGTTAAATTACTAATCCTACCCATTAGCTTTGTTAGCCCCGGAATGCCAGTGCTGTTGTTTTGTGTTCCCCCCATTTTTGTCTTTCTTCCAGTTGTAGAAAATTATGTGCAAGACAAGTATGGAACTTACTGAAACAAAACTATTGCCTTCTACTGAACACCCAAGTTCCAAGTACCCTTGGTTCAATCTCGCGTCTGAAAATGTACAGTGATCTAATCTGCTAACCTCCAGCCGTTTTTTGAAATTGTTGCGCAATGGTCAAGGAGCGCGCGGTACTTTGTCAGGTGTGCAGCATGCTACAATATATATATATATTTAGTGTCCTAGAACAGTAAACTTTGTTGCAATTGGTTTAGTTCTCAATGCAGGGCTTTATATGTTATAAAAGTCCTGAAAGTGACACTTCCTTGAAATATTTGTATGTATGTAAACTTATATCATTCAGATCATGCCTGAAAACTGGCATGCTCCCATGTACACAATGATACTTTAGAATAAAACTTTATTATTTTTATTATTATACTTACTTATGCCCGTTACTCCTCGCTGAGGAGCATAGGCCGCTCACCAGGATTCTCCATTTAACTCTGTCCTGAGCAATCCTTTCCAGTTGTTTCCAGTTGCTGCTCAGCCTTTTAATGTCTGCTTCCAATTCTCGACGCAGCGTGTTCTTTGGCCTTCCTCGTTTCCGTTTCCCAGCACGATTCCATGTTAATGCTTGTCTCGTGATGCAGTCTGATGGTTTGCGTAGTGTATGTCCTATCCATTTCCATCGTCTTTTCCTAATTTCCTCTTCGTCTGGGAGCTGGTTTGTCCTCTCCCATAGTAAGTTGTTGCTGATGGTTTCCGGCCAACGGACATTCAGTATCTTGCGTAGGCAGTTGTTTATAAATACCTGTATCCGTCTGAGGATGTTTGCAGTAATTCTCCAAGTTTCAGCTACATAAAGCAGGACTGTCTTCACGTTCGAATTGAAGAGTCTGACTTTGAGGTTAGTTGATATTTGTTTTGAGTTCCAGATGTTTTTCAACTGTAGGAATGCTGTCCTTGCTTTGCCAATCCTTGTCTTTACATCTGCATCGGACCCTCCTTGTTCATCGATGATGCTCCCAGGATATGTGAAAGTATTCACTTCTTCCAGAGTTTCGCCATCAAGTTGAATTGGGATGGTGCTCCCTGTGTTGTATTTGAGAATCTTGCTCTTACCCTTATGTATGTTCAAGCCTACTGATGCTGAAGTTGCTGCTACACTGATTGTCTTCGCTTGCATTTGTTGGTCCAAATCATCGAGTTGCATTCTATTTGTCCATTGAATCCCGTACATTCCCTCTGATGTGGAGGTCTTCATGATCCAGTCAATCACTAGGAGGAAGAGAAAAGGTGAGAGCAAGCAACCTTGTCTGACTCCGGTCCTCACTGAAAATGCATTTGTCAGTTGTCCTCCATGCACAATTTTGCACTGTGTTCCGTCGTGAGACTTCCGGATGATGTTGACGAGTTTCTCTGGTACGCCGTAGTGTCGAAGAAGTTTCCATAGTGTTCTCCTATCTACACTATCAAACGCCTTCTCATAGTCAATGAAGTTGATGTACAGTGGCGAGTTCCATTCAACTGATTGTTCAACGATGATCCGTAGTGTTGCGATTTGGCCCGTGCACGACCGATCCTTACGAAAACCAGCTTGTTGATCTCGAAGTTGAGCCTCCACTGAATCTTTCATTCTGTTCAACAATACTCTGTTAAAGACTTTCCCTGGTATCGACAGTAGCGTGATCCCTCTGTAGTTGTCACATTTGCTCAAATCTCCTTTCTTTGGTATCTTGATAAGATAAGCTTCTTTCCAGTCTGCAGCCGGCACTTGTTCTTCTTCCCAGATCTTTTTGAATAAAACGTGGAGTATCCTTGCTGTTAGGTCGATATCTGACTTGAGTGCTTCAGCTGGTATATTGTCAGGTCCTGCTGCTTTCCCACTTTTGATTTGTCTGATGGCCATCTTGATTTTTTCCATCGTTAGTGGAATGACATCTATCGGGAGATCTGTAGGTGCTGCTTCGATGTCCGGTGGGTTCAGTGGAGCTGGCCTATTTAGAAGTTCCTCAAAGTGTTCTACCCACCTATTCTTTTGTTCTTCAATCTCAGCCAGTGTCTTGCCTTCTTTGTTCTTGACCGGTCGCTCTGGTTTACCATGTTTATCTGCCAGTTTCTTCGTTGTGTCGTATAGCTGTTTCATATTTCCTTCTCTTGCAGCCTTCTCCGCTGTCGTTGCAAGGCCTTCGATGTATTTCCGTTTGTCGCCTCTAATGCCTTTATTTACCTGCTTATTTGCTTCTGTGTATTCAGTTTGTGCCTTGATTTTCTCTGCTCTCGTTCGGCTGTTGTTGATTTCTATCTTCTTGTTCCTCCTTTGTTAAATTTTGCTCAATGTCTCAGTGGAGATCCATTCCTTATAATGATGATTCTTGCGGCCTAGAACCTCCTGACACGTTGACATTAGTGCTTCTTTGATTCCTTTCCAGTTGTCCTCCATAGTGGTTTCTTCTTCTTTCGGCAGATCTTGTAAGGCTTCGAACCTGTTGTTGAGAGATATTTTGAATTCCTTGAGTTTGTCAGTGTCTCGGAGAAAGGCTGTTTTGAACCGTTGTAGTGCTGCTACTCCAGTTGTCCACTGCTTCTTTAGCTTCAGTTTTATTTTAGAAACCACCAGGTGGTGGTCTGAAGCTATGTCAGCTCCTCTCCTTGATCGCACATCTTCCATTGATCTTCTAAATTTTCTATTGATACATATATGATCGATTTGATTCTCAGTAGTATGATCCGGTGAGACACATGTAGCCTTGTGTATGCGTTTGTGGGCGAATATTGTACCACCTATAACTAATTTGTTGAAGGCACACAGGTTTGCAAGTCTTTCACCATTGTCGTTTCTGTCTCCCAGTCCCTGTCGTCCCATGATTTCTTCATATCCAGTGTTGACCATTCCGACTTTGGCGTTGAAGTCCCTCATCAGGATTGTCAGATCCTTTCCTCGACACTTTGCTATAATTGATTGCAGTTTATCGTAAAACTGATCTTTGTCTTCGTCGTTGCCATCGTTGGTTGGTGCATAGCATTCGATAATATTCATTGTAATCCCTTTCTTCATTGTTTTGAAAGATGCTTTGATGATCCTGGGTCCATGTAGTTCCCATCTCACAAGTGCATTACGTGCCTCCATGGACAGCATCAGAGCAACTCCTTGAGTGTGGGGAGCATTTTCCTCTTCGTGGCCGGAGTATAGTAGCGTCTCTCCCGAAGCCAATGTTTTCTGTCCAGCTTGAGTTCGGACTCATGACTTCCGAAGAATTTCGGCTTTCATCATGAGGCGTCATATATCCTTCCACTCCCAGGGCAGAGTTTAAATGGTTTATCTTGTTTAATCTGGTTTCCGTTTTTTTTTTAGCAAGTTTGGGTTTTTACGGGATGGGGGGTGCTAGCCCCATGCCCAACCCTCCTCCTTTACCCGGGCTTGGGACCGGCAGTAACCCTAGGAGGGCTACAGGCGGAGTTATTATTATAGGTAACGACAAATACTCACTTGACTGGTAATAACTACAGTATTTTCAGCCTATCGGCTTCTGTGTCCATCCTGCATTACTTATATTGATCAGTCAATTGTTATACACATACTATTGTTTACTAAATAGTTACCATTAATAAATTTGTTACCAGCTTACTTTGTACCATCTGCTGAATTACTTATTCTTCATGTTGTCAACATGATTCTACTGGAATAAATGAAATCTATCTTTTCTTAATCTAAACATTATCTTCATGAAATTGTATTTGTGCCACTGAATTTGTATAACGGAATAACCCTATAATATCATTAGGAACGGGATAAAGGCAATTTGTTGAATGCAGTTTTCCCTTTAACTATATTATATACCATAGTTGTATTTGTACATAGTTTAGTTGTCTTTACAAGTTATTCATCCATTTTAATTTAACAGAAGATTTGATAACAAGGCAATTTTTTCCAGTATGAATATAATCATGAAAATGTTGCGTAACAGTTAGACTGATGAAGAGACGTTTTAAAATGCTATTTATTCACAGATTATATGAATAAGCGATAACTGTTTGCTTGAGTGTGTCGAAGAACAGAGAGATGCCGAAGATAGTACTAACTATGAACAGATCGATGCTGCTTATTAAATTGATTACTCAGTACAAGAAATGAAAGCAAACACAGCAACAGATCATAATAACAATTAGTGTATAAGGAAGTTTTGGTGCCACCATTTGTTGTGTTTTTTCATTAAACTATGGTGACGAAATGGTAATTTGACTATTTGCATATCACAAGTAATGTAAATTTGTCATAGTTCACCCTTAAACAATCTTTTACGCCAAAGGTATTAAGCTACTCGCAAACTGCAAGTAGTTTGTCATTTTTCACGTAATAATGGCCAAAGTGTTCCGTACTTCTGGACCAATCCTTACTTTTGGCACAACCTCAAATTACCTCTTCAGACAGCTGGCCCAATGTTTCGGTCGTTTGACCCAACGTCGATGTATGTGGCCCAGCGTTTATATACGAAAAGCCCAATGTAGCCAAATGTTTTAGTTTACTGGGGTGCTTATAGAAACTCGGATACGGTCATCAGATAGTCGTTCACAACCGATACCTTACGGATCTTTTAATAGGTATTTACATGAATAACATAAAATGCACGTAGTCTAGATTGGAAAATGGTCTATAGAGCATATATGTTGCTATATATAGCCACTTGCTGAAGTATTTGTATAAAAGTTACTTTGATTTCAACTGTTTACAACCGTTAACTAATGTTTAAACATTTACTAATCATGTAAAAGTATTGTGAACATTTGATTAATACTTTGTTTTTAAAGATTTTTCTAATAATAATAATATCATTCCATTAATAGTCAATTTCTTATTGACCAATTTTCGCCTAGCAAATGTCAAGGTTGTCCCTTTCTATAGTTCTGTCTTCTAGTGAGAGACCTAAGAGTTCGCAGCCTACTTTTATCTTTCAAATCAAAAATGGATTAGACTCACTGTCTTACTTGCCAAAGTTTGCGGCCATCACGTGCCCATCATTGTTATGATTGTGCCGTTTGCATTCTCCAACGTGATCATCGCTATACTATTTTAGGTAATATATTTTTGCATTTAATATCACTTAATAGTCATATAGATGATATTAATGAGACTATTGTGCGTCCAAATTCGAATGGTTTGAGAAGTGTGCCGCAATTTAGCGTTCATTAGACTCATTAGCTTGCTCTTCTCCAATTCTTAAACCAATCACTCTATCTAAACACAATTCTTTAATAAGTGATATTGTCAAGAGGATCCCTGTTGTAACGAGGTGATATATTCATTCTGGATGGAGTTAAACATTAAGTTTTCTTGTGTGCTTTCTGCCTACTAGTGACTGATGCATGCAGAAATATTTCAAATGAGTGTATGGAAGTTGCTATTAATCTTATAGGTTTGTGTGATTTTTTTTATCTATGTAAACTTTATAACATGTTTCACGTTTGTTGGCAATAAAGATGAATTATTAAGACCAGTGGCACCGATTGTTTGTTTTAGTTCTGTCCAGATTTTCATCACTTACAAAAGATCTGCATCAATAGAATCTAAGGGATACTAACTCGTCATTTTTATGGTGATTGATAGAGTTCAGGATTTCATTTGATGGCTATCGTGTTGTGATGTCTGTAGTTTTCATGTAAGTGTTCATGGGATTGCTGTCATTTCGAACACTTTCTTTTTATGAACAAACCTCTTTAGTAGCTTGTATCATGGGTAAGCGTAAAATTTAGACATCACGTAGAAGATTGAAATATTGTTTCCTTAAAATTTGATAGGAATCGTTGGAAAGAATGACATTTAGTCCAACAGTTAAGGTAAATATATCCCCCTATTTAAATCATATTTTTCTTGTTTAGGCCTTTAATACGATATCAGGCATACTGTAACACGTTATCGCCAATCTTACAATTTCAGTCTCTATAGTGATATAATATAACGACTGTAACATTTTATTGTGTTTATGACTAGAAATTTATAGCTACATATGACGGAGAATCGTTTCAGCGTTCATTATTGTTTATAGGATATAGTATAACTCGTTCTTCTATTTTAATAGTTATCTTAATACCGTGTGAAAATGACTGTACACACTAATACATTTACTCCTATGGTAGGGCAAAAGCTAGCAGACCCAAGTTCCAAAAGTAAGTTGTACTAGTAACTGTACAGATGTGACTGCAGTTAGAAGTTTCCTCGGATAACCTGAATCTGTAGTGATATTGGGTTACTACAAAGAAATGAAGGAGTTAGAAAATGTTAGCTCAAAAATCCATAGCTTATCTTGCTTCATTTGTTTCCGTTGTTATTGGCAAGGCATTAACTGTATGAAACTAACTCATTCTGAATTGTTCACAGAAAAGCCGAGTATGACCTGTCAACTGAATTCCACACTCGCACCATCACATAGTCAGAATCTTAACGAATTCAGTATCCTTCTATGGTGTAGGCATCTGAATAGTGACAGCAACCTTCATTCGTATAACACTACTCGATTTAGATGCTTAAACCACCAACCTACTGCTTCCGTAAACATCTTTGTAAAATAACGCGTCTGTTAGCTAAACATTCAGTTTGTTTTCACATGAAATGTATGTTATGTATGTTTATTCAAGTTTTATATCGTAACTACACTTCACTATTTTGTTTTCTCCTTCCATCTTTCATTAAAGGTCAGTGTATTGGTCATGCTAATTGGCGATATTTTTGTAATACTCTACTATAAATAATAATAATAATAATAATAATAATAATAATAATAATAATAATAATAATAATAATAATAATAATAATAATAATAATAATAATAATAATAATAATAATAATAATAATAATAATAATAATAATAATAATAATAATAATAATAATAATAATAATAATAATAATAATAATAATAATAATAATAATAATAATAATAATAATAATAATAATAATAATAATAATAATAATAATAATAATAATAATAATAATAATAATAATAATAATAATAATAATAATAATAATAATAATAATAATAATAATAATAATAATAATAATAATAATAATAATAATAATAATAATAATAATAATAATAATAATAATAATAATAATAATAATAATAATAATAATAATAATAATAATAATAATAATAATAATAATAATAATAATAATAATAATAATAATAATAATAATAATAATAATAATAATAATAATAATAATAATAATAATAATAATAATAATAATAATACTATATGAAATGCCAGGTTGTGCTTTCATGAGTTAATAATACTAATAATATAATATTATTATTATTATTCTGAAATTTAGTACAGAATTCACGCCAGTTTACAGGCATGGTCATTATGATAAAGAAAGGTTAACTCATGCACAATTGAACACAAAGTTGTACCAAAATGAGCGCTTGGCTAATAATACCATTTACAAGACACTAGATTCATATGCAGGAAGATTAAATGTAAACAAGAAAACCGTTAACCAACAGCTGGAACATACTTTTCATTATTGAGTGTTCAAGGATGCATTAGTAAAGAACATTTATTAATATATGTAATCATTTGAAGAAAAGGAGTGCCCAAAACGCGACACAAGGAAGATATAGATGCTACACAGTTGTTTGAAATAGTCAATTGTGGCATCAAGTACGAACATGACCTTTTGTGTGGGACAGCACCTTGCAGGTGGACGATGGAGATCGGAGGTACCACACTAAGGTATCATGAGTAGATCACAAAGATGCACTTATTTTCAGCGTGGATTCTAGGTGATACTTTCAACGCGACACAATAGTTGGGGACTGAAAAGATAAAGAAAAAGAACAAGCAACAGGGCGAGAGGACACATAACCAATTAAGTATATCTGATTCCAGTGAGACCTAAAGTGTACATATTGGACTAACTAAAGCTCATTTGTTATTCGACTTTTCTATTCTGGGAAACGTCGATTGATACTAGAGATAACTATGGTTAATTTTAGATCTACTTTATCTTATAACATAAAGTATGGGGGGAATAAAGGCATACTGCATCACCTCTAAGAAATGCATAGACATCACGAGATTCTAAAGTACTCTCTGCTAAGTAGGAAAACGTGCTATTGCCTGTAGGTGAATAATCAAGGAGCTTTTAAAGCCTACAGGTACATTTTATTTTTAGTAGTGTTATAAGAAGAAATAAATGCCAGGAGGTTGATTGATAAATGTAGCATAGTCTATATAAGTTGTGTTAAGTAAGTTACAGATGCCGGCATTGTCTAAGTGTAGGTTTATTGCCAATGTAAACTGTGACAAGGAGCTAGATTGTCGTATGCCTTCAGGTAACCGGTTCCAGAGGTTAGCATAACGTGCAGCGAAGAAGTAATATTTCAGCTTACTAGTGGCTCTCTGCACCGTTACCAGAGAGTTTTAGTTCCGCAAGTCATACTTATGTTTTCTAGTAAATGTCAAGGCAGTACAATCTGTTATAATTTCTTTATGAAGAATTTTATAGAGTATAGTAAGATTAAGTTTAATCCTTCTAACCAAGTAAGGGTCTAACTTTCAAGCGCATCATCAATACCGAATCGAGATACAGCACTTTTGGATTTGAACTGTTAGCCATGTGCTGTGCTGTGCGACATTTTCCATCGAAGGCCGGGAATTCAGAATATTCACCGATCCTAAACCACTGACGTTTTCTGTGAATTCATTTTCAGATAAGTACTCTTTGCGACAGTCGCGTTATCTAGACTACATTTTCCAGTTCTCTACTGATATACGACATATATCTGGAGCTAACAATGTACTTGCCGTCGCCTTATCATGAATACATACCTTGAATCGTATCCAAGGAATCGACCTTGTTGAACTAACCTGACTTCAGAATGAAGACAATGGTCTTTATCACGAGTTATCCACAACAACGCTCAAACTTCAAACAAAGATGATTGGAAAAGGTGAAAACACCTTAATTTGTGATTATTCTACAGGTACAGCCCGTCCAATCGTTCCTAAGAGTAATCGACTAATCATCTCTGACACATCGCACAACCTCTCTCATCCTGTTGCTCGTGCTACGTCTAAACTGGTTGCTCAGAGATTCTGCTGGCCAAGGATGAATAAGGACATCAAAGAATGGGCACGCTCCTGTGTGGCCTGCCAAAAGAACAAAGTAATTCAGCACAACAAGTGTCCTCTTGGCACTTTCCCAACTCCCGACGCTCGATTCAACCACGCCTACCTTGATTTGGTAGGACCCTTACCAGAATCAAATGGATTTTCTCATTTTTTGACATGCATGGACCGTTTTACACGCTAGCCAGAATCGATTCCACTGACAAACATCACTAGTAAAACGATTGCTCGCGCTTCCGTCAAACGATGGATATCAAATTTTGGTTGTCCATCTTCAATAACGACAGACCGTGGACGTCAGTTTGAATCTGGATTGTTCCACTCTCTGACAAAACTTCTTGGACCAACGCGCTTCCGAACAACTGCCTACCACCCAAAATCAAAGGGGTTGGCAGAAAGATTTCATCAGCTGAAAGCATCACTTTCAGCTACAAACATTCCGCAGTGGACAGAGGCTTTGCCACTAGTCTTACTCGGAATTCGAAGAATGGTAAAAGAAGATGTCGGATGCAGTGTGTCTGAATTAGTTTACGGAACGACTCTTCGATTACCAGATGAGTTGAATTGAATAAAATTACCTTTATCTTAACTTCACGGTATGCATTTTACACATTTTCATATGTTTAAAAAATATTAAAAAACCATTTTATATTGATATTAGTGTTGTCGATATTTTATGCGTCTTCGTAGCCGCATTTGGCTGCCAAATTGTTTCCATATAGATATGTGAAATACACATATCTAACCATTTTCTTTTATTGGGTTTCCAGGCCGTCTGGAAACGAACAGAACGCAGAAGAGAACGATTATATTTTACACAAATGTTTTATGTAACGACGCCCAGAAGCTGCACAACGTCGTAAGCCATCATAGGAACGTATACCAATGTCTAACGCATTAGGTTTTATCCTTTGGCTGGTACGTCATAGGGTCCTCACGAACCCATTAGGGGGAGAGTGAGCTGCAGTGGTAAATAACCCTCAAAATAAATAGCTACATAGGTTTCGACATTGATGCTGACCATATTTGTTTTAGCGGACACTACTAAGTTGAAGGCGCTTGGTCACGCATCACCACCAGATCACGTCACGCCATACCGTTAAAAGCAACTCTCTCTAGTTTGTCTGCCTAGACGTTGCTATCCCATTGCCGCTCCATTCACGATCAAATATAACTTCTTTTCCATCCTTCATTGCCTTCTGATTTATTGTCATTCGTAAGAGTGGGTTCAATCATTAGAAGTTGCTCTGGTAATAATCCAAACGTAACTTGGTCATATACCAGGTGCACCTTCAGAAGCAACAGAAAACAAACGATAATATCAAGTATTTCAACTATGACAATTTATCATTTATTACAAGGGTTATGCCCTGTATGATGTAATAGTAACCGCAAATATATTTGCATAGATAAATATGTCTTATTGAAAATGATACATTGTCTAGACAGTAATGCCTCATATTATTACCTGACGATTAATTCATACCTGTGAAATGATTGTGAAACATACAGATGATGCGAAATAATACAGACACCACTACGGTTAAACAATACCAATGTCACACTTCTATGATTAACATAACTGAAAACTATTCGAAAAGTGTGTTACTATCATATTCTCTGCAAAATATTCATTTTGCTGTTAATCAATAATTCTGTTTACATGTCTTATACCCGTGTAATCCCGGGTACATCCCACTTAATTATTATGTCATCATTAATCGTAACTTCAAATGACTTATTATTACATACTGAACAGATTAAAATAATTTCGACATTTAACATATCTGTAGGTATTTGTGCGTCTGTAACTGCATGCTATATTTCTTTAGGATGTGAAGCGAGGACTAACAACCCACTTATACAATTTTACAAAACATTTGATACCTTGGAATATGTATTTACTACTGCACTACGCAATAATTCATGGATTAACAAATACCAAAATGGTACATTTGCTTAGGCCAGATTATCAACATTCAACATTTGATGCATGTTATTTTACTATCATTCGTCAATGTATACTTTTACAATTCATCTATGAACGGGATTTATAGCCTGTTTATGTATCCCTACGTTAATCCGTTGTCATTTTTCTCTATAAATACAGTTTAGTCACAATATTCAACACAAATAAATGCCACTCAGAAGAGAAAATCTTACTTAGAAGAAGTAATCAGAAACTTTATGCACAACTCATGCCGATTCTATCATCAGCTCTATCAATAAATTTCATTTCGGTGGGTTGGCTGGTATTACATTTGACTCATGACCGACGAAATACGAAGACTTGCTCAAGGTCGATCCTAAAAAATTGAGAACGCCGAGATGGTCAGAATGCATGTAAAAGCAATATAATTCACACAACCAGCCTCCTCCCCCACGCTGGTTATGTAGAGAATGGCAATATAAGAAGTTATGTCCATACAAAATCACCAATGTATTAAATGCCCTAGTAATGGACACAAAGAGACTTATTGTAAAGGAAAGTTGCATCGTTGTCATCCACTGAGATTTTATTCCAGAAAATATAAATCTTGTACATTAACCAACAAAATAATGGTGGCTCAACTAGTACACAACATTCCAGCCGAAGCCAATATGTCACCATAGAAGTCAACGGCAGCTGTACTAGTCTACAGCTAGACACCATATCTGACATAACGCGTATTAATTAAGTAAAATGTAAGCGTACTGCAGATCCCCAGTGTTCCCAACAATCCAGCTAGCCCACAGTTAAACCGGAGGTAAATTAAAAAGAGTCCGAGAGATATGTTGTGAAGATGAAAAGGGACATTAATAAACAAAAGCAACAGTATACATCACAGAGAGTCCAGTGCTAGATGTGATACGACTCTAAACGAGAAAGACTGTGCAACTGTAAGGAAATTAAACTATAAACTAGAAGCCGTATATCATCGAACACCAGATTAGAAGAGTTCAGGAAAGTTTCGATAAGTATAATAGTGATTTTATTGTTCAGATATTCAAAGTCTTCCAATCTAATTTAACAAACATCTTTAAATCTATGATTGTAATGTACATTCTAACAGTTTCTTAATAGTGAACACTTTGAGATTCTTTCTTTGATAACACAAAATGGTCAGGTTTATAAACAATCACATTCATTTGATGGTTTATTGAAATATGAATAATGTGATCTAAAGTCTGTAGGCTCAATTGTACATTGATAGTTAGATTGAAGTATTTCATGATTATACAACCTAAAGAAAACTGCTGTAAATTCTCTACTAGATTCCACAATATAATAAGAGTAATGGATTAATCTTAAATAAGCTAACAATATAAGAACATACTCATACTTGAATGCATTTAATGCATAGTAGCCATATGACCATATTGAAAAATTAATTAGACGTCTGCTATGATAAAGTTATTTAGTTATTATTTTCTAATTAAGAAAAAACAAAAGAAACCTATAAACTAAGTATTTCTTATTAGGATGAAATTCTCTCGATTCAGTATTCTAGTAGTGAAAATGATGGCGCTTGGTACCAAATTGACTGAGTTCGAGTCCCAGTGTGAACATCAACATTGTGATGCAGGTACATCCAATCGACGAGTCCCAAGTAGGAATAAACGTGCGTCGTGGATTTCACTTTTCAGTCACAAATTAACATTAAAAAAGTAATTCTGAGTTATATCTACTGTGTTATTTCATTAATAACCACACTATAAAATTATAATGTAGGTCAACTGTAGTTTGTTTATCACATTCCAACTAATGAGAAAGAAAAAACGAGATGTTGTTGATAAGAGAACTCATTGAAATTATCTCTATTCTTCTTATCATTATTACTATACTTATTTAAATGAAACGTATACAGATGAAACTGAATGTTTTAGAATGAACCACGTTGCATTGTACATTGTTTAAGCTTCGTAATTAAGTTGGATAGAATGGATGGGTCATACTTCTAATTGTGGTAAACTGAATCTGTTCAAAGTGTATATTCAGTGTCAGGCGATGATCAGTACAAAGATAAGGCGTCAGATTTCACCAGAATTATAGGATGAATAATGCAACAAGATGAATCAACTAAAGTTTGTCTACCTAACTGTGTCTAGTTACCATAAGGAAAAGCAGCATCCTTCCTTTACATCAAAAGATGCACTGGTTAAATTTGCATACTGCTTATTGACCTATGCCAATGTATTGTTAAATATTGAAGTAAAGCTTTATCACTAGCATGAGTAGATTGTGAAATAATTAAAGTCTAAATATCTAAGAACATTTATCACAAGCATGAACGGTTCATATTCACTTCACTTTTCTATTTTTAAAGCAATTTCAACTATCATAGTAATTGAAAGCTTGTGGCTAGTAATGCCAGTGATACAACTACCAAATAGCCTTATATAATAATAATAATAATTGATAATTTATTTCCTGAATATCAGGACCAAGCCATTTTTACAAGCAAGATTGACAATAGCATATCAAATAGTAGAAGGCGTTCAACTGTTATGCAAACTTATTATGCAATGATGGACAGAGATATTGGGACAATAAACTATGTTTTAAAATGGCATTTATTTAGTGTCTATTACAAATATGGTCTCGGGACGACCTTGTGATGTAGGAGAATGACAGGATGGGTTCATGCCACCATTACGAGTGCTTAAGTTTTGACGGAAAATGTAAACGTACAACCATTCGCATAATATAAGGCAATCTTGAAGTACTGAAAGGAAAGAAGGAGAACAAACAGCAGAACGGTGCAAGTGCATTATGACAGCTAAACGTTTCTGATTATTTAAGCAATCAGAAAAGTATAACCGTTTGAATTGTTAGATACTTAGATATAAAATTTCATTTCGTAAGAGTTTATTTGTTATCCTTAATAGGTTGGCTATTACAGAGGAGTACAGTAGTAGCGTCCAGACCGGATTTTTTGGAAAGGTATGGTATAATAAGGTCAATGACTCACAGGCTTGTTATATGAGCTGTAAACTGGTATGCTAGATATAATGTGGTCCGTGACTTAACATACTAACCAACTATTGTGAACCAAAAGTCACACATACTCAATTGTCCCTTATTTTAGCGCATCCTCATTCAACACCTTACAACCCATTTCACTTTCATCCACTACCTCTACCACCCATCTTGAACCAACAATACGTGCCAATCGTGAATGCCCCAAATTACGACTCATATCATCACTAAGGAAAAACGTTGCTGCCGTTTCATATTCGGTTAACTAAAGCGTCTTAATTAACTACCACAGAGATAATAGTGATGTTCAGAACACGGACCTCACGGAACAACCACTGAGTACATCCTCAATAACATCTCAGCTAAGTAAATGCCATAGTTCTCTAAATATCTATTCTAAGTTATGTTCATAGTTATATTCATAATTATAATCTCAATTCCTTTACTGCCCCCTTAGCCCTAACTAAACCGATGCTCATGAGTAGTGCTGGATCCCATCCATCACCACTACTAGAATCAAACAGCAGTACTCTTCTTTCATCCCACAGTATAAATGTCCACGCCACAAGCAAATGTTACGATAACTGTTACAACAAATATAATAGATTAACCCACAGTACGAACGCTGTTAAATATGCAGTCACCAATAGCACATATAAGGTCATTACTTTGCCTCATCTCACATTGATGCTAATTAATGCCCGATCTATAATAAATGAAATGACATCTCTGAGAACCCTGGTCCTTCTATACAACCATACACATGCCCTAATAACAGAAAGTTGGCTGACATCTGATGTTCCTAATTCATGCCTTGTCATAGATAACTACGCTGTATTTCGTTGCGATAGAACCACCAAAAGAGGTGGGGGTTGTCTTGCATACGTATCAAAGACTATAAAGGTGGAAAATATCGATGACAAAGTCCTTAACGCAGTATCTGAACCTATATGGCTAAAAGTACATGTAAATAACTACCAATTACTACTAGGTTGCATATATAGGGCTCCAAACACTCCAAAATTAGTAGTTGCTTCAATAATTGCATCATTTGGGCATGCCGCTACCCTCAACCTCGACCATAAAATGATCTGTGGAGACTTTAATCTCCCAGGTGTCGATTGGCGCACATTCTCTGGCCCGACATTTTATAGGAGTATAATGAAATATGTCAATATACACGGCTGGAATCAACATGTGCATTTACCCACACGAAACAGCAACACCCTCGACATGATATTCTGTCTTAATATAACGTCGATGTTTATAGATTATGACTTGAAACTCCACAACAGTGACCACAACACAGTCCTGTGCACTCTACCATTTCTTGTGAAAGGTAGCAAGCATAGAACGACTTGTAAGCGTTTTCACTATCAAGACTTTGTCCATGCTGACTGGGGCATCTTTCAAAATCATGTTAGATGCTCTGAATGGGCCAATTTCTTTGCTAGTGGCAGCACTGCTGAAACACTAGAAATATTCTATCGTACGATAAAGACCCTAATTGACACTATAGTGCCAACAAAAATGGGGTACAAAGCAATATCCCCTTATATCAACACTCAAGCTAAGGCCAAACTGCGTAAACTAATGAAAAGTTCAATCAATGTCTGTTACTCCAAGTGGAGCATAGACGGCCCACCAGCATTCTCCAGCCAAAACTCTGTCCTGGGCTTTCCTTTCTAGCTCTTCCCAAAAGCTGTTCATTCTGTTCATGTCTGTTTCCAATTCCCGACGCAATGTGTTACTGGGTCTTCCTCTGTTTCTGTGGCCTGTAGGATTCCAAGTTAGTGCTTGTCTTGTGACACAGTTTGATGGTTTCCACAGTGTGTGTCCAATCCATCTCCAGCGTCTTTTCCTAATTTCTTCCTCAACTGGAATTTGATTAGTTCTCTGCCACAACAGGCTGTTGTTGATGGTATCTGGCCAACAGATTTAAAGAATTCTATGCAGACAGTTGTTTACAAATACTTGTATCTTCTGAAGGATACTTTTCGTTGTTCTCCGTACAAGTTTGAGCTCCATACAACAGAACCGTTTTCACATTTGTGTTGAAAATTTTGACTTTAATATTGGTTGACAGTTGGTTTGAGTTCCAGATGTTTTTCAGTTGAAGAAATGCTGCCCTTGCCTTACCAATCCGTGCATTTACATCCGAATCAGACCCTCCTTGTTTGTCGATTATGCTGCCCAAATATGTAAAGGTGTCAACGTCTTCCAGAATTTCTCCGTCAAGTGTAATTGGGTTAGTCATTGTTGTTTTGTATCGAAGGATCTTGCTTTTTCCTTCGTGTATGTTGAATCCTACTGCTGCAGAGACTGCTGCAATCTTGTTCGTCTTCATCTGCATTTGATGTTGTGTGTGAGATAGAATAGCTTTGTCATCTGCAAAGTCCAAGTCATCTAGTTGCGTCGATGTTGTCCATTATATTACGAGAGTATCTTCAGATGTTGCAGTCTTCATGATCCAGTCGATAACTAATAGGAAGAAGAAGGCGATAGTAAGCAGCCTTGTCTGACACCAGTCTTCACTTCGAATGAATCTGTGAGCTGACCTCTATGCAGGATTTTACAACGTAGTCCGTTGCAGGAATTCCGTATGATGTTGACTATCCTTTAGGATACGCCATAATGCCGTAGAAGTCTCCATAATATTCTCCTATCCACACTGTCGAATGCATTTTCATAGTCTAGGAAGTTGATGTAAAGTGGTGAATTCTATTCAATTGATTGTTCAACAATGAACCGTAGAGTAGCGATTTGATCGGTTCATGATCGATCTTTACGGAATCCGGCCTGTTGATCTAGGAGTTAGGCGTCGACTGGGTCCTTTAATCTGTTCATTAACACTCTGTTGAAGATCTTTCCTGGTACTGAAAGTAGAGTAATGCCTCTGTAGTTCGCACAATTGCAGAGATCGCCTTTCTTTGGTATCTTGATGAGGTACCCTTCTTTCCAGTCTGCTGGAACTTGTTCTTCCTCCCAAATCTTCCTGATGAGAATGTAGAGTACCCTGGAAGTTGCTTCTATATCTGTCTTCAGTGCCTCCGCTTGTATGTTGTCTGGTCCTGCTGACTTGCCACTCTTGATCTGTCTGATGGCCATTTTGATTTCGTCGACTGTTGGTGGGTCTGTGCTTATAGGGAGATCCGTGGCTGCTGCTTCGATGACTGGTGGGTTCAGTGGAGCTGGTGTATTCAAGAGTTCTTGGAAGTGTTTTACCCACCTGTTCCGTTGTTGATGCACTTCAGTGATTGGTTTGCCAGCCTTGTTCTTGATTGGCCGTTCTGTCTTATTGAATTTCCCAGCTAACTTCTTCGTTGTATCGTATAAGAGCCTCATATTTCCTTCGCTTTCAGCCTTTTCCGCTGTCATTGCTAGGTCCTCAACAAATTTTCGTTTATCCAACCTGATGCTCCTCTTCACTTGCTTGTTGACTTCAGTGTATTCGGCCTGTGCCTTGGCTTTCTCTGCTCTTGTCCGACTGTTATTGATTGCTGTCTTTCTGTTCCTCCTTTCTTGGATCTTGTCCAGAGTACTAACAGAAATCCACTCTTTTTGGTGTTGTTTCTTGAGACCCAAAACCTCCTGACATGTTGAGGTTATTGTTCCCTTAATCTCTTTCCAGTTGTCTTCCATATTAGTTCCACCTTGTTCTAGTAGATCATGAAATGCCTGGAACTTGTTGTTGAGAATTATTTTGAATTCGTTGCGTTTGTTAGCATTCCGGAGAAAAGCTGTATTAAACTTGTGTAATACTGCTGCTCCAGTTGTCCAGTGCTTCCTCAGCTTTATTTTCATTTTAGTCACCATCAAATGGTGATCTGAAGCTATGTCGGCTCCTCTCCTTGCTCTTACGTCTTCCATGGTCCTTCTAAACTTCTTATTGATGCAGATGTGGTCGATTTGGTTCTCCGTAATGTGGTCCGGTGAAATCCATGTAATTTTGTGTATATGTTTGTGGGAGAATATGGTGCCACCTATAATCATTTTGTTGAAGGCACATAAGTTTACAAACCTCTCACCGTTATCATTCCATTCTCCCAGTCCATGTTGTCCCATGATGTCTTCATACCCGGTGTTATCCACTCCAACCTTGGCGTTGAACTCCCCCATCAGAATGGTCAGGTCCTTGGCTGAACATTTCTCGATGATTGGCCGCAGCCTCGTATATAACTGGTCTTTGTCGTCTTCGTGGCTGTTATTGGTGGGTGCGTAGCACTGGATGACATTCATTGTAATCCCTTCCTTCTTCGTCTTGAAGGGTGCTGTGATGATCCTAGGTCCATGAGACTCCCATCTTACAAGAGCCTTCCATGCATCTTGGGACAACACTAATGCTACTTCTTGCATGTGTAGGGCGTTTTCTTCTTTGTGGCCAGAGTATAAAGGCACATTTTCCGATGACAACCGTTGCTGTCTAACTTGCAATCAATACGTTTTGCTTATTCCAAGTATCTTCAGGTGTCTTTTCATTTCTTCAGCTATTTGCGTGATTCACACTGTCTCCCACATCGTGCGACATTCATGTACCTATATTAATTGTTGCTCTGGTTGTCAGAAGAGACATCGGCCTCGTGGCTTTCGATGAAACTTGGCTTTCACCATGAGGCGTCATAACACACCTTCCAACTCCCTGGGCAGAGTAAAAATGGTTAAAAAGGTTTTAACTGGTTTGCGGTTTTTTTTAGCAAGTTTGTAGTTTTACGGGATGAGGTTGCTAACCCCATGCCAAACCCTTCTCCTTTATCCGGGCTTGGGACCGGCTGCAACCCTATGAGGGCTACAGGCGGAGTTATAATTATCTAAATACTATTTAGAACATATTTATATCAAAAAATGTTTATTTATTACAAAACATTCCACGTTAGATTCTCACCAATTAAACCAGGAAGTAACACTACTTACAAGTAAGTAAATTTTAAACTGTTATAGTATTGACAATTCATATGCAAACAGGATGCTTCCTATTTCATCAAGAATTACTTCAACTTTCTTAATTACAAGTTAACAGTTTTAGTAAAATATCCACTTATGTAGAATTACCTAATAAGTGATTGTACTGTTGTTATGGTTGTGTAGTTTGATTGACAGTAAATATCAACATGATGTTTGAGATACTGTGAATTTATTCAATGAACTTATGATGTAGATTGTTGCAATCCACATGGTATAACTCTATGTACCTTGGCGTTGAAAAATCCATGTAATTTTGTGTATATGTTTTTGTGGGAGAATATGGTGCCACCTATAATCATTTTGTTGAAGGCACATAAGTTTACAAACCTCTCACCGTTATCATTCCATTCTCCCAGTCCATGTTGTCCCATGATGTCTTCATACCCGGTGTTATCCACTCCAACCTTGGCGTTGAAAAATCCATGTAATTTTGTGTATATGTTTTTGTGGGAGAATATGGTGCCACCTATAATCATTTTGTTGAAGGCACATAAGTTTACAAACCTCTCACCGTTATCATTCCATTCTCCCAGTCCATGTTGTCCCATGATGTCTTCATACCCGGTGTTATCCACTCCAACCTTGGCGTTGAAAAATCCATGTAATTTTGTGTATATGTTTTTGTGGGAGAATATGGTGCCACCTATAATCATTTTGTTGAAGGCACATAAGTTTACAAACCTCTCACCGTTATCATTCCATTCTCCCAGTCCATGTTGTCCCATGATGTCTTCATACCCGGTGTTATCCACTCCAACCTTGGCGTTGAACTCCCCCATCAGAATGGTCAGGTCCTTGGCTGAACATTTCTCGATGATTGGCCGCAGCCTCGTATATAACTGGTCTTTGTCGTCTTCGTGGCTGTTATTGGTGGGTGCGTAGCACTGGATGACATTCATTGTAATCCCTTCCTTCTTCGTCTTGAAGGATGCTGTGATGATCCTAGGTCCATGAGACTCCCATCTTACAAGAGCCTTCCATGCATCTTGGGACAACACTAATGCTACTTCTTGCATGTGTAGGGCGTTTTCTTCTTTGTGGCCAGAGTATAAAGGCACATTTCCCGAGGATAACCGTTGCTGTCTAACTTGCAACCACTGCGTTTCGCTTAATCCAAGTATCTTCAGGTATCTTTTTATTTCTTCAGCTATTTGCATGATTCACACTGTCTCCCACATCGTGCGGACATTCATGTACCTACATTAATTGTTGCTCTGGTTGTCAGACATTAGTTTCAAAGATTTATATTTATCACTTAATTATCTATATACTACTTTGAAAATGCTTACATTAATAAGTTGTTAATTTACTTCAAAACTTTCTTCGATAGACATAGATCGGCTAATAGAAGGAATAAAGAAACTCAAACGTAATTAAAATGAAAATTATTATACTACTGACAATTCACATACAAAAATGATGGATTCAGTTTGTTCACAAATATGTTCCCCATTTCATTAAAAATTATTTCAACTTCCATCATTTTGAGTTAATAGTGTTTATAAAATGACCAGTTATGTGGAATTACCTAATAAGTGATTGTACTGTACTGTTGTTATGATTGTGTACATTGATTGTCACTTGTTATCAATATGATGTTAGAGATGCTGGGACTGTTATGGATTAACTTATGATATAGATCTATGCAATCCACACAGTTCAATCATAAGTTGTTTACTTATGTAACATTCATTTCAAGTTTCATATGTATCAATTAACTGTCTATTTATCACATTGACATTATTTACACCAATATCTCTGTCACTAATTATAGAACTTGTAGCGTCATACAATAAACAATTAAGACAGAATATAGTCAAATATACACGTAAGTAAATTTTAAATTGCTATACTACTGACAATTCACATATAAACACGACGGTTTTGTGTGTTTACAAATATGTTCCCCATTTCATTAAAAATTATTTCAACTTCCATCATTTTGAGTTAATAGTGTTAGCAAAATGACCAGTTATGTGGAATTACCTAATAAGTGATTGTACTGTACTGTTGTTATGATTGTGTACATTGATTGTCACTTGTTATCAATATGATGTTAGAGATGCTGGGACTGTTATGGATTAACTTATGATATAGATCTATGCAATCCACACAGTTCAATCATAAGTTGTTTACTTATGTAACATTCATTTCAAGTTTCATATGTATCAATTAACTGTCTATTTATCACATTGACATTATTTACACCAATATCTCTGTCACTAATTATAGAACTTGTAGCGTCATACAATAAACAATTAAGACAGAATATAGTCAAATATACACGTAAGTAAATTTTAAATTGCTATACTACTGACAATTCACATATAAACACGACGGTTTTGTGTGTTTACAAATATGTTTCCCATTTCACCATAAATTGCTTCATTGTGCGGTTCAAACCATAAATCTGGCTCTGATCAAATTTTGTATGTGTTGCAATAAGGTGCGATGTGGAGATGAAAGATGGAAAGGGTGTCATAATGTAATGATGTCCATTTCATGGATCACACAAACACCTATTCCAGAATAACACTCCAACTAGTCGCAGACACTGTTTTTTGTATCGATTGGGTTGTAGCTCCAAATGTAAATCTAATTACTAACTGTAAAACATATTCACAATGCAAAATTTGAATTTCACAATCACATTATATTAAGTATAAGCCACTTGATTTCTGTCCCTCGCATCTTTATGTTTTAACATCGATTCTTGGCAGTTTTCGAAGAATAAAACAATGATGTTTGCCTGCCGTCGCCTGAGTCAGTTTCAGGTGTTATTATTATTTTTATTATATTATTTTATTTTGCTTATTTATTTTGATGTCCAAAGTTAGTGTTATTAGCGGCAGTGCAACACCAGGCAGCAATCGCTTTATTACTAATAGGTAATATATACGTATGCTCGGTAGATAGAAAAAAGGGAGGAATGTAATAATTGAGTTTGGTAAACATTATGTATGAGTATTGGTATGGTAGGGTTAGTATGATTTTCTCTTATTCCAGGCAGCAGATAGTAGTCCATGATGTGCGATGTTGGCGTCTAGTCCATGTTTGGAGCTCTCCATTGATGTGGCTACCGTAAAGGAGGCTACTAATGCATCTCAGATACAGCACACTATTGGTGTGCAAAAATTAGTCTGTATTTCGATATCCACCCTTTGATAAGAAATTTTCCAATGATTGCTCAGTGGTTCCTGTGGCTTCATGAGTGGAAAATCTTCCGGTTAGATTGTTCTGGTCTTCGATGGTTACCAGATGAATTAAGACAAATGAAATGTAAGTAAAGTTTATTGAGTTATATTACCGACAATTCACATACAAACAGGATGGTTTTGTTCGTTTACAAATGAGTTTCCCATTTCATCAATAAATATTTCAACTTCCATCATTTCGAGTTAATAGTGTTAGAAAAATGACCAGTTATGTGGAATTACCTAATAAGTGATTGTACTGTACTGTTGTTATGGTTGCGTAGTTTGATTGTCAGTAATGATCAACATGATATTTGAGAGGTTGAAACTGTATTGAATCAACTTATGATGTAGATCAATGCAATCCATACAGTTTAACCATAAGTTGTTTACTTATGTAGCATTCATTCTAAGTTTCATATGCAGTAATTAACTGTCTATTTGTCACATTGTCATCAATATCATGTTCACTAATTTTAGAACGTTCACTGTTACTTATGAATCAATTATGACAGGATATAGTCCAATATAAAGGTAAGTAAATTTAAAATTGTTATACTAATGACAATTCACATATAAACAGGATGATTCTGTCTGCATGCAAATATGTTCCCCATTTCATCAAAAATTGTTTCAACTTGCTTCTTAAAGAGTTAACAGTGTTAGTAAAATGTCCAGTTATTTAGAATTGCTTAATAAGTGATTGAACTGTTGTTGTGGTTTTCTTGTTTGATCGTCAGTAATTATCAACATGATGTTTGAGATGCTGGGACTGTATTGAATCAACTTAAGATTTAGATTGATGTAATTTAAATGTTTTAACTATAAGTAGTACATTTATATAACATTCAAATCAAAAGTTTATATGCATTAGTGAATCATCTACTTACAAGTTTGAAAATACTTGCATCAATGCTTTCTTCGTTTATTTCGAAACCTTCCATGATAGACACAACGCAGTTAACACAGGAAATAATCAAAATACGTAGTAAGTATAATGAAAATTGTTATACTACTGACAATTCACATAGAAACAGGATGGTGCTGTCTCTTCACAAATAGGTTTCTAATTTCATCAAAATTTCCTTCAACTTACAACCATACAAGTTAACAGTCTTAGTAAAATGTTCAGTTATGTGGAATCACTTAATATGTGATTGTAATGCTGTTATGGTTGTGTACTTTGATTGTCATTTGTTATCAACATGATGTTTGAGACACTGAAACTGTATTGAATCATCTTATGGTGCAGATCGATGCAATCCACATGGTTTCACTCTAAGTAGTTCACTTATGTATTTTTGAATATTTTTGCCTAACTAGATGAATCCTTTCGTGGTCATTACTTGCATGTCACATTCTAACATAAAACAGCAGTCTCTTCTTTTCATTTATATCTTATTGAGATCATTTAGGGATTAATGCAAATTACAACCTCAAAGTGTACTTATCTCCAGAAAATCACTTCAACTCAGTGAGAGGAATAATTATACAGGCTTATAAAATGGAACACATGAATGAACGTGTACATCAATCATTTAAACGACAGTTCTAATCATAATAAACAGTATTTAATTTATATGCCAGTTAGAAATTGTTGCAGTCACTGACAAAAGAATCTGTGTATAATTGGCAGCGACTCCACTCTGTAAACGTCTAACATGAACACAGGTGATTATGAAATGATCACTTCATGCTCCAAATTGCATTGATATTCCTATTGTTTATTCATATTTTTCAACATTTTGTTTCCATTGAAATTTAGTATAAATACTAAAACGGATACCTGAAATTAAAAGATTAAAACAACAAATTGTGGAAGAAACAGGTATTGTCAACATTGAATGTTGTCCCCTTTATCATTCGAATAAAATGTTATTATAATAAAAAGTGAATTTTATTACACAGAAACACTAATGAGCAAGAATAAGTAATTTCACTGATTCATCTGAGAAACTGTTACTTCTTAAAGGATTCCAGGCAAAAACTCTCTACAAAACCCTCCTAAAACAGCCACCCACCCACCCACGAAAATCTTGAGGGAAAGATTTATTCACAGGTGAATGCAAATCACAGTGATTCTACCTATAAACCACATGTTTATGCGTGGTTCTAATCATAAATCTTGGAATCATCAAATTTTGTATGAGTTAGAACGGAGTGCGACGCGGAGGTGAGGAATGGGAAGGGTGTCATAATGTAATAACGTCATTTTCATAAATTATATAAACGCCTATTCCAAATTAACACTACAACTAGTCGTAGACACTGTTAGTTGTATCGACTGGGTTGTAGCTTTAATTGTAAATTTAAATGCTAACTGTAAAACATATTCACAATGCAAAATTTTGATTTTACAATTACATGAAAGTTTGTCTGGCGATTGGAGTACTACTTAACTGAAGGTTTGGTAAAACGCTGTGACGCGAAAAACTCTTGACATTGTTGCAGCGCCAGAGTTTTTGCATATTTTGCTCAATGTTTTGCACAGTGATTCCCCAGAGCTTAGGCAATTTGTTACCAAGTTTTTGGTTCGTTGAATCGATTTCACTTCCAATACATTTACGTCATTCCTGATTATGGGAGTCTATTAATACATCCACCTTATTTTTCAATAAGTTGGCAGATTGAGTAATAACTACATTTTAAGATGGTAACTTTCACTTAACATCTCTGCTTATCATAAGATTTATTTCATCCTCTGTAACCTGTAGCCCTAGAATCATATTTCCAACATTGAATAGTTCAATTTTAATCAAAATTCAAAATCATTTGCATAAATATCAAATTCTAGCTAATGACATAATGCTTAGAATATACAACTGTGATTCACATCCACATCAACCTCCATATCAGTAACGCATTATTCAATATGAAATACTTACGCTTATTGTATTATCAAACGTGTACTGTAATCGGATCAATATTTGCATTAGAGTATATCAATAGTATTTCATCTTTCACTAGAAATCATTTGTTATGCTTGTTTTCTTCTTAGATAAAATGAATAGTTACTTGGTCAACCATAACAGAACAGTTAATGCATGTGAGTGAAATAATATCAGTTTAATTGGAATAAACTAAACTATTGATAATTTCAGTTGTAGAATGTGAGCACAATAGCATCAGAAGTGTTCTTGGAATGCATATCATGCAAGGTTTGACAGTATTTTATTACTTAGTTTGTCTCTTCTTTCAAAACTAACTCACATTTTCAAACAGAGTTGATTTGATTTGTTACAATCAAAACATTGGACCTCACTTGTCTAATTGACACCGACTTGTTAAACTTTTCCTTTAACGCTATTTTCCAACCGATGCGGTATAATGCTGTGTGAGAATGGAATTTAACTGCTTTCTTTTTGTAAAATGAGGAAAAACCAATGAAGACTCGACAAGCGATGAACTACATTTAACACTAAGTTGTCTTTAACATTGGACCATCTATAATTGTCAATCGATATGTTTTATTGGACATTCAGTAACTATTTATTGGTGGGGGGGGATAATGTACATATATATATGATAATCACACACTATATTAACCAGTATATTTTCAAATTAAACTTCGAAAACTATTAAAAAAACGAAGAATGCTTCGTATTTTACAATTACTCCTTAGTGAATGTATTTCAAAGTAACCAGCCTTTGGGAAACAATCAGTGGTTACACGATGATTTACCCAGATTCCACTGCATTGTTTTATATAATCATCAATATTCACGCATGATTCATTGATGAAGAATACGAATAAAACTTTATGTGTTGCTGATAACATAATTTCGTAGCATTCGCCAAATCAATGTAGTTTACTAAGTAAACGTAATACAACTTTCTATGAAGATAAGGCATTATCGTTTAGCTGATGAATTTTTGTGCAATAGAACAATTAAGGAAAGACGAAAAGAGTGAACGAATACTTGTTTTCATTTAATACGGAATCAAAGCTCTAAACTAATTAATATAATTTAAAGCATTAATTATTTTAGCATTATATTCCCGGTATATAAACGACACCATTATAGTCCCTATAAATAAAATGGATATGAATACCATGCTTTAAAAATGATATCAGTGACAATGCAGTGAATTAGAAAAGTGTTTCAAAATACGTAATACTAAATCTGTCAATATAAGTGTTTGACTTATAGTCAGTCACGTGTCACTATAATTTAAACGATTTATAATATTCTCTATGTATTTAAAACTATTGAACTCTATGAAAATTATCTACAATTAGTATCCGCTCTATCGAGTTACATTAAGACATTTTGTCGAAAAGTGCTTAATACAAGATAAACTTGAAATGTACCCTTTAGTTGAAATAAATTGTTTATTATTTGAAATAAGTACAGAAACTATTTGACTTTGTGTAGGCTCTGATGTATTTCGTGCCCGTGATATGTAATCTTCTAAAGCAAGATTTCGTAAGTTGTTATCAGATACTGGCCACTTGCTGTTCATGGTTTCTACTAGATATTTATCGTTTGTTTTTAATTCAGAAGCTATCGAATTCCATCATGGAAATCTGTTCACTTATCTTTCTTTAGCAAGATGTAATTTTGCAAATATCTATGAAAAGATGGATCCCACGTTTCCAATAAAGACAAAGTTCATGCAAAACTAGGAGTAGACGTTTATTAGATTAAGCATTAAAAATTACCTGTCAGCATTTATGATGTACATTACTCGTTAAAAATATGTACCTTCTCATGTTGTAATAAATTAATACATTTACATAATTAACGTACTTGTTTTACAACGTTCCGTACTATACGTATATGACACAACAAATGACAACTACTAGGATAAGCGGCATCTATTACTGTTGCAATCGTTCTTACATCAACTATTATAAAGTGTACCACGTTTCTATTGTTTGTGACTTCTTGCGAAAAATTCAGAAAATCGGTTATAAGTAAGGTAGTTTCATTTCTGATTAAGGTGGTCATCAGATTATTATCTAGAGCCACCAACTGATATAAGAACATACTGTTACTGTTGGTTTTGTAAATCCCATCCTAACCATTCACTCCATCAGAATGATTACTTACAATCAACCAGTCGGCCGTTGCAAAAGAAAATACTTTAAACTTGACCCTTTATTCACCTGGTACCCGTAAACTCCTTTCATGGAGTAGATATGCTATTTCAGACGCTGAAAGCTACCTATATATTAACATTAAAATGAGCCATGTATTTACTGGGAAAAGTGAGTTGATGAAGACTTTCCGACGCATGTTAAATAACTCCCGAGAATTCAGGATCTACGAAGCGTCAGATTGTCACAGTTAGTGACATTAAATACCTCAATGCAGGAAAATATGAGAAGCTCGGTTGCTGAACACTCTGCACCTTATAACCTTCTCATTCACGTTTTCTTACCGTATGCTAGAAAACAGAATTCATGGTTATGTTGTAAATTTCTGCTCACGGTCATTCAATAACTGTTTATACATTTTCATGGATAAATGACAGACATTCACACTCCACTAGCTCCATGCAAAACAATGGGCAATAAATGTAGACAGCTTACCTCCTTTGGGAATGTCCATGATTTCTGTTCGGACGTCGTTGCCCACTTTTATGGCATCGGAACTTGACGTAACGTTTTTTGACCCCGATTGAAACAAGAGTAAAGAATTGTAAAGCAATATTCTGTCGGTTTACAAACACATTCAATGAATCCTAAAATGCATTTAATGACATAAAGACAATTAAGAACAGCATAGTTAAGCATAAATTCCCAGTGTTCTTTACAATATATCACGTTGACAATAAACAGACGTTGTCTCTGACAGAAGACTCATTCCCCATAGGTTACGAAGCTAATAAAGTGATTATTCAATTAATATTTCTCTCTTTTCACATCACAACGGTCAAGAGTTGAACTATCAGTATAGCTTATTGTCAACTAATTTCACCCGACCGTAGCTGCTACCCTGACGTGGTGGTCGGGCTTGCCTATCGTGATGACCCAACCGAGCTATATTGGCTGGAACGCTTGTTCCTCTAGGTCCTACCATGCCAATCAGGTCTGTTGGAAAGCGATAAGACTAAAGGCAGCAACCTAAGATCCGAGGGCGAAGTCGTACTGCTGGCTGCAGCGGGCTGTGACAGCAGTAAGGTGTTTCCTTCGGATAACCAGCATCTGCAGCGATGCTGCCTTCTCACAAAGGAAGGACGGGGTTAGAAAAGGTCGTCCCTAAAAATGTCACACCTCACCTTACTCCACAGATTTCCGTCTTCGGCAGTAAGGCTTTCCAAAGAACGGAGCTAACACTTCGAAAATATCCCATAACAAGGTCGTGCGTGATCGGCCTCAAGCAGTTACCCCTTGGGCTCTGCGATCGCGCTTTCAGGTCATTATGACCAATACCAATCCAGTTTCCTTTTCAGGTACCTCAGGAAGTAATATCCTTCCATGGTGTGGGCAGCCAGGAAATGAAAACCGCCCTCATACCTCTAACAGCACAAGAGATCATTTTGCTCGAGGTCAAATCCCACTCTCAACTCTCAATAACTCTCTCATTCCCACGATTAACCCGACTAGCCTAACTTTATCACCTCACGCCTCTAATGCTATTGGTTTGAGTTCACAAATCGTTATTCCTGGTGTCCTGAAACCTCGCACTAAACTACATATCGGAGCTTTTAACGTTCGAACCTTATGCCAAATAGGACAACAAGCCTCTCTAGCTATGACCCTAGACTCTCGTTCCATCGATGTTTGCTGAGTCTCTGAAACGCGTATACAGGATCCAAGTACAATCATTCGCCTGACCTCACCTTGTGAAAATAAAAAACCGGTCCGGTTCACCCTTCGTGTTTCCGGAGACCCTACTGCTACCACTTGAGGCCTTGCTGGTGTAGGTATAGCACTAAGTTCAAAAGCTGAACAGGCTCTCCTTGACTGGATTTCCATAGACAGTCGCTTATGCGCTGTCCGTCTTAACGGGACGGTAAGAACTCGGAAAGATAGGGGCACACACCGTTGCCTCTTTGTTGTCTCTGCCTACGCTCCCACTGATTGCAGCTCAGACGAAGTAAAAGATGAATTTTACAGGAAGCCTTCAGACCTCATTCGAAAAGCTAAGCGTACTGATGTAGCGATTATGGCTGGTGACATTTATGCCCAAGTAGGTAGATTAGACGAAACCGAAAGGCACCTAGGTGGATCCTATGGTGTCGAAGCCCAACGAACAGATAATGGCGACCGTTTATTACTACCGTGCTCAGATAACCGTTTATTTCTCGCAAGCACTAACTTTAAATATAAGGAAAGACATCAGTTGACATGGCGGCCCCCACAGTCAACTCAACGTTGGACTCAAATAGACCATATTGCTATCAGCCACCGTTAGAGAGGCTCGATAGAAGACTGCCGCTCGTTTTGGAGCACATTTTTAGACTCAGACCGCGCTTTAGTACGAGCGCGTATCAGTCTGCGTCTCACTGGACGTAAAAGACCCACGGCAAAGATCCCCATACGAGTTCAACTTAATGTTGAAAAAGTCAAGAATATATTTCAGGAACAACTTAAAAACCAACTAGTCAACTGTATAAACGATACCCACCCCGAGTCAGCTTGGAATGATATCCAAAAAGCTGTCGAAACAGCAGTAATATCTACTAGTAAACTAAACCAAGTAGTTAGGGAAACTCAGTGAATTTCAGCTGCGTCTACTGAACTGATAGATGCTCGGCAACACATCCCGTCTAGTTCTGAATACGATGAGGAGCGAAGGCAACTTAAACACAAACTGGTTAAAAGCTTACGAAATGATCGTGAACAGTGGTGGGTGGCGAAATCTAAAGAGATGGAAAAGGCAGCGGTAATAGGTAACAGTAGGCAACTGCTCAGACTTATCAAGGAAACGGGTATCAGAAATCCAACTGTAAGTGAAACTATCTCAGAAAAAGATGGGAGCATTATTCACTGTCAATCCAGAAGGTTGGACCGATGGGCAGAACACTTTAGGGAACAGTTCAATTGACCCTCGGCGTCATCCCAGTTGCCCACCGTTCCCAAGCAATCTGAATGGCAAATTAATATTGGTTCCCCAAGTCTTAGTGAGGTTGAGAAGGCTATAAGGAACTTAAAGCGAGGGAGAGCAGCAGGACCCGATGGGTTGACCTCTGAGATATTTAAGGTTGGTGGTCCAGTTTTAGCAGCGAGATTAACCGGGATCCTGTCTAGAATCTGGGAATTGGGAGTAATCCCATCTGAATGGTCTCAAACACTGATCGTTCCAATCTATAAGAAAGGACAGAAGTCCTCTTGTGACAATTACCGTGGAATCAGCTTAACGAATATGGTGTTTAAAATATTGGCTTCAATCATACTTCGACGCCTAACTACAGCTCGTGAAGAGCAAACTAGAGAGAACCAAGGTGGTTTCAGACCTGGATGTGGCTGTATAGACCAAATATTCACACTTCGGCAGGTTCTGGAACATAGACACACTTTTAGACGCCCAACAATAGTTGTATTCCTTGACCTTAAGATGGCGTTTGGCTCTATCGACCGTAAGGTTATGTGGCAATGTCTGTCATTGAAAGGCGTACCACGGAAGTACATTAACCTTATACAAGCTCTCTACTTGAACACCACATGTCGAGTCAGAGCTTATGGCGGATTGTCATCAGAACTGATTACCTCAAGTGGTGTTCGTCAAGGTTGTCCGCTTTCCCTATTTTCATTTAATTCTATCATTGATGTACTTTTACAGTTGACATTTTCATCGTCTGACTTCGGCGGGGTTGACCTCCTTCCAGGAGATAAACTTGCTGACTTAGAGTATGCAGATGATGTAGTTCTCTTAGGCGAAGATGCTGATAAAATGCAGAATCTTTTGACTACCTTAAACATGAATGTAAAGATGTTTGGGATGCGATTCTCTCCACCCAAATGCAAAATGCTACCTCAGGATTGGCTTGATTCGACACCGAAGTTAGTGATAGGGAATGAGGATGTTGAATGTGTTGATCGCTTCACTTATCTTGGCAGCCTCATCAGCCCTGACGGTCTGGTGTCTTCTGAAGTCTCTGCGCGTATACATAAGGCCCGATTAGCTTTTGGGAATTTGCGTCATCTGTGGCGTAGGCGAGACATCCGACTACTGACCAAAGAACGCGTTTACTGCGCAGTGGTTCGATCCGTCTTACTTTATGGATATGAAACATGGCCATTAAGGATAGAGGATATTCGTAGGCTCCTGGTATTCGATCATAGATGTCTTCGAAACATTGCTCGTGTTTGCTGGGACCACCGAGTAAGCAATACGTAGGTTAAGAATAGAGTACTAGGTAGATACGGTTAGTCTATGATGAAGTGTAAAAC